>VWZK01006383.1:0-68003 GCA_013396935.1 Baryphthengus martii | reverse complement strand
AGGCCAGCCTGCCGCGGCATCGCGCAGAGGGAGCGCCCCGAGACAAGAGGGCGCAGGCAGGCGGACCCCCGGCCTCCCCGCCATCCGCGCTTCCCTCACCTCCCCTTGCCTCCTGAGGGAGGCACCTGCCGGCGGCCGCCCTGCCCGAGGAGAGCGCCGAGGCCCCGCTCGCCTCAGCGGCCGGCCGGCCTCCCTCCCTCCCTGCGGCATATGGCCAGTTCAGATTTGATCCGAGTTCGTGCCGAATCCGGCAAAGCGCTTTAAAATCCTCGTTTCCAGGAGGTGAAAAATCTCAAATCTCGTCCAAAAAAAAAAATCAGTTGGGTTTGTTTGGTTGTTTTTTTGTTGTTTGCTTTTATAACGCAAAGAACCTTATGCCAAATTATTTCTTTTAAAGGTATTTAAGTTAGGAACATTCCTTTTAATTGACTTCTGGAATAAAATCGGGACTCGGCTCCATCCTGCCTGACACCAGTCCCGGCAATGGGATGCTGCAGTCAGGAGTACACTCTTCCCCTCATCTTTCTTCAGCCACCCCTGTAATCAAGGGGAACTGAGGAAAAGCAGGTTTGCTTGTTTTCCCAGTAATGCTTCCAAAGGAATTTACTAAGATTAATTTGAAAAATGTTAAAAATACCAAACAAACTCCAGGAGGCTGAATCTTAATGCTTTTAGGATTTTTTTTTTTTTTTTTCTCCAGCTGAACTGTGTTGTGTTTTGTTTTGTTTGGCTGACTTGGGCTGGTTCTGAATGAATTTTATTTTTAGGTTTTTGGTACAGCTAGCAAATCAGAAAAAAAATAATATTATTTACAGAGCTCTACTTGAAAAATCATTCCACAGCCTAAAAGAACACCTTGTAATTGAAATTATATACATAAATAGACATTTGTGGTATTTTCACCAAGAAATTATATTATTGGATAAGAATACATATATTTCAGGAAACCACATAAACCTGGAAACGAAGACTATTTAATATAAATAGGGAAAAGCTTTTGACTAAAAATTGTGAAGGCACACTTCTAAAAATGAATAAAATGAGTGTATTTTGCAGTTGCACTTGAATCATCACCTGAACATCTATACACCAGCTGAAACCACAGCAAATCAAAGGGGCTTTGAGAAATTTGGCAGTACTCTGTAATATTGATTGCACTAGAAATCGTGAATGAATGATCTTTGCCCTTCCTATATACTCGGTGTCTCCATGGGCTGCATCAAAAGAAGTGTTGCCAGCAGATCGAGTGAGGTGATTCTGCCTCTCTACTCTGCTCTGGTGAGACCTCACCTGGAGTACCGTGTCCAGCTGTGGAGCCCCCCAACAAAAGAAAGACATGAACCTGATGGAGCGAGTCCAGAGGAGGGCCATGAAGATGGTCGGAGGGCTGGAGTACCTCTCCTACAAAGAAGGGCTGAGGGAGCTGGGGTTGTTCAGCCTGGAGAAGAGAAGGCTCCAGGGTGACCCAATAGTGCCCTTCCAGTACCTGAAGGGGGCTTCCAAGAAGGCTGGAGAGGGGCTGTTTACAGGGGCTTGTAGCAATAGGATGAGGGACAATGGTTTTAAACTAGAGCAGGATAGATTTAGATTGGACATTAGGAAGAAGTTTTTTACTATGAGGGTGGTGGAACACTGGAACAGGTTGCCCAGGGAGGTGGTGGAGACCCCATCCCTGAAGACATTCAAGGTCAGGCTTGATGGGGCTCTGAGGAACCTGATCTAGTTGAGGATGTCCCTGCTCACTGCAGGGGCATTGGACTGGATGACCTTTAGAGGTCCCTTCCAACCCAAGGCATTCTATGATTCCTTGTTTCCTGCCAGTGCTGAAAGCTTTCATTCGCATCTTTGACACCATCAGCTGCTGTTGAACAGGTTCTGGTGGATCGGCCAGGAGCCAGCAGGCTTAGGAAGGCCTTTTAGGAGTCCACCCGCTACAGAGAGGTTCAGACTGGTCTCCACACTCTCCCTTCCACAGTAGTTTTTTCATTTTTAAGTGAGTTCTCTTGAGCTCTTTATGTAATTGAACTGACTTCATCTCCAGGGGATTGTCTGTAGACAAGACATACTTCCCTCTCCTCCCCCTATTTAAACCATTTCCATATGGAAAAACCAGAAGATAAACCTTCTGGCATAGTAGAAAATGTTCCTTTCCAAAGGATACTCGAATGCATTCTGCACTGGGGCTTTCCCTAAGTTCAGCTGTGTTGCTAAAGCATGTAGATTATTCACATGGAGGGAGCTGACCCTGGCTGCACTGGAATGAAGTGGGAATGCAGCTGGTAGCCACTTGAGACAAGTTCAAACAAGAATGTGTGGCAGCCCTGGAGATCACTGGGGCCCCTAAACAATCTGATGGTTCTTCTAGGTGACATCAACAAGAAAGAATGGAACAGTCTGACGAGAAGACAGAAGGGCTATGTGAACACATAAAGGTCACAAGCACACGGGAAGATGGTCACAGTGAAATCAGAATATAAACACACCCAGATCTTCGTGAACTCTGTGTCCCAGGCAAATCACCGAAACCTGCATGGCCTGGACAGTTCCTCCTTGCACAGGCTCCACAGTGCATTTGTCACTCTACTGGTTCCATCAGCGTGTGCTTGTAGCAGCGCCCAGGTGGGAATCCTGGGAGCCAGGGACAGAATGCTGAGGAATATCCCTGAGCACTCACTCTGCACTGTCAATACACTGCCCCTGGCACACACTGCTGACTCCAAATGCCGGAGAGGGTGGACAGGGAGCTGGCACAAGTGAACCAGCTTTGGTTTCAGCTGTTCTCATGTTCCTGGGCACAAAGCACTTTCTAAAGGGTTAAGAATTTAAATTTTATGATGTAAGAGAGCATCAAGACCTAAGCAGGCAGCATATGGCCGACCATGAGAGAAAGGCTGTGCCGTAAGATACAGTCACAGATCTGCTGAGAGCATCTGTTTCTGTTTTATCTTCAGAAACTTTGAAGCTTGAACAAATCAAAGCACACAAGGCTCAGTGCTACCTGCCCAAGGCCTCCACGGGAGCGGCCGTCAGGAATCAAAGATTCTGGTCTGGTAGTGAGGCAAGCGACACTCGGTACGATTGTCACTGTAACGTAAGGCTGGGACTGAAATACCGCTGCCACACTGGATGCTCAAAACTTGCCAGTTACAGACTGGACCTGACGAGCTTTGTACTCTCTTTAAGAGAAGTAAAAAAACCCCAGATTTTTCAAAATGTGCAGATCAATTCCTGCGCATTATTTCATTCATCATCAGCTTTTAGATAAAAGGTCAGTAAAACCCAGAGAGGGAGAGGGAGCAGCACAAGAGCAGACTTGAGCCCACTTGCCCGGCACAAATGTACACAAGCTGGAAAACTGTCACACTGATTTTCAATGAAACTGAGGGTACAAGCAGAAATAATATATATATATATATATATGTGGTCACTACCACAGTTCAGCTGAGTGACAGGAACTTGCTAAAACGTGACACAGCTGTAAGTCTGCCTCCCTGGACTGACAAATACATTAATTACTTTAAAAAATGGCATTAAAACTCGTGAATTGTTTAAAGCAGCTTTGAAAAATATTTGCAATGTTGAGTGAATCCAGTGCCAGGAAACATCGGCCAGATCTCAATGCATAAGGTCGCTTAGAAATTAAAGCCATAAATCATCATCAGCAGCAGCTTTTGCTTGGAGTGATTCGTTCAAGGTGTCCGAGAAGGTAATCTGTAATCTGGTACTGAAGGCAAAACAATAAATTCTCTTTGAAAATTTTCTGCATCTTTCTCAGACAGTGTCAGCTGTTTTGAAACCTGATTTGTATAAATCAAATTTGATTTCTAACTGCACCGACTAGTTTGAAAGCAATGTGAGGTCAACAAGCTTTTGACAGTTCAGCAGATGAGAGATGACCCGGCAGAATAATGGCTTGGCTATAAGGATTAATTATCCATTGAAAGAGATTCGGATCAGAGAGGAAATTAAGGAGAAATATCACTTCTGCACCACTTTTGAAAGAAAAAGACGCCTCATTTCTGTCACACACATTCAGTGAGAGGGGAGCTCATCTTCACAGAGCTTCACTCCTTCACAGCAGTGGCAAAATTCTCTGGGCTTTTTCCAGTTGGTGCCTCTGCTTTCAAATTGGAACAAGGTCAAACATCTCCAAACCCTCAAAGGATCTTTGAAACCATTATGTTCACAATGACCAAGTTAAAACCCTATTCTGAACACTTCCAGTTTTGTGTGTTTAGAAATACAAATCTAGATTTTTGGTTTTTTTTTCTGGTTTGGTTTTGTTTGTTTGTTTGTTTTAATTTGGTACGCGTGATGCTTAATGTAAGAGTATTTGATTTTGCAAAATCCTTATTGATGATTTCTAGAAATGGATGGCTATGAAAAAACAACTTGTAGGTGATAAATATATATGAGTTAAGTAAGTGCTCGTTAAACACACATAAGACTTCTTAATGCATTTCAGCCATTTACTTTGAATATTTTTTTGCTTTTGCTTCTCTGTGCAGGTACTTCTCTTCCCCTGTGCAATGCAAACATTACAGTCATCCTCTTTCTTTTCTCTCACATACAGACAATCCCAGATGATTTTATTTCTCTGTGTAGCAACAAATCTGTTCTGCATCACTTGGATATCTGATCCTCCCGCCTGGTTTTGCAGAACAGATATTCTGTCATAAATGCATCAGTTCTCAAGGGATGGTTTTGATGGTGATTCTCACTGAGCCAAGCAGTGATGTCTATCAGCGATGTGAATTATGCTTTCCTGTTTATCGGATCTGAGACAGGCATCCTCTCTTGCAGCAAATACTCTCTGTAGTCCTATCTCAGTCTATGTGTATTGAGTCGTCAACAGAGCACTAAAGGATTTTGTTTGCCAGCAACTTCCACAGCTCAGAGTTCCCATTCAGCCTTGTAACGAGGCTTCCAGGTCTCAGTACAGGGTGGATTTGGAGTGCTCTTCTATTACGAGGGGTGGTAACAACCAATCTAATGGATTTAAATGAAACTTGCTTTCTTGAGGAACAAGGTAACGATAGCAGAACGGTTTAGCCTATCCAACAAATAAAGTGGGACCAGAGCACTAGTTTTGCGGGATCAGTCATCTGTGCTGTTTGCTAGCACACGGCCTGGCCAAGTCTCCCAGGCAATGACTGAACACGTTCTAGGGATATCACAGCCCGGGAGCTGTTTCCAGTAAACAGTATGGAAAAGATCAACCTGTTTTGGGACCTGAGAGACTTTATCCATCTGATGTGACTATACAATGCTGCTTGCCTTTGGACAATTAAAGAAAGCCTCTGATCTGTTTTAACTGTTAGGGGTAGGGAGTGACTCAAGCACATCCTGCAGTCCTGCCTAATTTGGTTCTAGAAAATAGCACCCCTCTGGCTGTGCTCTCAGTACCCTTAACGACAGTCTTGGAGGCTAGGTGGCCCCATTCCTTCTGGATGAAATGCACCCATTTAGCGACCCATTGGACTCTGCTCCTGGTTACTGGTTACTGAACCCCCACTTGTCTTATCTCAAGGAGTCAGCACGAGAAGACAGATGCAGTGCTAATGAGCAGCTCATTCAAATTAAATAGCTATTTAGTTACACTCTATCTACCACTGGAAATACAGAAATGGGAAAGAAAAAAAAATATATTGCCTGGACTAAGCACTTCTCTCATCACTGGGTAGCCCCCAGCTATTTAAGATACCTTTCTCTTATCTGTGCACTGTGTTATAGCCTGTCACCCTACAGACCCTTCCTCTCTCATGTGCTCTTTGCAAGTGTTTCCAGTTTCTTAGGAACTCCTTGCAAGGATACTGACCTCCCTGACCTGTCAGCCTCTGCTGAGCAGAGCAGGAACTTAGAACAATTACCACGTATCGCTTTTCAGCTGCCAAAGATTGTCCCTGCACAATTGTCAGTCTTGCCCGAAGTCTGTGGCAACACCCAGAACTCAGTCACCTTTCTGCCCCTATGCAACAGACTACACAAAAGTGATGAAATAAGCAGAAGAACAATTAATATCTACAGAGAATAAGACAAGTTCCTTCCATGATATTCAGGTCCTTTCTCAGACTCCCTATACTAGCACCACTGACTACAAAAGGCTGGGACTCTCACACTACTATACACATCGTCAGGTGGTAGCAGACAGCACAGCTGCTCAGTACTAGCCAGCGTGTGGACTCAGCATTCATGTTCTACCTCTGTAGACGGGCCTTCTCATTCTTGCCTCTGAAAGACCTGGTATTTGTTCGTTGCTGAATGTTTCTTATCGTGTAGCAGAAAACTCTTATTATTGTCCCAAGCTCAGTAGTAGAACAATGAAGTATTCTTGGTGGAGATTCCAGGCTGGGGTTCGCTTCTGCCTATGCTTTGTTAGAACTGAGACTCCATCGGTTTGCAGTACAAATGCCACCCGCATTTGCTAACCAACTTTCACTCTGGTGATAACTGTATGTTAAAATACGTGGCCTTATTTAGAAACCTTAGTGGCATTTACATAGTTCCAGTTCACAGCATTTACTGGATGTCAGTTGTGTTTCATGACAGTTTTATTACCCTACCTGTGGAAAACTTTAGCCTCTCAGACACCGACTACAATACAGCTCATTGTATTCTGTGAGACTGAACCCTGGTTTTTACTGCATTAAAAGGAACTGTGGTCGAACCAAGTTTCCGACACAGTATTTCTAATGCAGCTTGGGACTTAATTTGGTTCCTGTATTTGACACCTAAAATAGTGCAGAGTTGAATAAAATATATGCTAAATTGTTCATTTTAAACTATATACTGTAGCCAAGTAAATTATTAAGGAGAATGCGTGAGATAAAAAAGGGTTTTCTGTATGGTTCTGAGCTACCCAGAAAAAGGTTTGAAATCCTTGCTTCATTTAAGTCACACTGCCTACAGCAAGGCCAGATTTTTACCTAAGAATGAAAACAAAGTAAGAGACAAAAGAGACGGGAGAGTAGTGTTTTGCAAAGGGGTCACGTAGCATGCAATTGCCCAAAGCTGAACTCTGCAGAGTCATTGTTTCATGACCCAAACATGAAATAGGAAAAGCATTCACTTTCCCATCAGTTACCACACTTCTGAAATGATGGAATTTTCCATCATTTCGTAGCCTGCGGTGCTGTGATTTCTCCTTCTGATTAGGAATTGCAGCCAACTGATAATGGAAAGAAATCTGCCACACCGTATGGTGGAAAATTCCAAGGAATAGTAGTACATCTAGTCTCAAAAATGCCCCAGCAATGTAGATTTGACAGGAGAGTATTTATTTTATAAAGGAGCTTCACTTAATACCATTAGCAGGACAAAGAATCCTTTAGAACTGCAGATGCTGCGTAGTGTGACAGATAAGGTCAGGTGGTAATGCAGGCAGCTTGGCATGTTCCAGAGCCATTGGTAAACAGCAAGATCGGTAAGAAGTAAGAAATCTGAAGCACACTTGGGCTAGTGACTGGCTAGCACTACTTCACTAAAACTGTCAGCCGTATCTCCTGATGCATGAACTGTTCAACTTGCAGCTTCTTCTTTCCATGACCACATCTACTGAGTTCCTTTTCTATCATCCAAATTACAGACCATATGTTCCTCTCAGCATAGACACCAGTCCCTACAATCTAGGGTTCCTGGCTGTTACCTGCCAGGCCTTTTGCACATTTAGAATGGTGGCATACGAACAGCAGACAACTGATAGCAGTAGTGAAGGTCCACAAAAACGGCTTTCCCTCTTCTTTCAGTCTGTGTCCACACCTCCATCACTTCTCTGTTCCTTAAACTTGTTCATAATGGACTTTGTCACATAACATACAGAATTTCTTTGGTTAAGGCTCACTCAGTCTAATCTCTTCTTGGAAGGCTTCTACTGGTGTCCTTTTCACCCTTCTTCACATCACAGTCTTGAATGATCCTTGCCACTTCCTTCTTGGACTTCTCATCAAAGTACAGCACTTAGAAATTTCTTGCTCACAAGTCTACTGAGCTGATTCCTCAGAAACTGCCTTCAAGACTACAGTACAAAATGTACCTACATTTCCAATAATGCTATACAGAGAATTTGGTTGCAGACAATTTAGTCTCTCTTTAGGGTTTTTGTTCATGTTTGATTCTGTTAAGGTATTCCCACAGGGCACAAACTGTCTTTTCCTTACCACTTCCTCCCAACGTCTTCACTCTCCAACAACAAATAGGGAATTGTGCCTGTGGAACTCATGTATTTCTGTTATTCCTTTTCATCTTATGGTGGGGCCTGGCCTTTTGAATGTTTCTTCTTCCTGAGTGACATTTGCTATTTTAGTCCCACGCATTTGAGTGAGTTGTGTTGAACAGAACTCAAGTCTTATAGGTCTGGCTCCTACTCGTATTCTGAAAGATCTGCTGATGTCTCTGGAGCTCTGTCCTGTGCTCTGGAGCTCAAACCATACAAGGATGATGAATGCCCAAGGTACAGGCATTAAGTAATTAATTGCCTTCTGCTACAAGAAAATCCCAGAGCAAGGCACAGTAGCAGCACACCTGATACTTTATACCAAAAATCATCTAAGTGATGAGAGTCTCACAGGCATTCAGGAGTCGATGCCGTTTCTTTGTCTACATCAGCTGTGGGCAGTGTGGAAGTGAGAGGTGTGGATTCCCCACACCAAACTGATGCAATTTAGTTAGGAGCCTAGTTGCTTTCTGGTTTCTCTGAGGTCAGTAGATCCGGGGTGATGCGAACCAGCCCTTGGCTGTGTCTGTCTCTTTCCATTTACCACTATGGTAACTACACTCCTACAATTTGTCTCAGTGGTCTCCCAATGACATGCCTGGTTTGGTACGGTGAAGGAGGGTCTGCAGCAGATTTGAAAGTGTACAACTTGTTTTTAGACAAAAGACCTAAGACTGATTGAACAAACAAGACTAAAAGGAAACCTTCCCTTGAGGAAGGGAAGTGCAGAGGGAGATGCTGATCTCTTGTTCCCTGGAATCCAGTGACAGGATGTGTCGGAA
Source organism: Baryphthengus martii (assembly GCA_013396935.1). Lineage (NCBI taxonomy): Eukaryota > Metazoa > Chordata > Aves > Coraciiformes > Momotidae > Baryphthengus > Baryphthengus martii. The sequence goes on along the minus strand of VWZK01006383.1, from coordinate 59,009 downwards.
TGGTTCAAAGCTACACCAAGGGAGGTTTAGACTGGACATTAGGGAGCATTTCTTTACCAAGAGGGTGGTCAAACACTGGAACAGGCTTTCCAGAGAGAGGGTCAATGCCCCCGGCCTGTCAGTGTTTAAGAGGCATTTGGACAATGCCCTTAATACCATGCTTCAACTTGGTCAGCCCTGAAGTCATCAGGCAGTTGGACTGGATGATTGTTGTCAGTCCCTTCCAACTGAAATAGTGTATTCTATTCTATTCTATTCTATTCTATTCTATTCTATTCTATTCTATTCTATTCTATTCTATTCTATTCTATTTTAATTCTGTTCTATCCTATCCTGTTCCGTTCTATTCTATTCTGTTCTGAAGTAGAAAGCCAACTCTGAGCAGTGAGGAGACTGAACAGCCCATTATAAGCACAATACCCTAAGCAAACCATGCAGATTCTTAAAATTTTTACCTCCATTTGTTCCTATGAAGACACTGAATAAAATCCAGAGCAAAGGCTCTGCATTAGAGCCCTGCACTGCAATGGTATTATGATTCATTCCACTGCATCAGTTTGCACAATGAAGCCCTCAGGGATTACAATGGGAGGAGGGGGTTTTAGATGGTTTTAAAATACTCTTCATATCTTGAAGTGAATAAGCAGATACATATTGAGAAAGATTTTTGACGTGAAGATCTGAAATAATTATCCCGTGGAATCTTGGTATCAGAACTGGGTTGATTGCTAATATTCTGCTCACTATTTCTCTAAGAAGTCCTGCCATAACTTTGGAAAAGGACCATACTAAGCTGAGAGAATTGGTACCTCTCCTTTTTTTAATTTTTACTAGCCTTTTTATTTCTGTAGTACTTGTTGATGGAAGCAATGTGCAAACACTTGTTACGAATTGCTGTACGGTTGTCAGTCGGGCACATTGCCCTTCAAGACTTTTTTTCTTCAAAGACATGTAGCACTGGAACATTTTATCTTTTTTTTTTCATTGTTCCCACAGAAAAGGAAATAGAAATAAATAAAATTTTTATGTACTGCATAAATGTAATTTTAAGGGGGGAAAAAAAGACATCTATTAATGTGGATAAAACCTGAAATCCCATTCTAGATAATGAATTCAATTTATAAAGTGATATTAATATATCCAGTACTTACCAAAATAAGTCCCGAGATTAACGAGGAAGTTCCTGTCAGGGCAACATAGAACTTGGGGGTTAATGTGTTCAAAAACATACTCACTGAAAAAGAAAAGAGAGGAGACCATGAGTACAAGAGCAGGACATGTTCTCCATGTGTTCCCTCCTCCACCCAACTGCCTTCCAATTTCAGATAAGTTACTACCCGAATTCTGATAAAAAACGACAGTTTAAAGAACATCCTGTTACATCTGCCTAGCATGTGATAAAGCAGAGCGTTAGATTGCCACATGCAGAATTTTCTTTTCACAACAATCATAAGGCACTGGAAAACAGTTGTACAAACGTTTAGGTCTTTCCTATTCCAGCTGGCCCTCCACTGACACCAAATTCAAGATTCCCCATGATATATGGAAGACATTTTATTATTTGCCTTTGCTACTCCATTGCAGTGAGAAATCTCAGGGGTTGATCTCAATGTCCTACATTCAACATTGTCTCAACATTCTGCATGATCTTGGTGAAACTACTTGGACAAATTTTTAAAAGTCTTTTACGTCTCGTTGTCTTGGTTCCTCACTCACAGAGCAGGAGTTAATAGCATTTCCCTAACTCATTCACTGAAGCTGGTGAACCACGCAGTATGATAACAGTGAATAAATACATTAAACAGATTAGGAAAAGACCTAACTGGCTTTCCGATAATTAGGGGAGAAAATAATGATAACTGTCTGATGACCTGGGATCCAAGGAAGAAGCAAAGCTAGAAAAGCTGCAAGGAATGGCAATCCCATCTGTATGGGGTGCTGGAGATTCAAAGGGCTTTTCTATCCATATCACATTTTGGAGGATGCCCAGAGAATCACCAGGTAGTGAATCACCAGAATCACATGCTCAACCCCCCACAGAAACTCCCTATGGCCTTAAGAGAATAAAACAATCTTTTTTTAGGTTTTGGATCACTCTAACAGAACCTACTAGAGTGAACTGGAGTTCTTCCACTAAATTCTAGATATGTAAAGAAAACTCTCAACTTCCTATCACCTCCATCTTCCACAAATTAAAACATTCTCTATTACACTACAAGGAGGGTTAAGGTATCTTCTGTAAAAACACCTACTGGTCTCATCCTTAACTAGTGCCAAAGTATTTCTCATGCATATATACATACATACATATATATATATGTATACATATACTGACAGGTTAGCAGGTAAATTTAAAAGACTTATAGCAGACTACCTAACAGTCATTAAAATATGCTGATAAAAAGTCTGGATACATAGATGGGAGGCCCTCAGTTCATTCTGTTCTCTTTAGAAATGACACTTACTGAAATTAAGTAACACGGAGCCAAAAAATTAAGAGAAGACAACAGGAGGATACAAACAATGAAATATGTGATTAGTTTTCCATGACTAGTAAAACACAAAATTGTTTTCCAGAAATATACCACTAAAAGAGATTGAAACCCTGCAATTCAGCTGCTTTGTCTGGGTTTTGGCTGGGTTTTTTTTACAATTGTTTTTTCTTGAAAAAGCCATAAACTGTTAAAATGGAAATGTTCTTTTCTGCTCCACTGGAGTGGCATTAAGCACCAAGCTGATGAAACAAAGAATTAGTTTGATGGCTTTTAATTCCATCATACATTTTCTTTCACAAATGAGTTGGATGCCAGATTCTCAGCTAGTGTAAATCAGTATAACATCCCAAATTTTACTGCGTGCAACACAGCTACACTGATTTATGCTGGCTCTGGCTTAATAGTTGGGATTTTCCCACATCTTATTTCATTTTTTCCTGTTCTCATTCTTTTTTTGTTTTTTTTTCTGTGTCTAACACACATTGTCTTTGAAATAGTAGTCCCTGCTTTCTCCAGCCACAGTGCCTGCTAAGAAGCATGAGGAATGGAGATATAGCTTTGGCTTCTACAAACCACCCATGAGTCCTTTAGAAGAAGAAACATTCCTCATTCTGGAATGCAAACATAAGCCAGAGACATAATCAAACTGTGTCACTGGGGAAATTTGAGATTGCCAGTGAAATTACTTCCTCTGCTTAGGTCAGGATATTCCTGAGAGATAATATGCTATGATGGGATATAGATGTCCATGTCTCCCACGTAGCACAGTGCTGCTGCAGTGCCAATAACAACATGAAAGGCCAGGAAGCAGGAGACTTTACAGAGGTACTTTCTCTCCTGTTCCTTCGCCGTAGCTTCAGAGCTCATGGAATGATAGCCTTTTTCTTATTAAACTGGAATTTCCCATTACCCTGGAGGAAATGTAATTTTCAAAGTTGTGAAGCCACCCAAGTCTCCGGTGTTTTAGAAAATTCCACACGAGGATATAGTCTATTTGCTTTAAATTCCTCTCACCTATTTCACTGAGAAATTCTGCAAAAAGAACAGTTTCTTGCACAGTGATGAGATACTCACTTATCATTACTGACTGCCATCAATAAAATTTGCTTTGGAAAAGGCATCCCCACTTAGAAGAGCCCTCTCAACAAATTAGCTCCATGGAGCTTGTCAATGGAGTAGGATGAATGAGGCTCTTAGGAAATGCCATTAGTTTTTCTCTGTCACCACTCTTTTACAAGCAATGTGCACCGATTTAGAGACAAACCCTCAGATCTGAATGGAGATAGGATTCTATTTGTCTGTCATTTGCACCAGCGTTAGTGCTTTCTTCTTTGCTTGCACGTACACTGGTGCTCCTTTATGCTCTTTACTATAGGCTGCTACAATTCTTTGCTTTTACAGCTTAGTCCTTGGAACTGGCAAGGTGAGCAGGTGAGATGCTGGATGCTTTTAGATTGTATGAGTCAGACCCCAGGTAACTGGAATAGCTCTGCTGATTTGCTACCGTTGCGCCCAACTATCAGAGCTGCTTATCTGGACTGTATCTCCCTGATCCTTTTGCCATTCTTTTTCCCACCCATTAAATACAAGAATCTTCTGTTCCGTTATGAAAACTCTCAACTTCTGCCAATTATTAACTACCCTCCCGGTCCCTTTGTTTCCATAAACATTATTAACAAAAGCAAACACTTTCTAATAAGAAACATATCTCCAAAACAGTAAAACTAAGCACTGGAGGATATGTGGTCAGCCTATTTTTATTCTGAAATCAATGAGAATTCAGTCATCGTTTCAGTGGAAACTAAATCAAGGCCTAGTTATAATATTAATCCCCAAAAGTAAAAAGCAACCCACTTCTGGGTTATCTGATACATATCATTACTCAAAAGGGAGCATTTCTTTACAGACAGTGTTCTGACACTGGAGAAATCTCTGTCATATCCAATGCCACCGTCCTGTAGTGGACTCAGGTTTCCTTTGGTGTGCTGCAGTAAACTAGAGCCACTAGATAATGCAAAATGTCCATCTGCTTAAATTTAGACAGCAGTATTTTTCTTCTCTATTCCCGTCTGATGAAGACGCAGGATTGTGGGGCAGAGAGAGACTTCTGAGAAATGAGAGTTGAAGATAACAGCAGCAGAAGACTGTACAAAAAAAAAAAAGCCAAATAGAATCACCAGCGAGAGGTGGTATATAGTACTTTCTTCTGAATTCATAATATGCCAGTGGATGCCTAATTATTTCTGTCCACAAAGGGAAGATGGTGCAGTTATTTAGCTTGGAGTATCATCTCTTGTCTGTAACTTGGTAGAACTTAAGAAGGCCATCTAATGAGTAGAGAAAAACTGGCCTGATGTTCCTACAGTGCCAACTCATTTGAAAATACTGTCAAATCCCTATTATTTCCACAGGCTTTTGATTTATCTTAGATGTGTTACTAGAGATGATGGAATACAGTACAGCCTGGTTTGTTTGTCTTTTAAAGAAAACCATCATGACCTATAAATGCTGTCTAAACAAGCCAAGCAAGTCTGCTCATGCGAGGCTCCTGGCCTTACAAATACTCACGCCCCTCTTTCTTCCCTCCCCTTTACTGCTTTCTGTTTAATCATGCTTGAAACACCCAGAATAAGGCATTATTTACATTTCCAAAGGTGCCTACGTTACACTGGTAAATTATTCCATCTTATTGTAAAACATCTAGGGAAGAACTGTTATTTCATTGTTAACTGTACATGCTCACAGAGATGAATTCACATCCTATTCAATTCACAGCGGACAAACTAAAAATGCACACTGGCCATATCTAATATTCTCTATTGAAGCTAATCAAAAGAGGAGATTGAAATTGTCTTGGAATCTGATGCCATTTCATTCCTGTTATATTTGTTAATCATTGCGGATACTCTTGATTCATTCTGAACATGGTATGAAACAAGAGAGGAAAACCCTGATTTTTTCCAGCAAGAAAATCCTTGAATCATGTAAAATATATCACTCAAGGTGATACAACACTCTGTTGCTTTACAAATTTCTTCAAGGACTTGAGACATTCAGATTTCAAGCATATGAGGAGCCACAGTAAAAGGGAAATACTGGGGTTAAACTCCTCAAAGTATCATTCTGCAGCTGTATCAGTTAATTACATTAGAAGATCATTAGAGGAGGAAGCACTGCAAACTACCTATTCCCATGTGCAGATCTACTAAAATGACAGCCCCATTACCTACTTCTGAATGTGAAGCTATGTAGCTTGCCCACGAAGGTGCAAATAAAAAGTTCATAGCAATGTTCTGTAAATCATACATGCAAACAAAACAAACAAAGACAAGACCGCATCATTTATGACATTTCTAAGAGGAAAAATAATGCCTCAAACAGAATCTTATCTTAAATTACAGATAAAATTAAACATATATGAAGAACTCAGTATAAATAAAAAGATGCATTGCAGACCTAAAATTAAGAATCAAACATAAACAACCCAAATATACTGAAATACAAATGAAGGTACAGCTCTTTTTGTGCCAGTATCTCTGCACTCCTAAGTGAGATGAATTTTCTGGGTACAGTAGTAGCTTTTATAAGAACAAATAGCCAAAAAAACATAGAAAAACATATAGTCACAGAGCCTTTCAAGGGCATTACTGGTCCTTAAGTTATCATGGCTAAAATATCCCTGTCCCCAAGAAATTTTGCTGCACTTTTTGTCTCCACCCTCCATAATATTTGTTTGGTATGCAGAGCAATGCAAATTCTTTTAACAGCAGTACCAAGCTTTAGAAAGACAACAAGCTAAGAAACCTATCGTAGAAGACCTTTGACACAGCAATTCAGCTTCTTTTCACTGCAGCCAGCCATTCAAGCTGGTCTTCAAACATGGTACAGAGGATGGGGCAGTGACTGGCTTATTTCACAGGGGCCCCAGCAAGGATTTAATGCAGCCCCTCGATTCAAAGTTGTTGCAGCAGTGATGAACTCTTCTGTCAAAGTGTCAGCAAGGAGGGCAAAATAAAGCTCAATAAACTTCTTCTAATAAATGTGTAACATTCCCCTCTCTGAGTACCAAGTGCTGCATACTCTTGACTTCCACTGAAGTATTTACACATAACCTTTTTGAACCTTTAACCCATCCCTCGTAAGAATGTTAACAATACGCTTTGGGAAAAACCTGCTAGGGTCAGGCTGAATTATGCATTATATACTGTGATGGCCTCCAGCTCAATAAAAATAGAAACTCCACCAGCTTTAAAACAAGCACAGAATATTGCCTCAGAAAAAAAAATATGGTTTACTATTTACAAGGATCTTTCCTGGGAAACTACCAGGATTTTTTTTAACTTCTTCAGACTTTTTAAAGAAGCTACCAAAGAAGAAGTAAGCATTAAAAAGTTTAAGAACGCTGCAGAGTGAGTTTCAAGTTTATGTCACAAATGCTACGCAACTTCCATCCATAAACCCTTTGCATAGATTGGTTTTCAAAACTTGAAAAAAAAAGCCGTTCAAACACAAACACGTGGCCATTCCAGGCAGAAACAGCCGGTGATCTTGCCACGCACAAGGAAATCCAGACGCCCTCTCACTTTGTTCAGCCACCTACTCTTGTCCTAAAGGTCTGAGGCTGAATGAGAATGACAGTCAGATGTCTGGAACCTAAGCTAACGGCCAGTGAAGTTGTCTGCTGCTCTCAGCCGCTGCTGGATCAGAGCCCACGTGAGAGAAAATGGTGATGTGCCAAAAGATACCCGTTACTTCAGATAAATAATGAACTCTCATTGACTACATAGTTGCACATAACTGAAGCTCTGCCCTTACAGACATTTGTAATTAGTGAAATAAAACTTTCTGCACTGAAGACCACCACACTCTCTCTCTTCCATGTTTCCACATCTTAAATGTAGGTTTTCCTTTTCAACAGAATACCTTCACCAAAACAATACAGGAAAGTGAGTAGGGGTGGTCTGTTCTGGATAGAAGTTGAGCATCGTGGGCAAGGCTTTCAGCCACAGAATGCAGCCCAAAGAGAAGAAGGAGTGGAAGGCTCCTTCCAGGTAAAGTTCCAGGTAAATAACAGTCACGTTCATTTACTTATAACTGAAAAATAAAGAACTGTGAAGACTGCAGATGATGCTCTTGTAAATAATGACAGGACTAGAGGAAATGGCCTGAAGTTGCACCAGGGGAGGTTTAGATTAGAATTTCTTTACTGAAAGAATAGTCAGGTGCTGGAATGGGCTGCCCAGGGAGGTGGTGGAGTCATCATCCTTGAAGGTATTCAAAAAACGTGTAGATGAGGCATTTCAGGACATGCTTCAGAGGGATGGTAGGGTGTTTTCTGTGTTTTTTTGAAGGGTGGTGTTTTTGGTTGAGTTTTTTGTTTGTTTGTTTGTTTTCTGGGCAGATGGTGGGATGTGGTGATCTTAGAGGTCTTTTCCAACTGTGACAATTCTATGATTCTATGATGACAATAGTATTCTCTCCAGTTTATGACCTAGTGAGGAAATTATATCCAGCACAGAAAACTGAAATAATCCTTGGTGAATTCAGCTCAACTTCTCCCAAACAACCCCACCTTGAGATTGCTAACAAGTTCAATTTAATCATTCTCCTCAACATTTTAAGGCACTAAATATCTGAAAACCAAATTAACACAATGATCAGTGCTGGCCTGCTTTTCAACACCAAATTCATGTTTTAATGTGCAAAACTTATCAGATCGGTCAAAATTCTGGTTCAGTCCTAGAAGGAATGAAGTCTGTGCTGGTTCTGGAGCTTTTGGGACTTACATCAATATACTGTGCACTTCAGAGTGCATTAACCATTCAGCTTGCTAGACAATAAGATTGCTCATCCCCACTGAGAATTATATACAGGGAAACAGAACTAATAAGAGTCAAGAGCCATCGCAGAACTGAGGGCACAAGGATATACAGATGAATCAAGAAAACCAGATCTGGAAGACAAAAACCCACTTAGATACTACTGTGACTTGGGAAAGGGAAAAGAAACCAAAACCAGATTAAAGATGGACAAGTGTAAGACAGAGCTGAGTTAAAAAAAAAAAATTAAAAATGGAATGGTGATAAAATTAACATGTGTAGAAAGAAGATAGAGACAACAACAACAAAAGCAAAAAAGACAAATAAGAAATGACACATGCAGCATGAATGTAAATAAAGGCCAGTTTTACTTCAGCAAAAGGTGCTTTGTGATTCAGGAGTAACTTTCCACTGGAAGAAAGAAGACTGCCAACACTACCAGCTTTGGTCAGTTAGGAAGAGACTGCAACAAGTTATTTCTTGGGATCGAGTACACCCCAAAGCCTTGTCTCACAAACTATGGCACTTAACACACGATGCTATTAAATATTCCCATTCCCAACTTCGTTTTCCCGGAATGTCCTGCTATGGTCAGCTGCTACACTTTCCCCCAGGAGCAGGCAGGCTGGACATGCAGGCACAAGACAGGCTATATCCACCTCAAGAAAAACACTCTCTTGTGAACTTAAAACCAACTTAGTATAGGTAGACTCAAGAACAGTATTTTGTTGTTCCATTAGTCTGAGATCATGAATTCCTTACCTTGCGGATTTGGGCAGAGTAAAAGTATGGAGAAAAAAAAAGATTGACTTTCTCCCATGAGAGCAGCTATTACAAAGCAATTTAGTTGCCATATATTTACCCGTCGTATATTTACCCCTTCCAAGGGACAGAGACATTTCCTCTTGCTTTCACCATGCAGTGGTGACATGAATTAATTACACAGTTCCTGTTAATTCCAGAGCATGCTGCATGAACACCAACAGTAGATAAGCATCATCTACTGGCAGCAAAAAATCTCATTTAAAAAAACCCAACCAAACAAAACCAAACCAGAAAAACCCCACAGCGCTGCCATTTAAAGAAAAAGAAAATGAGAGAGAAACCATTTCCTGGGACTTAACAGCTGTCAGGGACTGAACTACTGTGCAGTCCTTTATGATCATCACGGCGTCCTAATGCTAAAAGCAGGCTCCTTGTATTAATAATGTACAAGTGGAAGGGAGGAACTGAGCCAAATAAGAATGAGGCACGAAGGATGAAAAATGACATACTGAGTGGAGATATTAATATTTGTATTTTTAGAGATGTGGATGTGTAAAATTGGGTTGTTGCTGGGTTCTTAGTCAAATTATCTTCCAACACTTTCAGTCTCAGTTCTTCTAAAATCAGGTTGTTTGCAAATTGATTTGAAACACCGTCATTATACATGTCTCCCCAGCAGATTTTAGAGTTTCACAAAACATCCTTGTCTTAATTTTTACTTCAGCATTGCACTGTATGAGGAAACGCTCCCTCAGATTTGTGATGGGGGATTTCCTTCACTGTGCAATGCTACATGGTGTCTTTGTAGGCAGAACCTTGGAGAAGGCACCTTCATAGTTAGCTAGTGGTTTCCTTCATCACACACGCACCAGCGTGTGTGTGTATCAGCAACTTCCCCAACATGAAAGCAGGGGAAATCCTGATGTGATCCTACAGGCAAATGAGGATATACTCCCTGATGGTCTCTCACATGACTGCAGAGTATCACCATCTTCTACCTTCTTTTAGATACACACTTGTAAGAGAAGGCAGGAGTATAGCGAGCCTTTTGGAGTACAGCTGTTGCATAGTTTATCAGGTAGATGATTTGAAGAGTTTTAAGTCTTCAATTTAAGGCACACAGCAACTGGGTGCCTACTGAAAATCAAGTAATGTATTTCATTGCAAAATGTACCCAAGCGGTGCAACAAAATAACCTTATTTTCCACTCTCCACCCCAAAGTGTTCAAACAAATCTATAATTTAAAATTATTCATAACATCAACTATTCATTCACGTAATTGAACTGATAACAGCTTTATCCAGTTTGGACAAATACTGTGAAATCAAACCTACCTGTTACCTTGTTGCTTATTCTGAAGCATTACACAGATTTACGTGGTTTAGCCTTTCAAAGCTGTATTAAAACAAAAGCCAATTACTACACCTCATTATCTGGAGTCATTTAAGACAATTAATGGCTTTTGTTCCAAGTGCCAAATCAGCACAGTTCTCTCAATGGAACAGGGTAAGTTTTGCCCTCTTCTTTCATGCGACGCTCAGGGAGGTAACAGCTCCATTAAATCTTCTTGATTTTGCTTCATTAGCTGTCTAAAGAATAGCCTGAACTAAAAGTTTGCCACAGTGATTAATTCCAATGCCACAGATAACAAAGGCTAATCTACTCTAGAGAAACAAATCATGCAAAGGGTTTTCACCACCAACTACTGGCATTCCACAAGGGAGAAAATATCCCATGGGTTCCCATTATCTGGGAACCTCTCTCAGAGGAGCTATTTCCATGCTAAGACAAAAAGATGCACATGAACAAAGCAACCTCAGCTGCCCTGCAGCCTCCTTTTGTGCCTCCATTTATTCCAGGCAGGATTTGAGCTGAGCACTAAACCCACAGATATGAGCAGTGCGACATCTTCCATCCTTGCTTGTGTGCTGCATTCAGAGGCATACGAACATGAGTATCATCCTCTTTTGTGTATCCAAAAAAATCGTCTCAGTAATGAAAGAAAAAAAAAACAAACAACAGAAAATAGGGCTAAAATTTGCATCTTGACTATAATTTTTTCTGGTTTTCAGATACTTTTTTTTTTGAATTCTGCAGAAATATTCTATTCCATACATTTCTGTTCTAACCTTGATTAGCCTCACTCTATATAGCACAGCTATTTTGAGAGTCTCTAAGATGCTGATCTCTTTGCATACAAGAAATTGCAAGGTGCTTCTTGGAAAAGAGGTGACTGGAAAACACTTTCATAATTAGAGCCAGCAACCTCATGAAAACTCCCTGGAGCTCTACAATATCTAATATCATTACTCTGTCATTAAAAACTCATCTATCCTTCCTACTTACAAAATCAATAGGGTGTTCATGCCATCTTTCTCCTATGAGAAATGTCTACGTATGACAGATTACTATATGGGATAGGGATTTTTTTTTCAGTAATTGATGATCTGGGCAACGTAGCACAAAAAGACTGGAAAAATGAATTTTTCATTGAGTGTGATTCATTATTTTTCTGTATCTAATGAACAGCTTTCCTCTTCAAAGCATTCTTGAAGCTGAGTGACTCACACAGTAATTGTACCAAATGGAAAAGAAGACAAGTTAAGTAGAATACTTCTACCTTTTTGCCTCAATGTTGGGGTATTTCAAAGAAAGCATAGCAGCAGGTTTGAAAAGTGCTGTATAATTTCCACTGTCTACCAGTCTCTTGGGACATCCAAATTTTTTTTAAATGGGAAAGGCTCTGTGGTAACTCTGTAGACAGAACTGTGATCTGCATTCAGGACCTGACTGATGAGGAGATGAACTTTGGGGGCTACTTTTGCATAATAAAGATTTTCAGTAGAGTGAGCTCCAGAGAAAGAATTTCCAACCAAATGCACAGCAAATGGCACAGCAGAGGCTAAGGGAGCACCCCTTTCACATGACCTTAAGGACGTAAAGCATGAAGTTAGACTTCTCAAACATGATCATTTTGTGGTTGGGGTGCTCCTCCTGTTCCTACAGGCAGTGAGTCTCTCTTCAGTGCAATTTCCTCCAAAGGCCTCATGTGTCCACTAGAAAAAAATGTACTGTCCGTAGTTTTAAAGCTTGTTTTGTTTCATGAGAATACAAATAAAATGTCACTTAGATGAATTCATTAACAATGATGATGTTATTTGATTTGGCCTTTGATGAAATCCCAGGAGAAACGGCAGCGCAAGACACCCACTATTTTTCTTAATGAATATTTGATGGGTTTAATTCCAAACATGAGCTGTGGCTGACCTGGCTCAAAGCAGCTGTGAAATAGCATTCTGTCCAAAAGCATCTTCCTTTATTTTCCTTTATTCTGTTTAAAATTACTAAATCTTTCCAGAGGTGAGTGTCCTCATGAAGGTAGGAGGGACCACAGAAGGAGAGGGGCAGGATTTACAGGCAGAACTTGGTGGGGTTGCGTTTGACCTGTGCAGAACTGTCACTCGACCTGCTGCAGCAGTCAACTGCTCAGACACCACACAGTTACACCAACCCCAGCACTCTATGTTACCCACCAGCTACAGTTAGATCTCTCTTCCTCTAAAGCCAAACAACAAGGAGAAAGAAGTGCAAAATGCAAGACTAAATTAGCCAAACAGGGCGCATCTGATGAAGGAGAAACTTGCACGGGAAATAACACCAGCACAGGGCTTACTGCAACCTGTCCTCTCAACCCCATTGTTGACCCAGTCAGATACTGTATTGGCTCTAACTTGAAAATTCAAAGTCTAAGGAAAACATTTAGCTATGTTTGGAAATTCCATGTTTAGGTCCAGCCTGGAACCTGTGAAAGTAAATACCCATTTGCCTATCTGAATTCTCCAGGTGAACATCAAGCAGCTGAAGAGTGCACCCCCACATTTTAGCAAATAACTCTAGGAAAATATTCAGCGTGTCATGCTGTATTGAACTATAACTGGACTGCAGATGCATGATGAAGAAAACAGCTTTAAAAAAAAATATAAAATTATTTATCTTTGTGATTAGCAGGCTACATCTTGGTTTTTGCGCACCGCCCTGTGAGAGAAGTGGTGAGCTAGAGAGGGCATGCTGGAAGCACTGTGGATCAGCAACGCTGCACTTCGCTTCCACCACATCATACACATCCAGGTCTCAAAACATAGGTAGGTAATGGCTGAAGACTGTCTTTGCAAGTTCCGCCCCTTGACTCTGACTTGAGGTATGGGAACTCCAAGTTCCTCAACAATTAGGCCAGGATGGCTCAAATCGAATGTCTGCAATTAGAAACCCTTTTTGAAAGTTTGGTCAGGCAGGCAGTGAGTCACCGAGGTGAGATGAACCTCAGGAGCTCAACTTTCCACTCTCCAAGGGTTGGTAAGACCTGCACACTGAGTAAACCCAGTGACTGTTGCCTGTACTCATTTCTGAACATGACTAATTCTTCTTCACCATTGCACCCGATGACCAGAGAAGGCCGTGCTGCAAAAACTGTTAAAAGTACTGTGGTTTTCCTGCATCCGCTTGTTCCTCTTCTGTTCATGCTAGTGTATCTAGGACTAGTAACCATGGCTATTTTAGTCCTCACATACTAGTTGTTAATTATGATAACCACTGCATTCTGATTTTTTTCTGCTGTCCTTTAAGTTGACCTATTCAGACTGCCCTGAAAAAATTGCCTCTGAAACTAAAACTTACCATGTTTTCTCTTAATGCAGTAGCAAAAGTTTCTGGAATTTTTTTCAGGAGGGGAAATGCCAGTAAAAAGATTCAGCAACCAGGAGACCTCGCGTCCACTCCCAGGTTTCCCTACACATGTGGTTAGGAACTAGCTTCCTGTCTGGCCCTTGAGGAAGAGCAATAGGAAAGCGATCTCAAATGTGTGGCCCATGGAGCCGATTCCCTTCTGAACACAAACATCTGAATGAGCAACTGCTTCAGCAGAAAAATCCAGAAGAAAACTTTGCGAATGGCAGAATACCAAAATCAATACAGCGATACACTCAAAGAGGGCTCTGGTACAGAAAGCTCAAAGAGGGAACACAAAATTATTGTGGGAGACTACTTAACTTAATGCTTTTCAAAATGCCACTTGGCTCAGAAACAGAGACATCGGGAACCTGCTAAGTGTGTTTAAGTGCTTGGAATTGTGTCATTTAAATGACCAACAAAACCCTTAATGCTCATTATTCAAAGCACGAAATACCAGGGAGAGAAGGGCAGCTGACTTTCTGGCTAGAAGCGCTCATTAGAGAGATGCACTTAGGGATATACGATACTGGAGCAACACTGAATTTGCAGTGAAGTTTGGCTTCTGCTCCCAGCTTCATGGCTGGCTTGCCTACGAATCTTTCAGCGCAGCGTTTGGGGGCTTGGGTTCCCTGCCTGTGCTTTAGGAACAGACCTAAGTAATGTTTTGTGTGCAGAAGCAGCAGAGATCTCATTTATAGCCCCCCTGTTGGTTTCTTCACTTACATGTAGCAGCTTCCTAAGATACCAGCAAAGTGAATTGTACTAGCCTTCTCCAAGTGCTGCTTCTGGTACTATAGTGCTCCCAAAAAAAAGGCATTACAGAAAGTAGCTGATTATATCCAGAGAAAGGTATTTCATGTAGTGCTTTCCAGTAGACCTGATCACCATCCAGCCTGTCCCAGACAACAGGATAGACTAAGCTATGGTGGTCCATGAAAGCAGATCTGCTTGCTCTCCTTACATAAAGGGGTTGGAAGCTGAAGTAGAGCATGAGAGGGTATGTAAAGGTGATTAGAACAAAAACCTAACACAGCTTCACGGCCTTAAAAACTCACTGTGGCAGAAAAAGAGAAGGCTACATAAAAACCTACTGCGTTGGGTTTGGGCCTCCCTGTATTTGGCTGCCATGTCCCTATTTTCTTTATTACTTTTAAAAAGAAAAATAGCTCCTCAAAGGGGGTTTCTCTGAGCTCCAGCAAATTAGCACTATTAAGGAATGGGTCCCTTGAAGAGCTCTTTTTCACATTATGCAATTAATATTTGACGTGGTGAAGAGCTACCGCTAAGCAGAAGATCCCAAACTTTGAAAATAGGAATCAATCAGGGGAATTAAGGAAATCCATCTGGGCTTGTTAAGGCATTGCTGCCTGAAGGAAACAGCGTGAAGCCCAGCTACATGCTCCAGCTCACTAGCGAAGCCAAGGCCAGAGCTGGTACTGGCAGCAGAAGCCAAAGGCAGGAGATGCCAATAGGTCTGCAAGCTTGAAATGGTATCAAGTGATGTTACCATTTTGTAGCTGTATTAAAAAAATATATATTTGGCTGACATGCAGTGGGGCAGGATTTGTTTATTTCTGCATGAATGCATCGATGAAGAAATATTGCATTAATCCTTTCCCAAAAGCATTCATCATTTTCTCAGTGGAGCATAACACTAAAAAAAAAATTTGTTTTTCAAACCCTAAAGTTGTTTTTTTTTCCTGTTAACAAGTCGTTTGCCTGGAAGACATTTAATTTTTAGATTAAACACATAAATCCCAGTCTTCTTTTACCTGGAAGTTACAAACATGGCTTTGTGGGAAAAATGCAACTCGAATTGGAAATGTTATAATAGGTCTTAAGACTTCTCCAAAGCAATGCTTTCCTTTTGCTGAGAAGTAAGACTCCTGAGGAAACTACTCCAGGTTCATTGCTTATGAAGTACACTCACCATTTGGATAATTAACTGAATGCCACAGAGTCATTATCTTTTCCCTAAAGCTGTTTGGGTGTTGTGTTGTTGGTTTTTTTCTTCCTGCAGGAGTTTTCCCAAGTTAATTTAATAATGTCAGTTTTCCCAAGTTAATTTAATACTGCCAAATAGGTAAATCCTTCAGAGATCAGTTAGTCTCACACCATAGCTAGAAATCAGCAGGGTGGATGGCTTGCAGTGGTTTTTGCTGCGATTTTAAGTATGTTGCTTTTCTTGGTTTTCAAAAGCAAGGAAACATTTTTAATCCTATGCTTGATTGCTCCTATGAGGTAAAGCAAAAAAAAAGGAAGGCCAGAGGACATTATTTAGAAACACAAAGCTCTCTTTGCCCCATCTGCCAGTCCCGCTGCTGTCAGGGCTGTTTTCAGCTGCGAGAAAATGCCGACTGCATTGATATATGGCAGGAGAACTGAAGTGCCACAAAATGCTGCTGACATTTTTCCCATACTGAAGTTTTGGGAAATGCAGGCAAATACTACAAAAGAAGCAATTCTGGATGAGTATCACTGAAGCAAAATTACAAGTAAACACGCAGCACAGCAATTCAAATGAATATTTAAAGCACACCCTTCTAAGTTACAGCGTGCTGCTTGGGTGTTTGAAAACAAGACCCTGAGGAGTGGTTAAGGAGAGGCCTCTTCAGTGAAGTGGCCCAGGATGTTCTCAGGGGCTGGAGAACCTCGCCAGCATGCAGAGCACACGGATACCAGGCAGCACAGCTTGCCTTCAGCTGAGCTGCAAAGCCACAGCAGAATTTTGATCCTGCAGTTTCACACATTTCATATGGAACTAAGCAATTTCTGCCAAATCCTTAGCAGTAAGATCGAATAAACAGAAAAAAAGAAAGCAAAATCAAGAAATAAAATTAAACAGGCCTGATATTCTCTATTGATAGTTATTAACTATCATTTTCCTTCTGTGTAGACCACTGCTGCTTTCTCCATTTGCTCTGAGCAGACAGAATTTTTTTCACCACAGTTACACTTTCTTTGAAATGTTTATCACCAGAAGCACTCCACAGAGCTGAGAGGGAAAACAGAGAGGCTCTGCCAGCAGATGGGCTCATCAAGATTTTTTGCTGGAGGCCAGCATCAGTGGAAACCAAAGTGCTCTCCATACATCAGCTTATCAGAGGTGGTTGCATGGATTTGAAGGACTGAAATATGTGTGCCTCCATTTCCTCAAAGCACATCTGCAGTTTGTAAGTTCATTCTCCTAGCACACCAGCTTCCAGTTCACAACACCATTTTTACTTTCTTTCATGCTGCAGTCGTTTTAAAGCTTCTTCCTGCTTTCATTTCTGTGATGTGCATCCACTCGCTTGCCTCCATTGCAGCTCCTTCCTCTTCCATTTATAAATTATTCACCCTGGCTGTCAGCTGGCTCAATTTATTTTCAATTTGCTATGTCATTTGAAAAAAAGCAGAGTAGATATATCCTCCCCTTCTGTTGCATCTGCATACAGTAGGAATGGCCTCAGAAAGGAGGATGAACCAGTGTGCAAAACTCCTGTTTATGTCTTTTCTGCCAGGAATAGATAACAGCATCCAGTTCTGAAGCGTTCAACGTTAAGTTGCCACTTTTCTTTATACAATCTAATTGTATGGTAAACAGCCATGAGCCAAATGCATGAAGAATGCTGATGGGCAAAAACTCTAGTCAAAGTCCCCATTGACACAGAACATTTTTTTTTTTTTTCTCAGTAAATCATTTTGCAAACTCTTCCCTAAAATCAGATTTCCCTGCAGTTCAGCTGAAAAGGCAGGGAAGAAATTCCAAGAAAGTGGTTGATGAATAAACAGGTTTAAAGCACAACTGGGGATGGCCGGGTAATACAGCAATTTATTTTATTTAAAGGAAGAATGAAATAGTTCCTTTAAAAGGAACTTTCCTTAAAAGGAAGTTGCATCACTGCCACTACTCTACTGCAAGAATAAAGTTCGTGATTGATTTGTGTACTGCCTGGAGAGGTGAAGGCGCAGGGGCTCATGGAGGCTGCCCTGCCTACGCATGAGGATAACCTGCGGAGGCAGCAGTGGCTGCTCCTTTCACTTTGGGGCAGCACTGCCTCTGTATGACCGAACCCCGCTTTGAAAGGGAGCCCTGAGAAGCTGAAACCAGAAACTGAAGAACTTGCCATGCGCCACCTTCCAAGCCCAAGCAAGGGACATCGCAGACCTTTCTTGGACAAGATCCTTTAATGGGAGTGATGCCGCCCAGGCGACACAGCTGGGGAGGGGAGCGGTGTAGGGGTGCCCAGCCTCTCAGCGATGGGCTACACTGCCCTGGTCCCCAAACCCTGTGGATGCATAAATCCATTTACCTTCTGTTTACCTTTGCTTCTTTCCATATGTTTTAAAAGGCACGTGGATTATTTTCACCCACTCTTCCTAAATTTTCTAAACATGTGTTAAATTCCTACAGCTACTGCCATTTCCTGCCACATCCTGACAGACTCGACTCCTGCCGTGCACAACCAGGGAACCAGAGAGCCACGGCTCTCCTTCTTCCCTTAGAAAGAACTGAGAAAGAGTTTAAAGGCAGTTCAGTGCCAAAGGGCTCAAGGTCTAACTCTGCTCCCCTGTCAACCACCACACCGGATCTTGCCCTGAGCACAGAGGCTTTCATGTGGGGGAGCTGCCAGGGACAGAGGTGTAGCTGCAGGTATCGGGATTCACTGCTCAGGGCAAACACAACCGCATGGCAAGAGTTCACATCATCAATCCCATGTGCTGCACCTTACAGATCTTCAGTTCTGACTCATGATTCAAAGAGTAAAACAGTAGGATCAATTATAACACACCTTCTAATGCCAAAAGAATACCTATTAATATATATTTTAGAAACCCAAAAATTCACTTCTTGTATTTTTTTCTTCTTCCTCCAGCTCTCTTTTTCCTTCCGCTGCTTCTCTCTTTCCTTCCTCCACTTCCCTCTTCCATGTGATGCTGAACCAGACTCTCCAGGCAGTTTCCCAACTAATCTATGCTGAAGATGGAGCAGATTTCCAGCCCAGGGATTTAGCTTTCCATCTCCAGTTAATGGTACCGGCAGCTCTGCAGCTAAGCCTATAGTATATCACCTATAATAATATTTAAGTTGAGGATTTCATTAGATTTTGGTTGGTTGATTCAGCTCAAGAACTGCTCCAAAGCTTTTTGCTCCAGAAGTGAAACCTTCAGGACAGCTCTACACTCAGTAATACATGCAAGTTATCCACTGCAGTTGGCTCAAAGGTTTTTAGGCTCATAACCTTGGGCAGCATTTCCTCACCCCTTTTGCTGAATGACAAAAAATGGGATGGTTTACTGTCTTGTTTTAAGGTAAAGGGATATTTTCAGCCTAAAATCATTTAACAGCCATTTCTTTCCTTTTCTCCCGGTGAACAGAAAAAGATTGTGTTGAGAACTCCTAATATTAAATGAAGAAGATACTGTATCTTACTGGTGCTAATTTTTTCCCCAGTCTGTTTGTCTGTAATCTCTTCTGGACGAATGTTTCAGCAAGATACTTCCTGTATTTCGACCTTTCACACAACAACTAATGAAAAAAAATCTCCAAACAAACTAGACTTCTGTTACCTATTTTGACATATATAATGTTTTCAATTTATAAGGTGCAATATTGTGAAAGCCTGTAACAAATGAGCATCGTCACATTTTTTGATGAGGGTTTAGAAAATGTTAAAAAACACCCATCTTTTGCACTTGCATCTTTTGTCTCAGTGCTCAAAGCACCTAGCAGATAAAAATTAAGACTCTTCCTAATCCTGCAAAAACAGCCTGATGTTACATCAGTTTTCAAACTGACATGATCAGAGCTAAAGGGAGATGCACCGCAAAACTCTGGTCCTCCTTTCTTAGTGTGCATCCTGATGTTCTATTTTTAGATTTCTAGTCTGGTCTGAAGGCACTTTCTAAAGTGGGATTAACTGCAGCTGGTAGAGTGCAGCATAATGATGGGCTAACATCAAACTAACAGAAGAATAACTTCTGGATATCTAATAAAAGGGACTTTATTGATGAAGTCACATGTACAGCAATGTGGCCCCTGCAAGGAAATCTTGGACTCCAGGGAATGACCAGCGCACTTCAGTCGTTCTTTTGTTGTTGCTGGCTTTTTGGTCTCTTCACAACGCAACATGAAATATTGATGAAGAAAACTAGCACACAGGGTATGTTGTCTGCATCTGCAGTACATGGATTAGTGCTTGTCTGTCATGAGACAGGACTAAATGCAGGTATAGACAGAAACTAATAGAACTCATCAGCTCCTGCCAATCAAAATTTCCCAATGTTTGCCTAACTACTCATTTTGCTCAAACTAAGGATGTTTATAGCCCTATTCAATTTGCCATCATATTTCCACATTTGATAAGCTATTTTGTCCAAATAAGAAGGACAAATCCAGGAAAAATCTAAACAGTTCTCAGCATCTGAATGGACTGAATGACATTTGGTAAAGATGACTGTAATCTATTCCAAATGGCTCTTTCCTTTTAAGTTCAGGTCTCTTGCTGTATTTTTCACCATCCCTCCATGAGATTACTAATTCATCGAGACCTCAACCTCATTTCCGTCTTCAGGCATCACAGCCATAAAAGCTCTGCTACCAAAACATGGAAGATACCAAAACTGGATGTCCGAATGAAAGCTTTTATAACTCAAAGGAAGAAGCCAGAATAGGTTCTGCTTCAGACTGGGCTTGTGTGCCTGGAATCTTGCTTGCTTTTTCCAACTCTAACGATTGGTCTGAGGAGATTATCACTTCTAATAAATGTATTTAGCACTTCAATGTCCTTTCCAGCGTAGATCTCGAACTGCATTGCTAAACAGCATGAATCAAACCCACATTTTAGAAGGGGAAACAGGTACAGAGAAGCACTAATAACCACTGATCTCAAAAGTGAATCACGGGGAAAACCCATCTACCCACCTTGAAGTCAGTGGAAATTTTGCTACTGGCATTGGCAGGACCAGGATTTCACCCTAGCAATTCGATGCCGCTGCCATTTCCCTGGTAGGGTTAACAACTCCACAAAAATCTCATCTAGATAAAGTCATTTTGCTAATTTTTCCTCCAGAAGGTTGTCATCATTACAGCAGCAAGCTATGCAGGGGGATAATTAAGTGGTTGTGGCAGAATGCACAGTTCTTGGATGATACCTTTTCTCTTGCACATCGGTTATGATTAACAGTAGTATACATCGAACAGACAAAAGCATCATGTGGGCCCTATTTCCAGGCAATAATGATCTTAGAGCACCCAGAAAGACAGACCTGGCAGACAAAACCCATCTGTTTCAGAGCCAATTTCGTTACTTTGTACATCTGCTCAGTTCATTTTGTCTGGATTTAATACATGCTGCTTCACAAGGATCTTTTACTAATAAAATAGTTGTTGAAGAATAAAAATTTCCTTGATTGACTACTGTGTATTGATGCCTTTTCTGGATATCTGTCATGCTGCAGATGCTGGGAACAAGCCAGTCACTGCGAGAACTTTTCCAAAGAACCTTACTGACATAGGAGAGCTACTTCTTTAAAGGAGGTACTCTTATGCCACCAGAGGAAGACCACTGTTCTGCTTCCTTTTGAGCACTCTTTTTTCCCTATACAACTGTTATGCAATTTTTATATAGATTTTTATTATACTATTGATGTGTGAATGTCAGTGCATGCATGCCTCAGTGGAGGGAATGACAAAGACACAACGGGACAGCCGCAGTTGGTTGGTTGGTTGGTTGCGTTTTTTACTTATATCTCCTATGGTCTTTTTCATTTTGCCTTCCCTTTTTCATCGTCTACCTTCCTGACATTGTCCAACTTAGTGGGGACAAAACTCTCTTGATATTGACTGTCTACAGTACTGCCTTAGTGGAAGGAGGGTTGCTTAGCTCCCTTTCTTACCCTCAAGGGATGAAACCTTCATGGTCTTCGCCTCTGAAATTTGCTGCTGGCTGAGGGCGGTTGGTTAGAAATGAGCCCAGGTATCCTGTACAGTCATTCATGTGCCTTCTCTGTAACATATTAAGAAAGCACCACATGTTGATCACTGAGCTCTCATGCCAGGAAGAATCAACAAGTGATTCACAACTAACAAAAAGGTCCCTCCTTCACTACGTATCCCAGAGCCTCATACCCGATAGTACCTAAAGCTTTGTTGAGTCACTTCCCTTTAAGAGCAACACAGAATATGAAGCCAAAGGTATGTGTTAAGATTGCTTCAAGCCTTCTCAGTTCTGCTGAAAAGGCAGGAAGGAATTCCCAATTCCCTGGTGCAATTTGGAAAGCCATATAGGTCCAAATTCAGTATCCTGCAGAGATGTCTCAGGGCTCACAGGACAGCCCAGAAGCTTTGCTTTGTGATAGAGTTCCCATGGAAATGCTCATCTGCACCCTAGTTAGGTTCTCAGAAAGAAACCTTGGGAGACTCTCAAACAGCTATCTTCTGCAGAGGTTTACAGACAGGCTTTTAAGTTCACTTAGACATCTCTTACCTGAGCAAAGAAACTAGGAAAAGTGGTCCTCTGATATGCGATCTTTAATGGGCATGTGGGATTGAGACACCTTTATTTATAGCACAGAAAACTTGAGATGTGTTTATTTATGTCTTTAGCTGTGGTTTTATGCAGCACATACTGGAAAAATATGTATCAGGATGTCTTTGCAAAAAAGCTTAGAAAGCCAATCTGTTTAACTGAGCTCTGCAGCTGTAGCACTGTAACCACATCTGATAGGTTTATCTCCTACTGTTTTCCTCTAATCTTCCCCTTACTGCAAGATAGAATCTTCCTGCCAATCTCTATGTGAGATGTTAGCACTACAAATAGATTGGAGACATGTGTTTTATTTCCCCAGGCTGTTTCTCACCTTTAGAACTTAATTTCATGTCTTCTTGCATCTTCCTGGAGAACAGCCTGGGTGACTAGAGCACAAACACCCTCAAGCCTTTTTCAGAAGAGATGTTTAATACAATGATGCTTCTCCAGGCTGGTCAGGGCTTCTTGGTTTTGGTAAAGCCTATTTTCCCTTATGGAAATTGCCTTCTTTTAAGAACAACTTGATTTCCACATGTTTACACATGTAGAGGGGCTGTGAAAGATACAGATGAAATAATCCGGAGACTTTCTTGACTCTAACTGAAGATATTTGAAGGTTACACCTCTCCGAGTTAAAAATAATCTTAGAATCACAGAATAGTTTGGGTTGGAAGGGACCTTTAAAGGTCATCTAGTCCAACCCCCCTGCAGTGAGCAGGGACATATTTAACTAGATCAGGTTGCTCAGAGCCCTGTCAAACCTGACTTTGAATGTTTCCAGGGCATCTACCACCTCTCTCTGGGCAATGTGTTCTGATGTTTCACCACCCTCACTGTAAAAAGTTTCTTCCTTATATCTAGTCTAAATCTACCCTCCTTTAGTTTAAAATAATTAACTCTTGTCCTGTCAGATCAGGCCTTGCTAAGAAGTCTGTCCCCAAATAGTGGTGCTGTCTGTATACTACAGCGAAGTATGTTGATTTTGGATGAACTACAAGTATGAACAATAGCAGCAACCAAAAATACAAAATGTTACATTAAGACCAATTGTTATAACTTGAGAGATCCGATTCCTCACCCAGTGTATAGATTTGGTTTCTTCCATGGGAGGAACAAAAAAAATACATGTTTGTCCAATATTTTCAAATATTTATTCCATTTATAACTGTCTGGCAATCTAAACATATGCAAATTAGATGAAAATCAACTAATTTGCTAATAAGCAAATTATCGGCACATTTTGACCATAAAATGTTTCTCCGAAGGACAGTAAGGAGCAAACATAGATCAAGATTTTCTGAAAATATCTTATAGTTTTACAGTTTTAAATTAAGGCACTTTTAAAACTTCTAATTTGAGGAACAGAGCACATCTTCAGTAGGTTCCTTTGGGAAGTCCTAGATAAAGCACCCAACAAAATGGAACTTAAAAAAATATCACTGAAACCTGGTTTAGAAGAAAAGCAAGGGGAGGTTGTTCATGGTAGAACATTTACTTGTAGAAAAGGAAAAGCCAAAACCCAGCTATCATCACACAACCCCTCTAACAACAACAACAAAATCCTTCAACTTAAATTTAGCACGGATCTGAACAAACCTGACACTGTAAAAGATGGAGAGATCTAAACTCTACAATGAGGTGTGTTACAGAGAGCCCCGAATGACATCTTACTGCTTTAGAAACCCTGTGTGGTGCCATGTGTTAAGATGCTCATTTTCATCCAAGATTAAATGGTTGGACAGACCGATTAGCTGGAGTACAGTGCTGAACAACAATATTGCTTTGGTATTACCCCACTAGCTCACTGGAAGCTCTCTCCACTGTACACTAGAGATGTGCCCTTCACAGGAAATACTAAGCTCCCTTTATTAAGTGATGAACTCCTTTTGACTCAGTTTGTCCCTCAACCTTTATAGTGAATTCCTATCTCCAGCTTTTTGGAGCTAAATATACTTCTGGATGTCAAGTACCATAAGCAGTAGCTGAATCTAACGAGGCCTGTATCCAAACTCATAAAAGAACTCACATAAAATGTCACACTCATATTTATTTGAAATGTTAAAATCTTTCAGTCTTCTCAGGCATAATTAAAATTTGTGTTCTTTTCCCCTCTGGAAAAATAATTATTTATCATTTTAAAGGCATCAAAGGATGTTTGTATGATTGGCATCTGACACGTTCCATTAAATAAAGTTGGATTTCTTTGAAAAGTGAGATCTATAATTCTGTTTAATGTAGGGCTCCCTCTGTGCATTTTATATGCGTAGACAGTAAGCATGCCTATATTTCTCCTCTTTTCTGACAGTAAATTTGTTTCTGGTATTAAAGAGCACCACAATGAAGCAAGTACAAATTCCACTAATTTTTATGTAAATTTAATGTAGGCAAGACATATTATACAACACGTGTGTGTGTGAATTATATGGATTTTGTATTTAATTAAGTTAATTAGTGTCTATCTAACCGCTGGTTTTACTGAGCTGGCTTAATACCTGAAAAGGTGTTTTGCTGTTCAGAACCCCTCCTGCTCCAATCTATACCTTCAAGACTCTTCAGCTTTCTGTCCTGAAGCGCAACCAGAGCAGCCTGCTCCCACTGGTCCTGCTGGACCAGAACATCAGCCTTCAGCTGGCCTGCATTTCTGTGCGCACTCATCACTAGGCTGACTACCAAACGATGATGAACTGGGTTTTTTCCCCACTACTATGGAGAGATGCAAGGTGTTGACCCACTCAAATTTGCATGTCTTGCTTACCAAGTGTATTGCAGGCATTAGCCAACCACAGTTCTACCAGTTTCCAGTGTTCAATCCTTTCTCATTCAGTACGTCCTGTGGTGACTAATTAGATTTCAGGGCTCATTGAATGAGAAAGTCAAATGATACGATATGAAAAGACTAAGATTAAAGCAAATTTTCAACTTTAGATGTCAAATATACAAGAATGTACTGGGAATTTGCACCAATGAGACTGTCATTCTTTATCCTACAATTAGCCACATATAGACATAGTCTATTCTATTCTTTGCCTTTTCCTCTTCCTTTTCCTTTTTCCTTTTCCTTTTCCTTTTTCCTTTTCTTTTTCCTTTTTGCTATTGGTTAAATTATTATACTTTGGTCACTTACTATAATTGAACAGTAAGAAAAGGGTGTATATGTAAAGTATGCCAGAATCTGAAATAACTTCTATAAATATAAACCTAGATTTTCAAAAGAGCTTTCTTCCAATGGCCCTGGGTCCAACCTTGCTCACTATCTGAAATATTCTATTTGTATTTTATTAGTACTATGCAGAACTATTGCTAGTATCTATATCTATTAATAATTACTAATAATTACCATTATTATTTTGATCGCAGGAAGTACAGCTATCTGCTTGCGATCAAAAATATACTTGCATCTTTCAGGGGGTTGTCAAGGTTTTGCATGTGGATGACACTACTTCAATCACAGGATAACCACATAAATAAATGTAAATGTAAATGTAAATGTAAATGTAAATATAAATATAAATATAAATATAAATATAAATATAAATATAAATATAAATAAAGATATAGATATAAATATAGATATAGATAGATATATAACTATAACTATAAATGAATGTATAAAAATAACTATGAAAATATTTAATCATAACATATAATGATTATATATTCTAATAATACGATACTATTTGTATATTATTAATATGTATATAACAAATTGTTAATTTTTATGGCTANCTGTTCAGAACCCCTCCTGCTCCAATCTATACCTTCAAGACTCTTCAGCTTTCTGTCCTGAAGCGCAACCAGAGCAGCCTGCTCCCACTGGTCCTGCTGGACCAGAACATCAGCCTTCAGCTGGCCTGCATTTCTGTGCGCACTCATCACTAGGCTGACTACCAAACGATGATGAACTGGGTTTTTTCCCCACTACTATGGAGAGATGCAAGGTGTTGACCCACTCAAATTTGCATGTCTTGCTTACCAAGTGTATTGCAGGCATTAGCCAACCACAGTTCTACCAGTTTCCAGTGTTCAATCCTTTCTCATTCAGTACGTCCTGTGGTGACTAATTAGATTTCAGGGCTCATTGAATGAGAAAGTCAAATGATACGATATGAAAAGACTAAGATTAAAGCAAATTTTCAACTTTAGATGTCAAATATACAAGAATGTACTGGGAATTTGCACCAATGAGACTGTCATTCTTTATCCTACAATTAGCCACATATAGACATAGTCTATTCTATTCTTTGCCTTTTCCTCTTCCTTTTCCTTTTTCCTTTTCCTTTTCCTTTTTCCTTTTCTTTTTCCTTTTTGCTATTGGTTAAATTATTATACTTTGGTCACTTACTATAATTGAACAGTAAGAAAAGGGTGTATATGTAAAGTATGCCAGAATCTGAAATAACTTCTATAAATATAAACCTAGATTTTCAAAAGAGCTTTCTTCCAATGGCCCTGGGTCCAACCTTGCTCACTATCTGAAATATTCTATTTGTATTTTATTAGTACTATGCAGAACTATTGCTAGTATCTATATCTATTAATAATTACTAATAATTACCATTATTATTTTGATCGCAGGAAGTACAGCTATCTGCTTGCGATCAAAAATATACTTGCATCTTTCAGGGGGTTGTCAAGGTTTTGCATGTGGATGACACTACTTCAATCACAGGATAACCACATAAATAAATGTAAATGTAAATGTAAATGTAAATGTAAATATAAATATAAATATAAATATAAATATAAATATAAATATAAATATAAATAAAGATATAGATATAAATATAGATATAGATAGATATATAACTATAACTATAAATGAATGTATAAAAATAACTATGAAAATATTTAATCATAACATATAATGATTATATATTCTAATAATACGATACTATTTGTATATTATTAATATGTATATAACAAATTGTTAATTTTCATGGCTATTTTAATTAATATAATATTATAAATACAATCTGTTATGCAAACTGATATTTTTCCTGTCAGCAGCTAGTTCTGTTTTTCCTCACCAAGAGAGGAGGTAGAGTAACGTACAAGGGTTGAGAGAGAAGAATTAGTTTTGGATCAGGGGGAAATAAATGTTGAAGGAATCTCGAAGTGTCATTATATAAATACATGACTTTGAATACCTACGGGGAAGGCAGCGGCAGTTGCTGTGCTCAGCGCCTCCCGGTCTCCCAGTGCGGAGTGTAATTATAGACAGCAGCGAGGGATGCTGCCAATAAGCTTAAAAGGAGAAAGGGAAGCGGTAGGACTAGAAAGGCAGTGTCATACAGGAAAAACCAACAGGAGGAACACCTGAAAATGCCTTGACTTTCCCTTCCCCCCACCCAAAGACAGAGCCGGGGCAGCAGTGCCTGCCTCCCACTGCAGTGAAACAGATGGTTGCAAAGGCTGTACTGGTACAAAGAGCGCGGAGTATCCTGCAAAGCCATAGAAGGAAGGAAACCAGTAGCAATGCTTAATAAGTCTGCTTATTTTACAGTCAAGTGGATTGCCAAGCAACTAAGCTATAACAAGTCCCATATTTAGGGGAAGAAATGTTTGTCTTCTGTCTGTCCCTGCTTGCAAATGGCAAGTGGAGGGCATTTCTAAGCCAGATAATTCGAGTACAGCATGTTCCTCGAGCCCCGAGCCCGTGCTGCCGAGCAGCCGGTGTTAATCATGGCAGCAGTTGACACACGCGCCTTGCCAGAGTCCAAGTTTACCATTATCATTGTAACTTTTACTCTCTACTGCTCAAAACCAAACCACAAAAAAAAAAGGAAAAAAAAAAGGAAAACCCTGCAGTTAACCCAGGAATCTGAGATTTTCACATTACTTAACATGCCTGGATGTCTTTAGGATTACAGAACTTACAACCCCTGGTGACAAAAAGAGCTTGATTCGGTTGTCTCAGCGTGTGCACCCAAAGCTGCTTGAGATGCACAGGGTAGCTGATACATTGACACAAGGCACAGTCAGAAGACCCCCAGGGACCAACAGCTGGAGGCCAGGTAAAATGTGTCCTAGGGGCATCTGAAATAGCTGTAGGTGCCAAACGACACCTTCATATCTTGTATTCTTCAGCTGCAACACCCACGAATAAAAGCGTGTTAATATCGCTATTAAAAAGCACCTATATAAAGTACAAGTATATACAGTGTGCGCATTTGGGAGCGCATCTTGAATCACTCAAAAGGACTAAAAATGTTGTACTCCTTCTGAATACAAGCAGGTAGTGAAGACTCTCACCCAAGGGAATCAATCATCTTGTACACACAGTGCTTAAGCCTGAAGGAAGATGTGGTTGTGTCAAATGACAGAAAACTCTAAAGGGTAACACTTCAAGACTCCATGGAGCCTGGTCCCTGTCCCAGAGAACCACGGATAATGCAGCAACCAAACAAGCCTACAGGTCACACAGGTAAGTGGGGCAAAATGACCCCAGCCTGGGCCATCAACACCCGTGACTTTATTTCAAGAATAAATGTAGCCGGTCAGACTCAGCACTACTAGCCTGCAGGAGACGATGTAATTATCTGAATGCTTTGACAGACATTTGTTATCTCATTAGTGGCCTTTCAGGAGGCATCTGACTACTTTTATTCAGAAGATACGGCTTTTTCCTTGGCTCAGCTCTCTAGCATTGACATTTTCCAGGATTCTGCCTAATGGTAATAGGATAAAATTTCAAGTGTGATGAAAAACTATAATCTAAGTAGTCAGTCTAGACTAACATTAATGCCCAGATGAAATATTAAGGAATGAAAAAGAATTGTTAAGAAGTAATGATTTAAAACAATCAGCCAATTTTGAAACTGATTCTTTTTGTAATTCACTGTTTTCCTTCAAATAATAGGATCAAATTAAAGACCAAACCACTGTTTTCCTTCAATCTGAAATGATACTAAGAATCAAAGTAGAATTCAGCAAAGGAAACATCCACTGGCTGATCAGTACTAAAATTTGATTGGAATATGGCTAAAATGTCTTCGCTTGGGAAATTACTGCATTTAAAGTTGCTATTTTCAGTTCTAAATTTACTACAATTCACAGCCTTGACTCAGTTCCTCTTTTTCTATCCCAGCACTAAAGTTGACAGCAGAAACCCCCAAACCCACAACTGACAGCTAACCTTCTGCTTGAATGAAAAAGTAATGTAAAATAGTAACATAAAGCTTCTTTATTACGTACGAGTTATATGTAATAAACATTGCATGCATACATAACATTTTTATTACATACAGTAAGAGCACATACAGGTGCTCTTATTCTCTTACCCAGTAGCTGCCACAACACAACTAAAGAACACAAAAAGAGGGGTACAAATAATGACAACATAAAATTTGGCCATTCTTTAAGCAACTGTTGCTCTGCAAGCACAGCAGCTGCTTTCCACTCACCACAGGCACTTGCTGCTAAACAACTTTTAAATCTTGCTCAAAGCAGATGGAATTAGTGACTGGAATTGGAAGAAGCACTGCATTGTGCAGTGGTATTAAAGTGAAGCTGTGAAGATGTAGCTGAAGAACGCAATTCTCTTCCCTACCTGTTAAAGAAGACCCTTGTCACTTCACTCAGAGACTAGAAAGTCCCACTGAGCAGAAAATTTAACTACCTAACAGGACCTAATGAAAAGCCTCCTCTCAAAATTAAGTGCTTAACAAAATAATTCACCAAACAATTTCTGAGAAAATGTCATGAACTGTAACAACACAAACATGAGTGTTCATAGCAAGGACCAGAGCTTGAAGACCAGCCAAATGTGTCTGTAGTGGACAAACTGAGTAACTCCGGTGTCCGAGATGCGCTGTGCATCACAGTGAGCCCCATCGGCCAAACCACACACAGTACTGGGAGTCGGTCACTAGCAACAAATAAAAAAGAGACAGGTTCAAGATAAAAATATGATCGACTGCTGCAAGCCAAATAACTGAGGGCCATGTCATAGATAATAACTGTTTTCTCTAGAGGTCTGTTTTCTTCCATTCTACAGGAGGACAGGCTTGTTTTTGTCTTACTCCTTACCATTTCAGGGATTCTATCAAAAAAGTCTTTTACCTTTAGAACAGATTTATATCCACTTTCAAAATACTTAATGTCTTTCTGTTAATTGAAAATACATACGTATCTTTTGGCTACCTATAGACACTTTGACTTATTCATGCCAGAGACCTAGCTAAGCCTTCTCTGTAGCAGACCAAGCTCTCCAAATCTGGTTTGTCCACCATAGACTGAGAAATGGCTTTCTTTAGATTTGCTGAATTAATTCAGTGCACCTTTTTATGGTCAGGCAGCCTAGCTGGCATGGTGTATGGGCTGGTACAGAAAGGAGAGCATCATGCTTTTTACAGCTAAAGACTAAGCTTCCAGGGAGAACTTGAAACGCTGAACGTTAGAAATGATCGTAAAGCACATGAAACAGTGCCATGTTCCGTGGTTTTCTCCACTGTCACCTTTAGGGTTCTGAAAAACAGGGAGAAAAAGTGAGGCAGTTCTTCCAGTAAATTCCCAATACATATTCTGAAAACGCAACATTTTTTTCCGAGTAAAGGGAAAACGATCCAGCAGGAAAATCTCCCTGGGGCCATACTGGTGATGCTGAATGTGTGAATAGGCCCATGCTCAGAAACCTGAGTTCTGAATAAAAGTGCCTGCAGAGCAGCTGGAAGCTGCAGGAGATCTCATCAATAAGCAGAGACTTTCAGTTGTTTTCTCTGAACTACAAGATGCTGGATCTAAAGCAAGCAATGGACTGAAAGGGATCTTACAGTAGATGCAGCTGAAAGGAGGGGAGGCATCACTCAGAAGGGGCATAAATGCATTTGCTGTACTCACTTGTTCATTAGAGAAAGAGAAGGGAAAAAAAGATGCAAATTAAATGGAAATGCCTCATTTTCACAGGAGGTGAAAATAACACGGGAAGGCACAGCTGGTACTCAGGCTTGCTGCTACCATCAAGGCTGAATGGCTAGCAGGATTAGGAGCAAGCCAGGCTCAAACAAAACAGCATCAGGCCGTGTCTCCTCTCCCCCACTCCCACTCCACCCCTGCTCTGCTCTCTCCTAACTACACTGTTAGCTCACATCCCACTATTAATTCATCTTCAAATGGCAGGCTGCACCGATCTGTGTCCAAGATTACAGTTTGGGCTCCTGCCCGTTTTGTTACAGCACAGATTGCTTCCCCTATTGAAGAGGGAACCATCTGGGAGGAAGAGCAAATGCTCAGCTACTTAATTGGTGCTTTCAGTAAAGCACACTACGGTCAGGATTGACAGACCTCGAGAAAATCACAAAAGCAGCCATCAGAAAGTGAGTGATGGAAAAAGGAGCCTGCCTCCACTCTAAGCTCTGAGAAGATTTGGAAATAAAGTAGCATTTGTGTCAACTTCCCTCAGCCCTGCAATCACCTTGGTCATTGCAGCCTTGCCACCCCAGTCTGAGAGACGCTGCCCTATTTTTCCACCCCAAGCAGGAGCAGGGGAACTGGGTCCAGGGACATGCTAAACTCTTGTTCACACAGCAGTCAAGGACTGTGTGATAACATGAACTATGGCAAATTATCGACCATCCACCTTCTCATCTAGATACTGATGGCTTGCTTTTAATTTCTAAAATGGCCACATTTACTAGAATCACTTCAATAGCACTTCCAGCATTTTCCACCATTTCCATGTTACATCTTCGGGATGTCTTTTGATTTCTTCATGGGAATGGCAGCAGATCTTCTTTAAGGAAAGGTGGGCAGGATAAGCATTCCACCACCAAACCTGTTCACACTTGCCCCTCCTGCTGCTACTCTCACCCAATCCCTCTCTCACACATATACACTCTGGGTGCTTATTCAACATGTAAGATTTTAGCTCTCGTACTTTCCAAATCCTCCACAATTCGAGAATTTACTCTTCCAGGATCTTCCATGTTGTAGACTTCCTTCTCTCTTCCAGCTCATCACACCTCCTCAATTTTCTTGTTGCTCAAGAATGAAGTTGATCTGACCTCCTCCTTCAGATCTCCAACTGTTCTTCTTCAGCTTATTTCAGTCTCCACAGACCAGCCATCTAGCCCATACTTGATTTTGCAACAGCTTGCAAAATACATCCTGTGCTCAATTTCTGTTTCTGTCAAAATCTCAAAAGTTTTAAAATCAGCTCAAGCTTAGTTCTAGATCCAGAAAAAAACATAAACAATAGGCTCTTCAGTGTAAAGAGTAACTTTTATATCACCTTGGACAATGGCTCAAGTGCTGAACTAGTACAGGTAACACCTTCTTAAATGTAAGAAGGCCCTTCTCAGCTCCTGCTCTCAGACCTGTTGATGTGCTGCCACTACAGATCGATAAACATGTCTCTAGGCCTTACCACAGGCAAGCATCTCAGGGAAACATAGCCATATCTATGGGTCAAGCAATTAACACTAACTAGTATCAATTTTCTTGGCATCCTCCAAACATGCATCATTAGCTTTGAGGAAACATCACCAACGGGCCAACTGCACGGCAGCAAGATCAAAGAGAGCAAAGTTACTCATTCGTTATGCTTAGGAACTGTAGTTCATCTTCGGCAGACGTGAACTTCAAACCCTTTATCAAAGGTCATTCCTGCTTGTTCAGAAACCTGAGAGCACAACAAATAAGGTGGTATTTCATTTTGAGTTTCTGAAAACTGCAGAAAGTGTTATGAAAGACATTAAAAACAAACCCAATAAACCACGGTGACATTTTTACGTGAGTATTACTTTTAAGTACTTTCAGCTGCCCACACGTGCCCACATTTTGACACAATGTAGTTCATGGACATTCTTATTTAAGCTAAGAAGGTAAATTTCAATTACCCTTAAACCTACACCTTGTTAACTCAATCTAGTCCTAATGAGAAACCGTGTAGGGGGTTTTGTGCCATCTTAACCTTGTTAAAAGAGAAAATTAAAATCACATTTTTATTTAAACTTAAGTAAAGACACATACAGACAAACCATGTAAGAGATCGCATACGATTTCTGAGAACAGTAATCACAGAAAAGACTGATCTCACCTATCAGCCTAAGCTCTTAAGAACCCAGTACAAAAGTTTTCAACAACTATTTAGGACAAGTCTCTTATTGCTTAAAACCACCTTGCCATGCTGTTCCCAAAGAATAGGTGACAAGCTGCAAATAGCTAATACTCAAACTGAGTTGCAGTGTCTTGTACCAGAAGACAAGTGCTAATGTTGACTTATTTTCGGACATTAGCATCCTGTTACAGCTGGCATGGAATCATTTACACAGAAGCAATGAGATAAAGCTTGAGTCTATGAAGGCTGTGTTTTGTCTCAGGCTCTTGCATGAAGCCCTGGAAAAAGCAACTTCGTAAAGAAAAAAGCAACTTACATCTACTTTTTCTCATAGCCAACATTATGCTCTTACAAATGACAGCAAATGAAATGCATAAAACAAGGTGATTTTAAAAAATGTTCTAAAATAGCTCTTGTCATATCATGTTCACCAATTATTTTATAGTTTAATGTCTCATTTCTCTTTACAAGTTTATTTTGATTAGATTTTATTCTGACTGTATCTACTGATGACTTTTACTATTATATGACTTGCTGTCCTCATTTTCTTTTTCAA
Organism: Baryphthengus martii; assembly: GCA_013396935.1. Lineage (NCBI taxonomy): Eukaryota > Metazoa > Chordata > Aves > Coraciiformes > Momotidae > Baryphthengus > Baryphthengus martii. Next base: position 25,076 of record VWZK01006383.1, on the reverse strand, counting down.
AATTATCTAATCAGGTCAATTCTGTGAGTTCAGATGCTAGAATGCAGAAACAAGGCCCAGCAACTATGATTCAAGTTTAGGATTTCATAGCTGTCCATCTTTCCTTTTGAAAGATATTCCTAGACTGAACTGCTGAAATAAAAACAGGACTAACAGTCTGATTTCAGCCAATTAAAAAAAACAAAAAACAAGAAGAATAAAGCAAGCAGTAACCTCCAGCAGTTGATCTTCAGAGATGAAACTCCAGTTTCTGAAAGCCAACTTGGCAGCACAATCCTCCCTTACCTGTGCGTAAGGCAGCACACAAGTGAGCTGCAATGCAGGCTCACCCATGCTGCCCACGCTACACCTTCACCCTCTTTTGTCAGTATGTCTGCAATGCTTCTGGAGATGAGAGGGGAGTCTGATCGCCAGATATGTGTAAACTTTTGGACTCCCCATATGCAGGAACAAGAGTTACTCCTTGCCCGATGGCAGTACCATTCATGTTCAGATCTATTACCGAACTCCCTGGAGAGAAGAAGACCACAGCTTCATAACAGCAATGATATGGGAAGACAGCTTCAGGCTCTTCCTTCACTCAGCAAAAACTGCTTTAACTTTGGTCAGCTAGTCTGGTTTACAATTCTAGTATAAAACAAGGCAGTTATAGTTTTAACTCACAACAGCTGCTGAAGTAAAAGAATCAAAACATTAAAAAAAGTGTTCTTCATCTGTAGTGAGATTGTTCAATAACATAAAGACACCTCCTTCTTCCTAGTGTAAACCAAACCAGATATGGAGTACATGCAAACCAGTGAATTAAAGGGGAGTAAGTGAAACTGCAGACAGTGTGTATTTTCTGCCAGACTGCAGGCAGTGGCTGCTGCCCGTGGTGCCTCGCTCCACAGTGACGGTGGCTGCGCTGACGTTCCATCACTTTATTCCCTCAGGGAAGCCTCTGTGTTGAAGGGGATACTATTAAGGATGGCAAGTCCAAACATGAGCCTTTTCTTCTTGTCTTTCTGCATAATTCTGTGTGAGCATTTATCTGTATTTTACAGAAGAATTCACTGAATGTCACTACAGACACGCAAACAAGACATAGCCTAACTGAATGCCAGGCACGTAGTTGACTGAACTCCTGCAGTACAGGGCACTGGTTTTAAATCTACAGCTTCGTTCCTCTCTGACACGCAGCCAAGACCCGCAGGGACTCTAAGTCATTAGCATACATGCCATGCCCCAGAGCGACCAAGCTAACGTCTATCTGCATCCAGACGGTCACTGCAGGCTGTGACGCATGCTGCCCACAGCAATGCCACCCGCCGTGGTGTGGAGGTGTACCCTAGCTTAGCGAGAACCTCAGTCATGAGAATAGTTATACCTATGAAGATAACTCTAGAAAAGGTCCTGTGTAAAGGCCTTTGAATGGCCCTTGTTTGAGGGACTCCTCTCTGCTGTGACAGACCACCAGCGCTTTATCCTGGGTAGGCAACTTAATCTCTTGGTCACTGTAGCTGTTATATCCCTACGGGCTGGGGCAACATTCAGTAGTCCCACTATAGTGTGGCAACTGTGAATGATTGACTAAAGATGAGATAATAAGCCTTTTTAATACACTTGAGAAATCCTTCATCTCACTGCCATCTCCTTGTGCTACTGTAACATTCCAGATGGAGCCTCAGAAAGACATCACTAGCAGGTCGCAGCCATAGAGGAATCTGCTCCTGCTCGTACTGCCACAGAGCCTCTCTCTTCTGTCCTGTGACAAAGGACACCGTATCCTCCAGTTCCAGCATAAGGCCTCTCACACTTCGATAGTTTCTTGGAGGAACTTCCACTCTTGAATGTGACACTTAGAGCTCAGATCTTGCTGCTTTTTATCTGGCTGTTCATTTCCATCATTCGGAGCTTTTCTCCCATCTATCTTCACAGGCAGCCTGGTTATCACCCCCTTCACTCTGTACATAATAATAACAGCTTATCTGGAGTTATCACTGTGGACCACACAAGCAGCAGAGGCCACAGAGAACAGCCAGGCTGATATACACTGCTGAGTTAGTGGAACACTCTCCCCTATTACTTAACCCTCTACAGACCTTTGCCTCCACTCACTGCACATAAAATTTCCAGGTCTTTTTAGTTGTTCTGTTTGGGCTCATGACCTTATGGATGATAAAGTACAGGATGAGATCTTCACATCCAAGTTGACATGTTTCTTTACCAGCTAATTTGACATTTCTGATCTACTGCATTCTCTGTGATACTTTAAATCAAAGGTCGAAAATATTGTATCACCAGATGGATGGTTTGAGTGACTGATTATTACCTCTATGCAAATACAGTGGCACAATTTACTGGCACTGCAACAGTCCTAGGTACCTTACTAATGCCAGTAATGAATGCAGTTGGCAGGAAAAAAGGTTAGTGGTGCTAATATTTTACACATTCAGTTCTTTTCCTGAATGTTAAATATACTTTTTATAGCACCTTTCAGTATTGCTAATTATAATGCTTATCTTTCTTTTTTTTTTTTTTTTTATTATTTGTGGCCAACACTATTTTCCTGGTGCTAAGTCAGTTCAGAGTCAGTGTGATTCATATTAAGTACTGGTAACCCAGTGATTTATGCAGTTCAGGTTCAGCTTGGGATGCTATCTTCTTACAGCAGTTTTTCCTTTTCTTGTAGCAGAGACCTTAGAAGTGGAATCAGTTGCCATTTTCTGAGCTCCATGAAGCTGTAATATTTGCCATTCCCCTCAGAATTTGCTTTCTGGTGGTGTCCTTATCACACAATCTCTTACAACTTTTCAAAAAGACAGCGAACATTTAAGTGAAAAATCCCTGATCTCCTTTTCTACTTCCATTCAGGAACTTTTAAAACATGTACTTGAGTACATTTTCCTTTTGTTGCACTTGTACAACCACAGCTCATCAACTTCAAGACCATATCCACTTAAAACCCTTTGGTGCATCCTGAGACAGGTACTTGCACACTGAGGTGAGTGCAGCAGTAAATCCAAATACACAACAGCTTCCTAAGAGTCATTCCTAGCAGTAAAATGTAAGTTGGCATTTGCAGGAGTGATGACATGTATGAACTTGTATTATCACTGTAGATTGCAGACACATTGGGCTAATGAGTGGCACGTTAAATATGAGATGCCTAGGGAGATGGATAATCTTTCCATTGGCATCCTCAGAATCTCCTCATATGCTTCTTAGGCTACAGACCTTTTAAGCACAAGGCACATTCTCCCAGAGCTCATTCCCATCACTCTCTCATCCTTCTTCCCTGTTCAGTCAAACCTTTACAAAAGCTGTGGAAGGCCCCACTATGGCAATACACTTTCTTTGGAAAGCTCACCAACTTTGTACCATTTTCACTTAGGCTCCTGCTTTAGGCTGAAATGCTACCAAGCATGTTTTGAGTGTCACCTCAGCATCCTTCATTTCACTGCACAGAGGAAACATCTTCCCAGCCACTGGATATCTCATGAGATCAAACACACCAGACTTCAATTTTGTATTGCTGCCTTGTAGTTTCACAATAATTTCCCTTCTACTTTCCATGTGCTGCTTAAAATACTAGATAAACCTTAAGATTCCACTTCTAAATGAGTCCTTAGAATACTTTCAGTCTAACATTGGGAAGCAATGGCACGTTTCTTGGTCTAGGTAGAAAATGAGTTCACTTCTGATTTCTGAGCATCCTAAGTTGGTCTCTTAGCATAAGCTTCACCTTGATCAAACACAGCTAAGCCAGACAATTTTCCACTGAGCTACACAGGATTCTGTGTAGCAAATGTTTCTCTGTGTAGTTGTACAGCTTATTTCCCTAATATAGAGCCTCAGCATCTGTAGATTCAGATCAGATTCTGTAATCTTTCATTACAGATAGTGACCTTCATATGAAAGGATCTAACCAGAAAATTCACATCAGTATTTTCACCAAACAGGAAAGATACCCATTAATCTTAAAACCTGGAATATTGTATCTCCCTGAATCGCATATGCTCTTTTTGTAGCACTTCACAGATCTTTTCCTGGTGCTTCAGAGGTCAAGCAGGATATTCTTGCTAAAATGGGAAGAGACAACTTAGACTGTTCTGTGAATAAGGTGGGGTTTCTTTGCTCGGCATATCCATTAATTACCACCAAATTACATGAAACACTACTGCTTCTACCCCAGCTCAAATAATATGACACAGTCCTCACTGCATGTACTGCACTTCCTATCAGGGTCACACAGCCCAAAGGGACTCTAATAGTCTTTCAGTCATCCTTGAACATAAAGATCTATCCCTGTTTCTGGTCTTGTAAATTAAACTGATCAAAGTTGAAGCTTGTTTTGTTCTTGTACCACTTTGCAAACATGCAGATGGATTGAGGTGGTATCTTTGACTGGCTCTAACTTGGAGACTGGTCCTGCTTTGAGGGAGAGGCTGATCCTTTCAATCTGAATTATTATATGATTTTTGTCTTAAATCTGAAAGATCTTTCATCACCTTTGAATAATCACAGACACCTCCACTAATTATAGCTCATGCTTTTAGCTATGGCAAGGACCAACCAATTTGACAATCTGAAAAAAGGTTACCCTGCTCATTGCAAGCACTTTGAGATTTCTTCCCTGTTTCAGAAGCTCGTGGTGGGTACATGGACACCAGACACTAGTACTGCATTCAGTAACTTTCTATCAGATCCTTGCAATCTCTAAACTAATGAGATAGGAAAGGGAATCCAGGGCTGCAAGAGCCAAATTGTCTAAGACTGTAGAATGCATAAATCAAACGCAGTCTGTGACATGTCTTCATTCACTTCTTCTTTGTGGAGGAAGAATTTTAACTTTCCAACAGCTTCCTGCTTGTAAACAGCTTAACACAGTGAAATCAAACTGTCATTGGTGCTGGCTGAGAGGGAGGGCTGAGCTTCAAGCCCCTGTCCTGAGCCTGCATACAGTCAAGCCCTTGGAGACATCGTCCTAGGCATTTAACAAAGTAATACAGTCAAAGAAGTCCACAGAACCTGCAGAACCCGCTCTTATGTTTGTATTTTTTAAAAATAACAATAAGAGCAGTCAGTAAATCCTCAAGATCTACTGTAAAATAGGAGGTGAGATTACATTTTCCCTCCAAATATCTTTGAAGTTTCACTGCTGAGTTTTTCAAATTTATTACAGCTCCTGCAATCTCAGTTCCTTTCATGATCCAGGTTCATTCTTGTATATGATGCTGCGGTAGCCAAGCCTCTTCTTGAGCTGGTTCTGCAATTTGCTCAACAATCCTGACTCTATGGGGAACAGCAGGAACCTCAGCAGCCCAATATATTGCTTTAAAGTTGCAGCTTCTGGTCTGTGCCTGTAAGCTCTCTTTGACGTATAGTTGCCTGAGAAACCAGCATAACATTATTGTGAAATTGTGCCTGTCATCTGATTACAGGTGCTTACACTTACTGTTATTACTGGTCTTGGCAATTCAGGACGACAAATGCTCAAAAAATGAGCATTTTGGTCATCTTCTGCTTCACTTAAGCCTACTCTCACCAAGGCTGCCATCCCACCAGTTTCAACAGCTGTACAGTCCCACCCTCCCTTGTGCTGCTGCTCATTTAGTCATCTCATAAACCAGCCTGGGGAACCAACACCATGCTCAACTTGACGACCTGCTGAAGTGGGCAGGTTTTGTCTGGCTCTCCCACAGGTGGGGGTGAACACAGTGCTGGGTAAAAGAGAAGGCAGGCACATCGGCCCAGGACAGCAGCACCCAAGCCGATCAGATCGTCCTTGCTCTTAATATCCGATGCTAAGCTCTCTCTCATTTCTCCACTGTTGGCTGCTGCTGTTTTGTAGGGGTTTATAAGATTATTTTTTCTGATGCCATAAAATCCCTTTCTCTGGTGCAACCTTTCCCATTCATCGTATTCTGGCTGGAACAGAGTTTGGAAAAAAAAAACGCTCAGGAACAAAAGCACATTCTGAACAGGTAGAGACAGCACAGTGAGCCTGGGACAAGCACAGCAGCTTTCCCCGGCACACTTAAATGGGCAAGGTTTCCCTTTCTCCACAGCATTCCCCAGCTTCCCATGGAGAGCAGCCTTCCAGCATTAGCCTCACAAGGGAGGAAAGCTCCGCTTGCCCTTTGGTTTTGCATTTCTCCTGCCTTTTGGCCCACCCTCCTTTGGTCCAGAGTCTCTCCACCTTCCAGAGTGCAGCTGCTGATATACCTGACAGGGAGGGACCACCATGAGCATCTCCCCAAACAGCCCAGGCCGGAAGAGCACCTCCCAGACAACCTCCCATATCACCCTCAGAGTTTAGCGTTGCTGCTGGGTTAAACTACCCTGACATGAACAAATGCAGCAGTATGGAGAACATCACCTCAGACATGCACAGCACGCATCTGGGTCCTTTCAACAGCGTTGGGGCAAGTGGTGTACACATGTGTGTGCAATTCCCTCCTCACAGCTTCCTACTGAGTTACTCTGTCTCGGGTATCTGAAGCACACATGGTGCATGTTCTCAGACAGACACGAAATGGCTCTCTGAAAGTCTCTTTGCTCGTTTTACAGGCTCTCAACCACACCCTGCCCCATTTCTTCTCATTACAGAGACAGATTTGGTGGAGCTGCATCGCCCTGACCTCCCCCAGCACTGGTGAGCCCCACAGACTACAGTCTCACACTTTCATTTAATTTGTGCCTGTGGTTGCCTCACCTGTAAGCCTGAAACTGCCAGTATTATGAGTTAGACAAGGGACATTTGCTGGTTATTTTCCCCAGGCTTGGGGTTCTCTCTTCTCCCCGAACTGAAGGTATCCCTCTTGGAGGGACCAGCCTGTCACTTGCTCAGAGCCTCACGTTTCCCCACATCGGTGCGGTGCTGCAACATCGTTTTGCCATCAGAAAGACTTCATTCTCAACCCAGTGCTTTATCAAATCAAGTTTCATGTACCCCCTGCAGAATGTGAAACAATTACGGCGACCAGACAAATCTGTCAGCTCAGCTGGAGGGGTGGCATGGGATGGAGAGCCGCTCCCCCCGCCCTGTGCATACAGGCCCCGGGAAACCAGCCGGCAGTGCGGCAGCAAGCGGATCAGCGCAAAAGCACCAAAGATGAAGGGGCTCCGGCACATATGCTTTTCCGTGGGGATTATAAAGAGGCCACGTGACCGATGGCAAATACTGAGCATGATCGTTCGGCAGTGCGACGCTTTTCACGGACACTCCACGGGGCTTTTGCTTTGCACGCCCTGTCCTCGGTCGTCACGTGCCCCAGCGTTGGCAGCCGCTCGTGCATCTCCTGCCGTCTCATCCCCCCGTACAGGCCAGTGACGACTGCTGTTTGTCTTTCCTCCCATCCAGCAGGCATCTGCGGCCGCTTGTGTTCCAACAGCGGCCCTCGGACTATCTCGTATTGCCCTTCTGACTGCTGGTAAAAGCAAATAGAAAAGCCAAGCGTGCTGAACAAGATTGGATTTGACATTTGAAATATTGACAGAATAAAGGTTCTAAACCAGGATTTGCGTCTGACCTTATTTTTTTTTTGGTTGCCTTATTTTTATTTTTTTTTTTTAATCAGAGAAAAGAGAACTAAAAGCCTAAATACTAAGCGTATACAGCAGGATTAGAAAAAAACGTAATCTGCTCATTTCATGCTTTTTTGGACAGCAGCAGAAATGGCTTCTGCTGTGTTTCCGAGGATCAGATGATGCTGAATCTTGTTATTATTTTATTTTATTCTTTAATTCATATTCTGTTATTTATTTTATTTTGTTTTACTTTATATTTATTTTTATATTTATTTTACTTTATATTCATTTTTATATTTATTTTATTTTATATTCCATTTCATTTCATTTCGTTTTATTATTTTATTTTTCCTATGTTCTGGCCAGCCAGAAATAGTGACAGTTAGTCACACTGTTGTCATTTGACAGCTTGGCAACACAAAGAAGTCAGGAGGAGGAGAGGTAAGACCAAAATCCCCCCTGAGCTGCAACTGCATTTCGATGAAATCAATTTTGATGCAATTTTCTTTCTTTGAAAGCAACCCCGCCATTCCCCCAGCAGCAGTGTAGGGCAGGGCTGGTTACACAAGGGCTGCCCTGGCCTGGGCGGGCAGGCGTGCGGAGGCCATCGCCAGCAGCCCTGCTCTCCTCCCAGGTGCCAGTAGGCAACAGGACGGCCAGTCCAAACCTGAAGAGGAACTCCAGTGTCCCAGGTGGCCCCTTGGGTACAAGGTCCAGGCCTGAGCAGAGGCTCAGGGGACGGGGTCTGAACAAAGACGAGGCCACCACACTGCCTTCCGGCTTTGCAGGGACTGGCCACGGCCTCTGTTTGGATCAATGGCAACTAACCGCCTTGCATTTAACCCTTTTTTAACGTCAAATAATGCAGCTGGATCCGTCTGGGAAACAGGCAGTAGCTGCGAGGGAAGCTCCCACCGCCCTTTTCTAAATTGTGGGAACCATGGAAACAAAAGCAGCCACAGCTGCTGGTGCTATAACCCGGTGACTTTAGCCAAGAGCCTGAAGTGACAAGCAAGCTGCTCATTAATGCACCTCGTAAAACAAGAGAGGACCATGAAAATGAACAGGGCTGATTACTTTGACTTGTACACGGTATGTACTTTCTGCAAGAGGGCAGGTACGCCACTGACTTCATCTCAAAGCACGTGAATATGCATTTTGCAGAGGCAGACCCCCCAGACACACAGGCTGGGGCTTACAGACCCAGCAGGGTATAAACAGATGCAGCGACAACCTTTGGCATCTCTACTCACGCTCCACTGACCCAGAGCTGCAAACATGTTTACAACTATGCACGAAAAATGAGTCCCCAAACAAAAGAAATCTAAAGGCAAATTCTGGTTTTATGCTGCCTGACCTTGACCAGGTGTTGTGGCAGAGGAGAGGGGGAGGCTGCCAGAGCCAAGCGACAGGAACGATTAACCCTTTGGGAGCATGAGGGTTTGACAGCCAAGAGGATATGATTATGAGGTATCTCGACACTCCTGCCACTTCTCGGGAAGAGCTGAGCCGCAGAACGAGTCCCAGCCTAACAGCACGGAGACATTACACCGTGCTGCACGTTGTAACACTCTAAAAAAGCCATTGCTTCATATTCAAATAAGACATTTGCAACATGCAGTACTATTTGTGCACAAAGTACAGTGTAAACTGACTGTTTTCTATTCTTCAGTCACCCAATAATCACCGGCTCAGACTGATTTCCACACAGCCACACTGTTACCAGCAACATCATTTGTATATAAACCCCCAGCCTTCCTCCGTGGGCAGATTTGCCAGGTAGGTAGTTGTTCCTGTTGAAGCAAAACTGGCTTGCTTTCAATGACATGCGTCTGCACCGCTATTACAGAGCAGACTGCCTCAGTTAAGATTTTCCAGCACAAAGATCAGGAAGAGACAAATAAATGATCCTATTATTTTCATTTTTCATCTCATGTTTAGAATTCCACTTAATTTAATTTTGGGTTCTTCAGTTACAGGAGAGGTCCCACGCAAGCCTCCCCTTTCCCAGAAACAAAAACGAAGCAAATGAGATAGACAGTCTTTTCCCGCTGATTAAATCACTCTCCCCTAGCTCTCACCCATCTAACACTGCAGCATTCCCAGTCCACAAACATATCATCCGAGCAGTGCATTCATTAGAGCGCTTGCAACTCCCCATCAATGACAGATGTGATCTTATCAATTAACACATTCAGGCAAAACTGCCTTTCTTCTCCCCATCTTTCAGTGGTCTGAATTCAGCAGCGCTGACAGCCCCTATGTTGCCTTGCTGCCGGCATCGAGGATGCACCCACAGTTCGGAGGTAGATGCTTCCCCTCCGGCATCTTCCGTCCCTTTGTAAACAGGCAAGAACCGCAGCTTTTAGCCGGCAACCTCCAGCAAAGGGAACGCAAGTGTGCTGGGTACAGCGAGGATCAAACCAAGCCCTGTTCCCAACAGAAAAAGGATGGAAGTGGGATGCGTTTACTTACATGAAGATTCAGTGCCAAACATGGCTGGCCCCAGATGCGGCTATTTTAAAAAGGAGAGAAGAAAAAAAGAGTTGAAGAGAGAGGGACTGTATGAGAGTAGGGATGAGACTGCTACACAGCAGGGGTCATGAAGCCAGACAATGCAGTCCGGGCTATCCAAGCTGCCAGATTCTCCTCTCTCCTTCCTCTCCCCTCCTCTGCTCCACACCGCAGACAGCTTTTCCTTGCAAGCGCAGCAAAGGTCCTTCTTCAGGAAGCAAAAAGCAGGAGCTTCTGTTTTAAATCCAAGAGATAAGGGCAGGCCAGCGTCCCTTCCGTGATACTGGCCGGCATAAAGAGGTAGCAGCCACCAGATACTGCAATCCCCAGCCCCTGCTCTCCGTAAGACAATAGCAGAGCTTATGCATACACTGGATGACGTCAGGACACTGCAAAGACTGACTGCTGCTAACCCAGAGGCTCGGAGGGGGCTTGAACACAGCAGAGCATTTCAAATGGGAATTCCTTTGTCACAAAAAGCAGGAGACAAAGAACCAGACATATATTTCCCTCCGTGATGATAAAGCCTCCACCCGGGGCTGTAACGCTAACAGGAAAATATCTGCCATGAATTTCTCAGCTGCATGGGATGCAAAGTGTTTCTGTGCAAGCAGAATAAATTTCAGCGACAAATGTCCTAGTAAATGCCACCTACAGTATTTTCAATAAAGAATAACCATGAATTTCGATTGCTAATTCTCTTCATTATTTTTCCTTCAAAGAAAAATTAAAATCCTGGGGTAATCTACACTTCAGACCTAATTTTCACATCAAAGTGGTAGCCAACTGTCTCATTTACTTAAATCTATTGTCAGAATGCACTGTAGCAATGCTCTAACCATAATAAATGTCACACATCTAAATAAAAAGAAAAACCCCAAACCACGCTGATCTCAGTGATAAAAAGGCATCCTGGCAACCAAAGAAATATTTTTCTTATTTCTTCTTCATTCTTCTAAACCATCTAAATCTAGTGTTTCTTAGCCTCTGTGAGTGCATTTTTGAGTGCATTGAGCTTATTTGTTTTCTGACGTTTAGTAACAAAAATGTTCAAACATAGAAATAGAGCCCTACACTGGCTCCTTCTGATCCTCCTGCAAAAAGAAGGAATTTGCTTGGCTTGCGCTGGTGAGAGCAGCCAAGCAGTAAGCTGATGGTTGGTAGGGACCAGACATTGGGAACCATCCATAGGTCTGGACGGGGCAAGAACTGAACATTTTTGGAGAGTCTCACCGAACAAGTATTTGCAGTTCCCAGAATGGCAAATACAGAGAAGTTCTGCGGGTAGATGAGGAGAAAGGAGATGATAGATGCAAGTCCGTTAAGTGAAGCACTTGAAGAAAAACAAGCCATCTTCCCGTTTCTGATCTTCAGTGGGTTAACTGTTCCCAAATACTCCTGCTACTTCATGTGCTAAGGTGGTTTGTGCTGTTTGCGGAATATGTAATGTCGTTACGAGCAGCAGGCTGGAAAAACAAGTAACACTGAAGGCTGGCAGGACCTGGCAGGACCTGTCACCCAAGGATATTGATGTGCTTAAATCAATAGGGAACCAAGCAGGTGTTGGTTGGGGCCACCGCTGCCCTAAGAGCAGACTGAAAATCAACGTATAAGTTCAGAGCCATAGTGGTCCCTCTGCTCTCCGGGATAGCAAACACAATCCCAAGCTCACACAATGTGTGTGCCTACCAGTGTCCGTATGGACCCTCGAAAACCCTGGCCCACTGGAGCTGTGAGGAAGAGGAGAGAGCAAGAGGCTGTATAGAGCTTGATCTCCTTGTCCTTCCCATCCTCGCACACCGAGCTCCTCTCCTGATAACCTCTGCTGGTGCAAAATGCTCTTCAATCATTTTTCTGCTTTCTAGCCCACACATCAAATGGTTTCTTTGTGCTCTGCACACACTATGAGAATACTTAGGACCACCAGGCTATTGGGAGCATCTATCTGGAATTTACCTCTGGAACAAAGCCACGGGAGAGGCCACACCCTGGGGTGAGACATCTCACTACAAACTCTTAGGCAACTTTTATTCTTTCCATCGGCTGACAGGACACTGGTGAGTTGTGATTAACATAAACTCTTAGGCAACGACTAACCAGACGTCCTCAAATTTGCACTTAAGCACCTCAATTAATGGCCTGGCTGTTCAACTTTAATGCGTATTTGCAGGCATATGCATGGATGCTTGGCACCTGGTAGACATGTCCAATTTGGTTTTGACCACAATACTGTAACGACAGTGGCACAAACCCTCTGACAAGGCCCGTAGTTTTGCTATTTCCCAAACTGAACTGGTTATTTTGACTATTTGGAGCTGATAACACCTCCTTCAGTCAAAACGGTTTGACAAGAAGCTGCAGTGCATGGAGCAAAGCAAGTGTTCCATCCTGGCTTTCCAGCAACTGAAGCAAGATCACAAAATAAATTATTACATGCTGGTAAGCCTCCCAAAATCTTTAAAACCAAATATGTGGAACAAAAGCCCTCGTGCACTTGTGCAATGGCTGAAGAATAAGTTTTGCTCTGATAAGCAGATCTGAACTTCCCGCAGCACTATTTTCCAGGAAGACGCAAAACCTCAGGGCTTTCCAATGACATCCTTGAAGGTGTCACAGAGGCCAGGCCCTCTGCCAAATTCTCATTACAATGACGCACACAGGCAGTCAAAAAAGCCTAAACAACCCATGCAGTATCTGTGGAAGGATTTCATAATAATCTATTTGATTAGCATTAGGCTTGCCAGGTCAGTGCTTTACCTTGTTGGGAAGGTGACTCTTGACAGGCCACTGAAAGACTTTCTCTGAAATTCTTTCAAATCTACCTAAAACACTTCATAAAATGACTTAGAGGACGTGTTAAAATCTGTTTCTGATCTACTGCTCTTGTAAGACCACAACCTTTTAGTTTGCTAGCTGGCTAGCAGAATAACAAATTTCTGTTTCCTACCCTGAGTTTTGCTGTCGGTTTATTCTGCAAAGAAGGGTCAACAAATATAATCTCTTCCCAGGAGAAAGTTTCTCTCTCTTACACTGCGGTGGAGATAATGTGACTTAGTGCACACAGAAGATCAAATGAAATCTCCTGCATGCGTTAGCATTGCTGTGGTTTGCTCACAACATACACAAGACATTGTTCGAGTGTTAGTTTTACGATGTAACTTCCATACACCGCTCCACAAGCCAGCATGAAATATTTAAAGCAGCAAATGCATATGCTATTCAAAGCTCTCTCCTATACATTCATATTGGGAGAAAGGGATATGCTTCTCAATCATTGCAACTCTTGGAGCAGATATTCTTTATTCCTCAGTTTACCGATGCAGAAAAATAATATACATATTTTACTTGGTTGTGTAAGGACATACATGTCTAAACCCTAAAGCACAGCTTGAGCTTTAACAAAGAAGCTGGATAATGAAATGTTACATTTTTATACAGTTGAAAATTTCTGCTTTAGAACAATTCCTCTCAAGAAAAACGGTGCAAGCAGGAAATCTGAGCTACCAACAGAGGTAGATTTGTACACATGCCTTATGCTGGTCCACTAAACCAGAAACCTTTATTCTCCCCTGTCACTAGAGAAACATTTCATTTTGAGTTCAACCTCCTTTTCCATAGAAGAAACTCTGGGAACGGGAAATGAATCCATCCTATCTGTGAGGCTCTCCTGTCCTACTGCCCTGAGCTGCTCACCTCAACAGGGCAGGTCTCACCTATTTCCCTGCGTGGCAAGGGAACAGGTCCCACACCTTTGAGTCTCTAGAGGGAAAGAAAAGGATAATCTCAACCATCCTCGAAGATGAATAAGGATTTCTATTATATTAGTTAAACTTGCCTTTACTTTCCCAGTCCCCTGACCTGTAAGATTTTTCTGCCTTAAAAAATTTAATGCATTTAAAGTGCTATTAGAAATCTCTGAGTGACTGTGCTGTTAGTCCACACTATTCAGCAACCCCAAAAGGAATTTATTTTACCTCTAGGAACATTTAGTTAGCACCCTCTTAAAATCACAGTAAGACCCCCAGTCACCCACACTGTAATGATCTTCAGCTTCTGTAGGCTTTGTCAGCTCTGGCCACAACTACCGCACCAATTATTGAGAGACATGACACCAACAAAATACTGCAAGGTGTTAGTTCAAGCTATAGAGAAAAATTAAGCCATATAGCAGTATGTATCACTAAGCTACAGCTCCTTGGCTTTACACTTTCTCTGGCCTTCTTTTGCTAACTTTGCTGTCCCTTAGTTAACTTTAACAAACATCTCTGGTAAAAAAAGTGGCCATCATGATTATATCAGGGAGAATCTACTGTGGTGGTCCAACTGCAGCTCCTCATCTCACAGGATCACTTACTTCAGGTACAAACAAAGCCCCTAAACACCCAAATCGAACAGCCTGCGCTGATGCTGTGATGCTGAATCCCCCACACCAAGGTGTGAACAGTTACCCATCTGTGGGGTATTTTTCCAATACCTCCCTCACTAAATGAAGCCAGTGTCTCAGAAATGTCACCTCTGGAGCCGTGGCTGTGGGAAGAGGGAACGTGGTCAGCTCTGAGGGAGAACTGACCTGGTGAGCGCTTCCCGGCAGGAAAGTGGGCAGCAGGGCAGGAGTGCCGTGGGGTCTGCCCACTTGGATTACGCAGCGTTCGGAGCCATGGAAAGCACGTCCCACTGGAAGGAGATGTCTGAAGTGCTTCATTAGAAGGAATTCCACCGGGACTCAGGCTGGGCAGTGAGGAGAAGAGCCCCCCAGAGTGTGAACAGGCAGCAGAGCCAAGACCATGCCAGGCAGCCCTGATACGGAGGCAAAGGGACTGGCAAGCCAGACAATGGAAAATATCCCTGAACATCTGAGCTGACTAGAAGTCCTCTGTGTCCTCTGCATAGCCTGCTCTTATCACCTTTTGTTCGAGGTTTTCCAGCCACGCTCCCTCTTTGCAACTTGCTGTTCCCTTACTGCATTGGCACAGAAGGGAAGGATTCGGCTGGCAGAAATAAAATGTCAAGGTCTTCATCCTGTTCAACACTGAAAAAGGATTTTATACCAGAATAATTCATGGACTATGGGAATTTATTTTTTCATCTCATTATTATTTAGTCTTGTGCTGGTTCTTTAAGTGCTTGTGTGTAGCCCATATCGCATTTATGCCACCTCATTTAATGTAAAAATTCTTTTTCTGCAGCATTTTTAGACAATTAATGTTTAGAACACCAATATTTTTGAGTAAACGTATGCATGTGCACACTTACACAAGTGTCAAGACAGACTGAAGAACAAGTTCTTAATTTTGCCACCAAAAACTCTTTTTATGTCTGTATTGGTCCTTATCTGAGAGATGAATTTCAAAAGACAGACTGCTTTTTAAAGAAAAGATAGAATAAATCCTAATAGCCAATTATTAGATTATTGCAATGCCATTCAAATTCAATTTTAGCAAAGATATGAGCTTCGGCACTGCTCTGTATGTGATCACTGCAAACCGTTCAGTATGGGCAGCAAGAGGCAGCTCCAAGGAGACGCTCAGCAACTAATAGTAGTAGTTCTGTGTGGTCTGCCACTCCCAGGCCACCCATCTGGGGCACGTTTAATGGACATGAATCTCCAGTAATTATGAAATGGTAGAATATTCCACACAGAAAGTTGTATGTAAAGCACGTTTCGTACAAAAAAAAAAAAAAAAGAAAAAAAAAGAAAATAAGAAAGGATTAGCCCAGCTTAAGCATTTAATTCGAGGATACAGCTGAGACTGTGGATCCTAGGCAGGTGTCTAGCTCTCTTCAGAGGGCTGGATGTTTAGTCCTCATTAGCCTCATGATCTTGAATAAACCCCAGATCTTGGGCTCCTGTCTTCTCACAGGAACCAGGAACTTCTGTAGGTGACAGAACCTTGTGATACTAAGCAGTAGAGTACCTATTTCTCCCCTGATAGTAGCCTCTGGACTCTGCTTGAATACCTGGGGTTTAGTAACAGGCAGCAACAGAACAGGAAGTTATTTCCATTCCCCACACACAGTCCCTCCTTACATAGAACAAAGGACATAGAATAAATCTTTCAATAACCACTTCCCTTCCAATACTCAGTGTGAGACTAGAAAATAATGCAAAATTCTTTTATAAGTGGCGGAGTATAGCTCAACTTCTGTACGCTACCGTCAAAAGATTAGGATGGTGGTTCACCTTTTTTTTTATTTTAGTTTTGTTGGTTTGGTTTTCAGTTTGCCCATTTTCATTTTAAACACAAAAGTGTTCATCCATAAGTATTTAATACGGTTACCAACACAGTGTGACAATGTACTTTATGTGTGCAAATAACATATCAAATCCAAATTAAATGCATTATTTTTTCAATAACATCAAGCTGCATGACTCAACTGATCCTGTGGAATGGCTTTGTTAAATTCTGAGAGCAGTTTTTGTCCCATACACATGTGATTGTGTGATGAAATGGGGCCACTACTGCATCTGAAAAATGAGGCAGCAGAACACACTACCTCTCCATATGATCCAAGGAGAACTAAAACAAAGTAAAAAACCTGTCAGCACTGTGGTTAAATAAAATACATTTAAATAACCACCTATTTAAATAATTTTTTTAAATAACAAAGTATTAGAAGTATTTCAAAGTGTGTATTTTCTACACTGAAGGAAATACCTGAAATATTTTCGTTTGTTTTTTTTTATTGTATCCTAATATCAGGGTCATTTTCAAGGATCTGTGCCACAGGACTGCACAAAAGGTATATATAAAAGCCTCAAATGACAGAGTGAACAGAGGTTAGTAACAAATTAAAAAACAGATTATAAACAAACTATCAACATTTTTTATGTAACTCTGAGGGACTACAGATTAGGATTAAGGCCGACTCATAATAAACTGCATGCAAACTGGCACCAGAGGGAACATATGTGCCCCAGAAAAGACACAAATATCCAATTTATATGCATAAAAAATAAGCCGGAGAGATTCAGAAGAGTAGCAAACATCGCCAACATTGCATTACAATCCACGTTAATAATGCCTGATCTAATGCCAAAGTTTCATGGTTAGGAGTAAATTTGATGGCTGAGAAAAGAAGATCAAATTTAAATTACTTCTCAATCCAAGTAAACACAGTAGGAATGCTAAATCTGACATTATAAATAGTAATGATTTCATTTTACATACGGGAAAAATGAAGAAGGGCTTCTAAGCCTGCAAGGGAATACCCACAAAACAACTTAAGAAGGTATCCAAGGAATTCAGCTGTTCACATGAACATACTCTATCTGTCCTTGCTAAGTAACTCTGGAACCTGCCAGCCATGCCAAGCCAACTTAGGGAAGCGACAGAAGAAATAAAGTTGCCCTGTGTGCCGTGTGACAGCAGGGACTTTGATAGGGAAGAGATAACTTCTGAAGGTCCCTGCTGGATGAACCAGTGCTATGTTGAGCACACTCCCTAGAAGACATAGAAGAATCCATAATGTAACCATGGGGAAAACTTAATCAAAAGTTCTATTTTTATTTTCCTATGTGGACACTTAATGTGCATAACAGCAGATGAGCTGACATTGCAGCCATAAATATAACACAGCTGGAGTCAGTGGGGTAACCAAGTCCACTGGAAACTGCTTCTGTTAAAGCTTGTAGCCATTTAAGGATTTTATTTTTTCCCAAGATGCAGTATTTTGGTGGTGTCCCAGCTCCTCTTTCCAGGGGTTCTGCTCAGCTTCCATGCAGTGCCTGCCCCGGAGACTGGCGATGTAAAATTCCTCTCAGAATTAAAAAGGTTAGCTACAAAACTTAGTAAATGTTTGGATAGTTTGATTATCATAGCTTTTCTTGAGAAAGAAGAGCTTCTAAGAGTGGATAAAACAATCCAAGCAAGAGGCACTCCTGAACCTGCAGCTTGATGGGTGTTGGGAATCCCTTTGGGGCACGTTGCTGCAGGTATAGACACCCATCGATGAGGCTCAGATTGTCGACTCCAGGCAGCAGGCCTGGACACAGCAGTGTCATTTGTTGAACATTCAACACCAGAAGAGTAAAACTCCTCCTGGAAATGCAACCTTCTTCAAATAAAAAAACAAAACCAGACTTACTCGGATAAGGAGTAGCCTGAGGAACAAATATACAGTGAGGAGGAAGCCCCCACCAAAGCACTTAAGCATAGTATCACTGGCTTTTAGGAGAAGTAGGCTCTTAAACTTGACAGACACCTTGGAAATGCTCCCTTGAACAAACCACTAGAGAAAACATCAGGCATTTAGTCACGGTAATATAAGGCTTACATATACAGTCTGAGGATAAGATTAAATAGGGTGATGGCATCTGCCCTTCTCATGGCAGAGTCAACTGCATCAATATTCCTCCCATCAGGCACCAACCACAAAGGAAAATTGCAGAGACTCCAAGACCTACTCCATGTGGTAACTCATCTTAGGATGTGCAGCAGACCTTACTGGTTCACAGGGTTCCATGATCAATGTATGCACTCCATGGTAGAACCATGATACCAGATGGGAATGATAGTAAATGGCATTGGCAACTTGGTGGCAATGAAATGATCAGACATTAACACTATTCAAGTTTCTCAGGAACCTGATACTAGTTGTGGGCCTCTCTCTGAGCAGACCACACTGCTGAGGGCCAGAGTGCTGGTATTCCCCTTCGTGGCCTCTTGCCTGGGGAGATGGGTGGTGGAACCCACAGAGCTGCTGTATTCCAGTAGCATGAAGAGAGGATGGAGACATGGAAGTTGCAGCCCCCACAGCACCCACCCCAGGTCATCATGATCAGAGAGCAACAATTTTCTGAACAGTTTTGTTGTTGGTTCAGCGGTTGCCAAGTCCAGCAGTGCCTGTGTCTCTTTGCTGACTAGAGAGAGAGTGCACACAGAGAGTCAGGCTTGAGCAGCTACATCTACATATGCGTAGAAATGCCACCTGTGTGCCTGGGAGTTTTAGGGGAAGCACAGGAAAAGGAGAAAGCTATGCTGAGGTCAGGGGCCCCATAGGAAGGAAAAGTAGGTCCCTGCACTCCCAACCTACCTTGAACTGTGACATCTGCTAGCAATGCAAGTTGCCCCTGAACAAGTCCCAGACTTCAGCATGACCAAGTCACCTGAAGAGCGGGTGACACCCTTTTGCTCCTTGCAGCTTCAAATCTCCTTTACACCAGTGATTTCTCAATACTTGGAAGCACTCCTCTGCCTTCGGTGTCATGAAAGTTTCAAGGGTTTGTGTCCGGTACCAGATGGCACACAGAGTTTATCAACTCTATCAACCCAGGCTGGAAGGTCATGCTGAGCATTGTGTTTGCAAATACACCAATTCTGAAAAACCAGCAGGCATCACTTCACTAAAGAGCAAGTCTCCCCTGCCATCTGAGACATTCCTCCGCCTAACAAATTTAAGCATGAAGATGCATGCCTTTCTTCAAGTTGAAGGGTTTGTGGCCCTTCTGACATAGCTAATTTGTTTAATTAACACCATCTAATCAGTTGTCAAACTAGACTGAAGAGCTTCAGCTTGTAGTAGAGCACATACATATGGCTCTGTTCAGCCTGGAGGACAGGCAGATCACCTCTGAGCATCACTCGATGCTTCATGGAACCCATCAGCCTTTGGAGGGCTGCGGGCTTCGCTTAGCTCTATTTGTTGTGAGTCAGTGATATTTACCACTTAAGCCTCTGGCCCTCTTTACATTACATGCCAGTAGTGTTTGACACCACTCATCCTTCCAGGAAGACAATTTGGTGATTGGCCAAGACAGAACCTCAAGCACAAGTTGTTACTCGCCTCGCCTCCTGCATTGGATTGATTAAGGCTGGCTCCGCAACACTGCAGCCGTGCCGCAGGACCCCAGCAGGCAACCTGAGGGCTGAGGCTCGTGGGTCCTTTAAACTTCAGTCAAACGGCATGACAAATATATCTTGTGTAAATAGGTTCATCATTTTTAATGGAAATTCTCAAGATACGTATTCCAAAACAAACGACATAAACTATGGTGTCTTTTTTTCGGCTCACACCTAACATCACTGGCAACAGTGCACTGGATGAACGCAGCCTGGTGTGGCACCTTCCCTGAACTCAACCTTTGCATCTCTATTTTATAAATTGCTAAAACCAGATTTTCAGGCTTCATTAGTTTTCTTGCTGCTAAATTTTTCTTTGACTGAAATTGGTACAACACATAATGGGTAGGGAAAAGCAAAGGGTTAAATACTGTAAATAAGAGAAGGATATGTGATATCAAGTGTCCAACTATAAACATACAGTCTCCTCTGGCACGCAGCATCAGGTCCTAGAGAAAAGACCTCAGTGGAAAGTCCCACTATGTCTAAATCATATGTTCAACACGCCTCATTCCAAATATCTTTCTCCTGTCTGTGCAGGAAGAGTTAAGACTCTTTCGGAGCATTGCTTTCATTGTATGCAATAATTGCTTCTTATCGGAGCAATTATTTTCAGAGAATATATTCTATGAAAAAACAGTTATCTCAGGTTAGCTGCAGCCCTGCATTACAGATGCAAATGAAAGCCACACAAATGCGAATTCATCTTTCCATCAGCAAACCAACCTTTCAGCGACTTTCACTGTCATTTACTAGCTTAACGTCAATTTAAACACAGCTAGCTAGACACAGTCACTTTAAAAAGTTGCTTAAAGATATGCCAGTAGCTTCTCTTTCATTTGGAAATAGCAGGGAAGATTTTTTAAAAAACTTGCTTGTTGAAATGTGCCCTGTGTGTCCTGCGCTGTTGCAGGCAGTGGACAGGCACAAGCTGCACACTCACTGTGGAAGCCAAAAGGGAACTGGAATATCGTACTTGCAACGGACATAGTCACAGTTCAGCTCTGCCCCAAAGCGCAGTAGATTTACATGCACTAAGCCGGGAGACATCTCCAGGGCAGGAGCTTTCTGAAGGGGTAATTTCCTGGTTAGCGAGCTGCAGTCAAAGCATTTCTTTTCTTTAAAATTTGCCTTTTAAATTTTTCTTGTTTTCTCTTGTTATTAATATTGCCTATGTAAAACAGAGTGCTTCACTAATTTATAACAGGACTACTGTTTAGGACTGCTACATCTCCAGCGGTAAACCCAAAGCAAAACCAAATCAAATCAAACCCTAGAGGACCAGCTGGTGTACAGCATCTACAGTCCCCTTGAGGATGAGGAGACTGAGGATGGTTCAAACACAGCAAGACAGTCTTGTCCACAGAACTTTACTCAAGCCAAAATCCAAGTTAGATGAAATGGGTATGGCAAGGTGGCTACCTGTTTCACCTACCTGGCCACAGCCAAGTTCAGGTCCCAGCCCTCCTCTTCACAGACCAGCCCACGCCGGCCCTGCAGCTCCTAACCCAGAGCTCTGCAGTATCAGTGTTCATCCCTCCCCTTGGGAACCACCCAACTCTTTCCAATGCACAGACAAGTCCCTCCTCTTCTAAAGCACACAGAAAAGCCTTCTTCTCCCCTCTCTTCTGCCTTCTTTTAGGCCTCTCACAAATTACCACACAGAAGCCCACGCTGCAGGGGAGTCCAAGCCCACCGCACAGAGAGGGTCAGTTGCAGCAGGTTGCTCATGGTCACACCCACTGTTTTTGGAGGTTTCCAAGGACAGAGACTCCACAGCCTCTCTGAGTAACCTGCTCCAGTCTGACCACCCTCAGAGTAAGCAAGTGTTTTCTCACATTTGGGCAAAATTTCCTGTGTTTCAGCATGTGCCCATTGCCCCTTGTGCTGCCACTTGGCCCCACCAGGAATCCAATCTGTGTACCCAGCCCACATCAAGGGCCCCAGCCCCTTCTGGCCCAGATTGCACCATTCCTTGCAATCTCCCGATCAAAATATCCTTCCATCTCAGCCAAAGATCCCCTGGATAAAAATGAGACAACAATGTGCACAATTTATTTAAATAATGGCACTTAAAGTAGATGTTCATATAATGTAATTCTTTTTGTCTCCCTTTTTCTAAAATAAGACTATCGAGTTTTTTGCATATGTCCTTGGAATTAACCTCAAATTGAAACTCAGCCTTAACAGCTGAATATTTTTCAGGCTTCTGTAATATGTCCAAGACTATTAATGCAACAAAAGTATTCTGTCCATCACTGCATTTGAGGCAAAAAGTCGTATAATAAAGTCAGGAAATTTTAAGGAGCAGGAAACCTGGATCTGAAAGCACAACATCGTGTCTTCTCCTAATGCAGAGCTACTGAAGCATAAACAGATCTCTGTGAGTAGTCTCTGACAGGGAAAACTTTACCAAACAATTCATGACTTTTGCTAAATTAAGACCCTAATAATGTTAATTATTAGACTGAGTTAGGTTTAAGAGTGAATAATAAATAGATTTTAATCCATTAATAAATACTAGTGGTAAGCCACAGAAAGGGTGTCTTTGCTTTTGCCCTTTTAGTAGCAACAGTAACAGGATTCTTTTGCAGACCTTAGAGTACAGAAGTAACTCTTTCAGCTGTAGTCTAAGAGAAAAAAAACATGCTGTTATGATACAAATAGACGTTTCCATGTGATCAAGCCCAGTGAAACAGAGTGCGTCAGGCAGTTCTCAAGCTTTAGCACATAAAGGAAGATCATCAGAACCTTTGATTTCCCAACTCAAGAACTTTTCCATAATGTCCTTTGGAGTATTGAACAGTAACTGGGCTAGATAGTAGTTCAGAAACAAGTAACAGTTTATAGGATTTTTTTTAAAGTTAGTTTATGGGGTTTTTAAATGATATGATGCTTTTTATTGTTTCTTTAAAATAGACAACTGAATTACTTATTTGCCTTTGTTGTGAAACAACTGAAAGAGAGTTTCTGAATTTCCTTGATTTCCAGTCTTTGTGGTTTTTTTTTTCACTTCCAGTTCACAGATGAATTAATATACTGTTGGTGATGAACAAAACTTTTCATTCTCTTAAGACACACTATTTAACTCAGGGTGAATATTGAAAACTCAGTTGTTTAATTTTCTTTCACAATCAGATAAATCCATACTTCTTCTGGCAATACTGTGGCATAATTTTGTTGCTTCTGCAGCAGCCACTATGGATTTCTGTACTTCTCAGCACCAAAAGTTCACAAAACCGTGCCTTCAGAGGCTCTGCTAGAGCTGTTTTATGACCCCATTCAGTTGCACGCACTTGTGCCCCGGAACCGCTACTTCCCTTTCAGTAGCGATGTGCTTGCTGAAGCCTTGTGAGCCTGTGCTTCTTAAACACACCTTGTGGGACTTGCTTTCCCAAGTGACATGTGGGGAACCAGTCCTGGGAATGGACCTGGCTGAGTAGAACATGGGGAAGAGCACGCAATAAGTCCAGCTGCCCACCTGCGGAAATCTATTCAGCAGAGCACAGCCACCACTGACTCACAGCCATCGCTGCTGTCTTTACTGATCTGTGAGATCACAGGGTTCCCATTACCTGGGGTCTTATTAACATAGCAAATGTTGTGGTCATGATCAAGCTCATGAAAAATACAGCCTTTGCTCACCTCTGTACCCCTACATAGCAGACCAGCAGATCTAACATAGAGTTATTTTGTCCAAAGGCTGAGTTCTGCCCACAAGCTGGATCCAGTGCAGTCTCTGAATTCCCACTGTGGATGGAGAGCTCACCAGGAATCTGTCACTCATTCTAACTCCTTTGCTCTTTTTTCTATTTAGTGCATAGAATGTGCTGTCTTCAAGCGTCAGGACCTTAGCAAGGCTTTTGCCCTTTCAAAGTCTCACCTTATTGCTTATAAACACAAAAAGAAACTATTCTCTTTCCACTTCCATCCCACAACTCTTAAGAGCTCTCTCTATAACCTGCACAACTGATTAGAGAATGTTGACAGGAGGACGCAGTGAGCATCCTACTGCCTTCCCAACCTCCAGACCCTCACTCTGGGTAACAGATTCCCAAGAGCTCCAATACCATTTCTATTTAAAAGCTCTAGAAGGAGCTGGGTTGACAAATTTCAAATCTGTGCTCTCTACACAGTACTCAGTTGTGTTCCTGCAGAAACAAGTATTAGCTGTCCCGTGTGGCACGCACTTGCCCTTTACACAGACATGACTGAAGCCTTATAGAAGTCTTACTCTTTGTGCTCCTATTCCTTACTCATTTCTACTCTAGACACAGCCTTCTGGCTGAGACAAGGAACTAGTAACCATTTGAGGAACACGGGGGAGGTGCTAACGAAAGCACTATGCAAGAGATTGCCTACTATCATCACAGCAGTGCAATACAGAGCCCTTTCCAGTAGAGAGTGAAGAACCCAAGCTAAATATTGCTGGATTGATGTGTGGCAGTGATCCACATGACAGACCAGGTTTATTACCCAGGTCAGCCAAGGCTTTCACTGCTACAGGAATGCACTTGCATTTGCAACACCATTTTATCTAAAATCTTTATGAGACTGTAACCGAGAGCCACACTTCAAGGATCAAGCTCTACTGAAAAGCCAGAGACCTGGCAATCAAAACGTACTGCAGAGAAGAAACAGGCAGAGTCGGGACAGACTGAGGTGCGAGAGAGAGAGAACGGCAAGAGGTGAGAGAAGGTTAATGGAGTAATATGGCAGGGAGCGTCATCCGTCTCTGTGCGGTCACAGCTGCCTGAGCCACATCCTGTGACCCAAGAGAGAACCAGCAACAAAACTCCTTCCAACCAGCACGGCTGTCAGAGGAATTTTCCCACAGTAAGGATCACATTCATCTCTTCGTGCCAGGAACAATATTGCATTGTAATGTCCCCAGGATTCCAGCAGAAGGAAGAAAAAACATCCAACCTCAGCCATGAGCAAACTCCCGAGAAGTGGCTGAAGTGCTGAGGAGCAATGCTTTTTTGGCTGTACTGCGGCATGACAGATTTTATCCGTGTTGACCACACGGCCAAGCACAGGGACACGAATTTAGGTGAAGAATGAAGGCTAGATCTTAATAAAAGTTAAAAGGCTGATGATTAAACAATCAAGCTTGAACTTACCTGTACATTCAACAGAAATCTGAGAAAGGACAGAAACCGCAAGGTCTGAAACTTATGGATGTATATGACCAAAAGAAATAAAATAAAA
>VWZK01006382.1:0-13218 GCA_013396935.1 Baryphthengus martii | reverse complement strand
CTCACTGGTGTGGCATGCAGGTTGTTAGTTTTCATCCGAGCTGAGCTCACGATGCCGATTACTACTCTAAGCTAGTAATGTAATTATTTCACACTAGCTTCAGGACTGAGAAGTTTTATTCAGTGTTCGAGGATATGAGGAAGAAACAGTTGACTAATCTCAACAGGTAGTAGTTATCTCAAAATACTACATGGAAAAGATTAACATACGAATTCTTGAAGAGCATCAGTGAAGAAGCTCAAAGGGATTTATAGTAATCTCAATAACAAGAGAAAATGTTTTCTCAGATTTCAGAAGATCTAACAGGTGAAACCTTGTTTATTGAAATGGAGGATCTGAAAAAATACTGTAAAGCTTCTGAAAAATGAAATGTAGCAGTGTTGTGGTCTTCAGTGATACATAGCCATGGTGGTATGTGTAACCTGAAGAGCTCTTACTTCAAGCCCAGTTTCTTTTTATCCTCACATTTAAAAAATACCACAAAGGTCTTTTTGTGACTGTGGCAGAATGAGAAGTGAAAACACTAAGTGTAGTTGTGAGAGAAACTTCTCGTAATGATAGTGAGATGGTCTTCAGCATTTTCTGTGCTAAAGCATTATGAAGATATGATTAATTAACATGCTAAGATATCCTTTCAGGTACATTTGATTTTACATATGTAGGTTTATTAAACCAGAAGTAAAGAACTGTAGGAAAGATAAGGAAAAAGATCATTATGGGCATGTATTGTGTTGGATTGTTTGCGATTGTCAAGCATTAGACAGTTGAGAAAGATTAACTGTTCTATAATATGAGAATTAGTATAAAGCAGAGAGGTATTATATAATTAAATATTTTAAATGTTGCCATTAATTCTGCATTCATTTATACACATAGCTGTAGCATGAATTTTTTCTAAGAAGAGGCCAGACTATACTATCAGAAGACATGTGCAAACAAATACGAAGAAATTAATGTGAAAGGAATGTTTCTTCTTTTGTAATTTGATGTCTCCATGCAGGATCCAGCCATTCCAGCAGTCTTCCATCCACTGTGGGTGTTAGACAAACCATGAGCAATTTTTAGTTTGCAATGGGATGACATGTTAATTTTGAACATCTGACACAACTTGGGATGACTAGAAGCTTCTAATGAAAACTAGAGTAGGGTAGAAATAGCCAAACTGGTTTTGTTTTGCACCATGAGATGTACAATTTAAACAGAAATACAGAAATAAATCATAGTGTGGCTGGAAAACAGCTGAATTAATAAATAAACTGTGAAATGACAATGTGTCATACCAGTGTAATTTATCAAAACAGCGCATCTTTTAGGAAACATGTTCAGCACTTAAGTGTACAAATAAGGTAGTTGTTTCAAGACTTCCATTAGTTTTCTACTAAATACCTTTTGTGTTAGAGCACTTCTTCTTTGGCTCTAACGAGTCTGTATGTCAAGCCTTCTGGCCAGTTAAAGATTTGTATCATACTTTAATTCTTCTTTTATAGAGGAGCTCATATGGAACAGTGTCTCAGACATTTAGAAAATGTCTATTATATGAATCACATTGTCTCAGTGGAATAAAAACTGGTTGAACTGTGGTCCACATCAGCCTGTTGTTTCGTAGCCATATGAATCAGTGTTTGGGTATTGTATTATATTATTCATACCATGAAGCTAGGGCAGTAGAATCAGGCTGTTGTGTTACATTTTGGAAAAAAAGATTACATGTTTCTGCTTGGACAATTGGTCTGCAGTGATGCAATGGAAAGCAGTCTGTTAATTTGCCATTTACTTTGAAGTTCATTAACTCCAATTTTGAGTGTGATTTTTTTTTTTAAAAAGACCCCCACAATGTCAAATTCAAATTATGTGTTTGTTCTACTTTGTGATATATAAAGAAATATTCTAATTGTTTTTACATTAATAAAGACCAGCTTCATTCTGATAACTGCAAGGTAACACATTAAGAAGAAAACTAAGTAATTGAGAGAATTTGCTAGAATCTGTAATAAGAGGTCCTTTAAAAAAATGCTTGGTATTGTTCATGTGTACTAGTGTAGCATGTAAATACTTTGGTTATGGAAAGAAGCCTGCTGTTTAAGGCAAGGTGCAGAAAGGAGGAAAGCAATTGTTCCTGATGGAAAATCCTTAGAATATAAGTATAAATGTAGAAAAGATACATGGTTTCAAAATATAAGGAAAGCATGAGACCACATATTTGGTGTGATAGGTAATGGTTTTAGTGTCAGGTGTCAGAGTAAAGGAATATTTAAGGCCGGATTTGAGGAGGATAGGGGATGTCTCCAAAAGACTCCTTTCCAGCCTAAGGTGTATCAGGGAAGAAAAAACAAAGATGCTTATTTCATAACATGGTAAGTGAGTGGTGGAGGCTGGCATTATTGATATAGTTCAAACACCAGAATCAGTCTTTTCGTATTGGATGCAACTTCATGAGTAGGATGAAATGAAAAACCAAAAATGTTACAGGTGTAGTTTTACTCAAGCAGAGCGGAGTCAACAAAAGATGCAGAGAGAGGGATGGCAAGATCAGAAACACAGAGTAAGGGCATCATCTTTGACATTTAGAGAATGAAGTCTTTGCAGAAGTTTCATTCTTATACTCTGATCAACAAAGGTGTGAAGGCTGGTTGCAGGCACCATAATCAAAATGTGTTGTATCTTTCACCAGGACTGACAAAGACTGCCACTGATAGGGAGGAAATACAGCATTTCTTCACCACTCTCTCTCACACTTTGCTTCTGAATTTTCTGACAAACATTATTTGATTTGAAGAACAGTCGATTGATGCTACAAACACAGCTGATTGAGGTACACTATAAATGAGGTTTTGAACTAGTAGGAAGCTTGTAGAGGAAATAAGAGGACACTTGATTGAGTAAATGCAGCTTGAGTTGTGCCTTTCTCATGTATAGTTTCCACTGCTTGAGATGATTGTGCAAACAATTTCATGACCTCCTTATTCTTCTCTCTGATCCCTTAATGATTCAATTGAGCCACAGATGGAGGTGTTACTAGAATTCTTCTGTTCCTAATACAGTCTTAGGTTCACAGTTTTATAGGCTCTTGTTTTCTCCATATTGAACCATACATTGAACATTGAAACATTTCTCCATATTGAGGAAAATTTTACGCCCACATTGTTTCTGAGTCTGAAATAGATTGAACTTTTGCAAGCTTGATAGTTATTTTATTTCCCAGCATTCACACAGTCTAAAAATCCTCAACAGTTGATTGTACCACAGACAAGTTTAAGATTTGGTTGAAGTCTATAAGCTCAAATTTGAACTTTTAAGTACGAGGGTGAATAGAGACTATAGTTTTCCACATACAATTCTCCAGCTTACAGGTGGGGCTTATTTGAGCAAGTGGGGCTTTAGAACTGAAGAGCTTGTATTGCCTACCCCAAAGGTCTGTCTAGCCCCATCTTGTCTCCCACAAGGCAAATATATATATATAAATGATACCTCACTTTATTACATTCCCAGTCTCTGGTTTTTTGATTAGGAATTTTCTGAGCTGGATGTAGTTTATATAATTTTAATCACTCTCAGTGGATTTTCTTTCCATAAATTTATCTGATCTTTCCTTTCCTTAAGCTCCTGCTTTGTTACAAGCTTTGTTCAGTCCTTATACTGCTGAATTGATTTTCTGCAGAGAGATGTGTAGATTCTAATGTAACAATGACCTGATAGTGAAGTGATATTCACATAATCTAAGTACTGTTTTTAAAAAATGACCATTGCATTGTTACCAGTGCCATGCATTTTCTTGATTTTCTGCTTCCTCAGTCCTTGCTTCTTATCTCACTCATAATAGCTAATTTGAGTCTCTGTATTACGTGACAAAGAACTGTTGCTTTGTGGAATGCAGGTTCTGTTGCACTTCTTCCTGATGTGGTTGGTTAAACAGTTTAAATAGTTACTTGAAAGGGTGTCAGTATATTACAGGCAGCTGTGCTGAGAGATTACTGCTTACTATTCTACCCTCAGCTGCCTGTGTTGCCCTCCTGCCAGAAGTCATCACTCATTTAGATCTGCTTGCGGAACAGCTTGTGCAAATTCTTCTTTATTATAGTCAAAATAACAGGGTTATCAAAGACCTACAATTTAAGCCATCCGGGCACATCTTGAGTAAAGCAGACTTGGAATCTGATTCTGAGTCCAAGGATCAGTTGTAGAAGCAACCTTGCTAGTATTTAAGGAAAAGCAATAACCTCTTTTATTACAACAGCTGAATCTGTCTGACTGAGTAAAGCTAATGTCATACAAGATGTACATCCTTTATGTGTTCTAGAATGACAGAATAACCCAGGTTGGACAGGCACTTTGGAGGTCATACGCTCCAGTATTTCCATTATTTCCAGTACTTCAGTCCTGCAGACACTGCTGTAAGGCCCAGAAATCCTGGTGGGCCAGAGAGTAGACCTTGACAATAAAGGGCAAGGCAGAGAAGTCATTGAATAATGTTTCAGCCTTTCTGTGTGCTTTGTCATGCCTTTTCCATGCCATTTGCTGCTTTGTCTCATGCCTTGTTCACCAGGGACCCACAGGCTTACCTTAGCTTTTGTTGCTAACATACTTACAGAAGCTCTTCTTGTTCCCCTTCTACTTCCATCTGTGCTCGCGTGTGTGATGTTTCTGTAATCATAAGTAGCCAGCCCCCACTTCGACTTTACATATACTTTCTAACATTCTGGGTTTTTTTCTCATTCCCTTTGAGATATTGTATTTATTGCCCGCATATTTGCAGAGGAAATTTATCATGAGGTTTTCAGCATGCCCAGTTTTTTTCCTCAATGACTGCTGCCAGAATTTCATCTGCTTTCAGTTGGAGAAATACCTGATTTTAAGCAAATAGTTCCATAACCTGAAGTCTCCGCTCATGGGTAATTGAATATGTTTCATAATTGCAGCTCCCACTATCTCAAGTGAGAATGTGATACTAGAAATAAGTTTTACCTGTTAACGTTGTGAAATACTTGAGACAGAGTGCAGTCCAGAACCTTAAAATAATTATCAGTTTATATAGATGAGTGTACAGTAATGTGAGATGAAGCTTTCTCTGATTTTAGAGTGATTATTTCTGTTTAGTCTGTTCATAAAATGCACAAAGGCAATTGTTAAGGCCATTCTCATTGCTCAAACAGCATGAGTGGCATTCAAGCATTTCAGGTGTGTATTTAAGCTGTTTTCCTTCTCTTTTCTTTTTGGGGGATTTGAGACACTCCATTAAAAAGAAGCAACTCTGAATACCTAGCTAACTTTCTTTTTTCTTAAAATTAGTCAATCATTCTGCGATGAGTGAATTTAACAGCAACTCAGAGAATTGTAAAGATTCAGTTAATATCGTTGTTACAGTGGCTTTATTAGCAAATGTATATTTAATTTCGTTTCATTGAAAGAAATTTATAAAATGTTGCACTGTTCATGCAGAGTTATTTTATGGCAATAAAATGCAGAAAGCTTAATTACAGCAGTCTGTAGATGTAATGGATATGTATTTAACGAAGTTCAGGCCTCACTAACCAGTTTAATGGGCTGATCTAAGTTCTCTCATAATGTTACTATGTTTGCAGCACTTGTACAGTAATTCTATATTTTTCATTTTGTATGGTGTATGAAAAATTGCAGAGCTTTTTTTTTTTTTCCATTGTCTTAAATTAGGCAACTCCAGTGGTTTTTAAATGAGTTTAACTGCATCCAAAGCTGTTTAATCATACCCTTCCTACAAAGAACTCTTTTCGTAATATTGTTTTATGAGATTATGATTTGTCTGAAAAGGCAAATTACTCTTTTGGTGAAAAGCAGTTTAGAAGGCACAGATACTAGCTTTCAAACAATTTTGCATAATAGTTTACAGACATGTAGGATGTTCAGTTACTGTTTCAGGCTTTATGTGTTGAAGTAAAATGAATTTCAAACTGTGATGACTTTGTGTTGAACAAAGTGAAATTTTAGCTTTGATCTTCATGGATGGAACTTAAGACGTATGATGACTCAGTTGTGGTTCAGAGTATGACAGTTTTAGTAACTTGGTGCTACTTATTGAGAAGTCTGTAGGAATAAGTGAAACAACGTTTGATTTGTAGCTGCAGTTCAGGTCATTAATATTTTAATTACTATCCTTACCTTTATAATCAACCCAGATTGACAAATATATTTTTTTATTAAAAGCAGCTACATTATGTTTTGAGTCTTTAAATATAGACATGCTTTTTGTAATCTAGTTAAAGCATATGTATGTTAGACTAATTATTGAAATCTCTTTCCAATGATCTTTAGGTGGTAAAGGAACAAAGCATAGTCACAGTACAATTATTATAGCAAATTGTGTTTGACATGTAACAGAAATAAAAGAACAACCTCAGTATGCTGTTGTCATTCTGTGGCTTCTGGTTGAACCTAAAATGCAATTATGTGTACACCAGTTTAAAAAAATCTAGTAAAAGAGGCTTTTAAGTACTACAACAATCTCTTTTTGTCTAATTAACTTTAGAGGTGAAATAACAAATAGCTCAATGGCCAAAAGTTTACTGTTTGGTTACCCTCTCAATGACTTCTGAATTAGGAGGTAAATGAATGTTAAAATACTGATGTCTGCTTCTGTGAAATTCCAACTGGTGTTTCAGCATTGCCAGTCCTGATATTTTGAAAATCTGCCAATTCTTAGTGCAGTTTCATCTGTGAGTTTTAAGAATAATTTTGGAAGTCATATTCAGAGATACAAAATACACTGCAGCAAGGATTGTAATGTTGAGGAGAAAAATCTTGGACAGGTAGAAATACACAGCTATCTAAAACATCATCTCAGTTGTTGATTTTCTGTAGAAACTACTTTTACGTATGTAGTAGATGAATAAATGTAATATATCTATTATAAATCCTAGAGTTATGTGCAGTATCTCTGACAAAACTGATACTATTGGTATTTAAAAGAAGTCATGGTGGTTATCTTATATAAATTATTGCAAGTTCTTAAATGACTTTGTCATATTTTAGTTAAAATTACCTAATTCAGTATACTGTGAGATGATATTATCAAAAGTAGCAAAAGTTAGTAAGAAAACTGATTTCTTAAGTAGCACAAGTCAAGACCCGCCTGGACACCTTCCTGTGTGATGTCATTTAGGTTCCTGCTCTGGCAGGGGGATTGGACTTGATGATCCTTTGGGGTCCCTTCCAATCCCTAACATTCTGTGATTCTGTGATTCTGTGAAAAGAGTATTTCTTCAGTGAAAGAATTTCAAAGTTGGATGATTGTGGGGAGAGTCATGATGTTTCACAACTAAAATTAGGAATGCAAAAGAACTGGAGAAGTTTATTAGAGAGTTGAAAACTGGTACTGGATCACATGCATCAAGCTTTTAGACTTCTCAGCACAACTCTGAGATTTGGATCCTCAAGGCTCCTGACCCACACATCAGCTCAAATAGGCTCTCGGTTGTGTGCCTTGAGCATCATGACCTACACTGTGCCTCCACAGGACTCCCTCCTGTGCCACCAGTGCTGAGCTCTGAGATGAGCTGTAATATACAAGGGTGCTGTGAGAAGAAGTAATGAATTCCTAAGCAGGATTGGATTGAAATGTAGGATAGCATCAAAGATGCTGGTCCAGAGATGTGTTTTTGGGGGAGTGATGGTGGGTTTTTTGTTTGTTTCTGGTGAGAGTTAATATCTACTATTATTTGGTTAGATGTCCCAGCTGCTTGACTAAGACTTTTCCTTCTGAAGTCTACATGCTTCTTAAATTCATAATATACACTTTAAGATTTATTAGCACTTTAGCAGGGATTTTGGGTGAATTTGGCACCTCAGCCAAGGCTTTGCAGTGGAATGGATTTGGGAGACCTTGAGGTCCTTATTTCAGCCCTGTCATTAATAAATGACTTGATAGGAGGCTAGGAAGGGTCCAGGATGCTCACTGAATTGTCATTGGGGGATTTTGTGTTAATTAGGTGTCTGAAACTAGGCTTATAAGATAAACTTTATATCCAAACCCAAGAGAGAATTGTGAAGTGTTCCAGAGACTCTGTATGTCTTTCAAAACAGGGAAGTTTTCAAAATACTCTCTAATGAAGTGTCAACAGAAGCAGGAAGTCTGAAGAGATGTTTGACATGCAGAAGGGTATTGAAGCGTTTAGAAGCATGCAGATAAATGACATTTTATCATCAGACTGTGTTACTGCGGATTGTACTGAATAGGAAAAAAGCACTTTGTATAACTTGTTCTGGAAGATATTTAGTATCTCCTGTCAGCGTGTATGACTATGTCCAAAGTTATCTTGAGCTTGCCCTTTTGAGTTTCCGTTTCCATTCACTTTAGTAATAAAATAACTGGAAAGCCCCCAGTGCTGACAAATGCTATGACACATAGAAAATTTAAGCATGAAAGGTCGTTATGATGAGTAGACACGTTTTTAACATAAATATATGGCAAGATTGTACTAGTAGCTTGGTATATTTAGGTATGACATTAGCATGTGTTATTTTTGTCTTGGATCAGAGTGCAGAGTTTTGGAGACTATCGTTACATCTCAGCTTCAGAAATGAAAGTGAAACAAATGGACACAAATCCATATATGTTAAAGCACTAACATTTCTACATAAAGGTTCTTGAAGAAACTCTCTGAGGGACAGCTCTGCTCAGGAGAAGGGATTGCCTGTTACAGTCAGGATTTGTTGACATATTTTTAGTTTTCCCATTGGAATTTCTGTGTTTTCCATTTGAGGACTTTTATGTTATTTGTGTTTGGTTTTTGTAGCAACCTGTCAGTATTCTTTTAGAGAATGTGACAGAAAGTTCATCTTTATTGTTGTAATCTAAAGCTTCAACTCAGCAAATCGCTAAGTAATTATTTGAATATAAGGTGCCAGCTGATTGACTTGAGATGTAGATCCATACATCTCTTGCATGTCATGTCACATACTGGTGTACTTTGCAGATTCAGGGGATAATAGCCCTTAACAGTTACAAACGTGATGTTACATTTTCTGTGTAATTTTTACTAATTTGCTTTAAACATAGCCACTCTTTGTGTGTGAATAATAACAAAAATGCTAATTTCCTCGTGGCACAAAGAACTTCAGAAAGCCAGGAAGAGCTCTGTGCAGTCCTAATTGTCAGTACTGTTTTAAGATTACTTGAAATAATGTATGTATTCATAATGCGTGTATATATATTACATGTTAGTTGTGGCTGTGGTTTTCTAAGTTTGGAAATCCAACCTGATGTAGTAAGAAAACAAAGTAGATTTTGTCATAATTAGATTGCACTGATGTTTCAAAATACATTTTGAAGAGTACAGGGCAACAGAAATAATCTAGTTCATTGTTACTGCATTAAAGGAATAGTTACTGTTCACTCTGTTTTAACTTTCTCTATCTGAAAGTATTAAAAAATAGAGTGAAATAATTATATACGAGTTGAAGTGTTTTACAGAACAGGCCATTCCACTGGTTCTGATTGCAGTGCTGTGTGATGAAGAAAGACTTGGTGTGGTTCAGTTTCTCCTCAATGAAAAAGAAGACAAATTATTGCAAAAAGCAATACTGTGGGTAACAATACGATAGAGGACCGCTACATATGGAAGGAAAAACACAAAGAGCAGCTTGGGTGAATTTTGTCTCTCTGAATGCTTTGAGATACTAAGAGGAGGACATGAAATTCCTTAGGAAGCTTTGCACTTGCTTGCCTTCAGCTACAGATTAATGTTATTCAGAGCCTTTCTGTCCTCCAGAATTTTCCCATCCTGAATTTTCTTTTCCTAAAGGAGAAGAGATCTCAGTTAGTTTTTCCCCCCAAAATCTTAAAAGTGATCAAGCCTTTTATGGACTGATTACTTGTCAGATTTCGTTTTTCAGAAATAAGCTTAAATATCTTATATTCCAGTGTATACTGAGAAAATTAGCTATATTAATTAAATAAATCAGTAGTGGATTTCAAAATTATTTTATTTTAAAAGTTGTACATCAAAATATAGTTTAAGTAAATATTTGCTGCTTATTTCATGTATCCTTGAAAGCACAAGGTTGTAGTGGAAATGCTAACAAAATTTCTTCCAGATAATGAGGCTGATAACGTCACTGTAGTCTTTTAATCAGTGCAAGCCCATCTATTGGGAATCAATGCCATTCTTTTAAATATTTAATATAGCTTCCATTATGAACTAAGCACTTGTGGGT
This sequence comes from Baryphthengus martii, assembly GCA_013396935.1. NCBI lineage: Eukaryota > Metazoa > Chordata > Aves > Coraciiformes > Momotidae > Baryphthengus > Baryphthengus martii. The sequence continues at coordinate 3,033 of VWZK01006382.1, read as the reverse complement.
TAGGGTTTCTGCCTAAGCTCTTTTAATTATTTTTTTTTATTATTATTTAGTAACAAATATAAAGTGATCTTATTATAAATCTGTAATCAATGCAAATAAAACTTAACAGTTCAATTAAAAAGTTCCATAAGAAAGCAGCAATCTAATAGAACATTTTAAGAATTTGGGTAGTGAGCCTGAAAAGAATTTTCAGGCAGGACTTGTTCAAAATTATATCCTGCCATGTCATAACATGCAGCAAATTAAAAAACAAACAAACAAAAAACAAAGCCAACAACACACGGAAAAAAAGTAAAAAAAGCAATAACTGACAAACTGGAATAAAGTGCTGAGAAGAGTTGCTAGCTTCAGCAGAGCACTCTGAGTTATTAAGCTCGTAGTTCATTTAATCTAGATTTCCCTGTTGTGGTTTCATTGAAGTAAAGTCTCCTTTTTGCTAGCTGCCTAGAGATGCAAGATACAGAAGATGAAGGCATTGTTTTACTTGTTATTGTGTAAAAAATAGTGTGATTCTATTTAGGAATAAAAACATTTGGGAGGTATTGAGTTGGAAGGAAAACTATGTGATCATATTTCACACACCATTTAATGTAAACATTATATTTCTTTTCTGCAGTTTGGAGTTTATGTTCTAACATTACAGATAGGTTTTAGTTAAGTAAAAATAAACTCCAGGAGAAAATATGGTGTTCTAGATAAACTTGCATTGCTAGTCATACAGTGCAGTATAATGTAAGCATAAAGATCGTTACTTTTAAACATACTCTTTTGATTTTGTTTATGTCAGATTTCTTTTGTTTTGCTTCTCTGTGGCCTTAACAGTTTAGCATGTATAAGCTGATTTGAGGAAAAAAATAGGTCCAGTTGAGACAGTGGGCTGTTCAAAACACCTCTTTGACTAACAGATATAGTGAAATTCAGCTGGAGCGAGCTTCACTTCAGCACAAATGGTGATGTGAGTGTTTTGGCATTGCTTGAAGCTCTGGAGAGGCTTTCATAGTAGTACAGATAGGATTGTGTTTTCTGTAGACAGTGTTGTGTATTGCAGTATACAGAACCTAACCTTACATAGGACCATATGGAGCATGGTTTTTCCTTTGTTTTTTTTTCTGACATCTGAGTCGTTTTCAGAGGTTTGATAACTCTGGTTGTTCAGCTTCTGGAAAAGTGGCTACCGAGTACATGTGGCTAAACGGTACATGAATATTCAGTCAGCACCAGCTGTGCCAGATTCACTGGACATGACCAAACTAACTGCTGCGCACATGCGCCAATTCCGAGGCGCTGGCTTTGCTACACATGTACAAAACTGTATGTGCATGATTCAACTGACCAAGTGTGTCGTAGATTTCATCATTTAAAATCTGCCAGGGCTACACGTATTCAGGGCTCCAGTTAATACGGTGTTTAAAAATGGCTTAAGGGCTTAAATGTAGTTTGATGTAAAAAGAATCCCTGCAGCAAATCCTCTGCAGTGAGGCAGATTTTGTGGTACCTACCAACCTGCTGGGTAACTGTTCTTTTTCCTAATGAGGGGTGGGCTCTTAGATTGTTGTTTCTACTCCTGTTCATCTGCAAGCTATACTTGTGCACTGAGTTTATAACATATATTGAATAGTATTACTTTTTCAGGAAAATTTTTGGGGGAATTTAAGTGGAAATGTAGGCTACTTATAAATAAATAAATACCCAAAACAAACCCTTCCCAAAAAAACCAACCCACCAACATTTTGGTCTGGGAGGGTTTCAAAACTTTACAGAGGATCCTCTGTATGTATTGCAAGTTATCCTGGCTTTTGGACAGAATTCTTTGTCACACAGGAAAAAAAAAAAAAATCTCTTCTGGTATCCAAAATTTGAATAAGCATTATCCTTGGAACCATGAAATGGTTTGGTTTGGAAGGCACCTTTAAAGGTCGCCTAGTCCAAGCCCGTTTCAGTGAACAGGGATGTATTTTATTAGATGAAGTTGCTCAGAGACTTGTTGAACCTGACCTTGAATACTTCTAATGATGGGTCATATACCACCTCTCCAGGCAGCCTGTTCCAGTGTCTCACCATCCTCATCATTAAAAATGTCTTCCTTATATCTAGTCTGAGCCTACTCTCTTTTAGTTTACAACCATTGCCCCTTGTCCAATTGCAACAGGCCCTGCTAAAAAGTTTGTCCCCATCTTATAGTCGCCCTTTAAGCACTGAAAGGCTTCAATAAGGTTTCTGCAGATCCTTGAGATAAGGAGAGTTTCTTAGAGCAATACAAAAAGGGAAGAAACAACAATAATAGCAGTAGTAGTAATGACATAATATATAAAGCGAGTAATATCAACCGCAGTGTTCCGCAAAACCACCTAAACCTACTGCCATGAACAAAATCTGCATGCCTCCCCCAAGGCTAGCCCTCCCCTTATATAGCAGGCATGATGTCTGTATGGTACTGGTTATCCTATTGGCGGGTTTGTTTGTCTATCCTGGCTGTAGCCTCTCCAGCTGCTTCTGAAAATTAACCCTATCCTAGCTGAACCCAGGACATCCATGTTGGGAGCTCCAGAGCTGGACACAGTACTCTAGATACAGTCTCACCAGAGCAGAGTAGAGCAGCAGAATCACCTCTTCCAAGCTGCTGGCCACACTTCTTTTGATGCAGCCCAAGATATGTTTGGCATTCTGGGCTGCAAGTGCATATTAGCGGCTCGTGTCTAGCTTTTGATCCACTAGTATCTGCAGGGCTGCTCTCAATCCCATCATCACCCAGCCTGTATTGAAACCAAGGGTTGCCCTGACCTGGATACAGGACTTTGTGCTTGGCCTTTTTGAACCTCATGTGGTTCATATGGGCCCACTTCTCTAGCTTGTCCAGGTCCCTCAGGCGTGTCAACCACTCCACTCAGCTTGGTGTCTGCAGATTTGCTGAGGATGCACTCGATCCCACTGTCTCTGTCATTGCTGAAGGTATTAAACAGCACTTGTCCCAGTACAGATGCCTGAGGGACAGTGTTTGACACCCATCTCCATCTGGACATGGAGCTGTTGACC
>VWZK01006370.1:0-22010 GCA_013396935.1 Baryphthengus martii | reverse complement strand
AGGTTGGAGCTGAGGAACAATTCCTTTCCCCAAAGGGTTCTGAGGCATTGGCCCAGGCTGCCCAGGGCAGAGCTGGAGTCCCCATGATCCCTGGAGGGGTTTCCAAGCCGCGGAGCTGTGGTGCTGAGGGACAGGGGTCGGTGGTGCCCTGGCAGGGCTGGGGCAACGCTGGCACTCGATGAGCTGAAAAGTCTTTTCCAACCCAAACGATTCTCTGATTCCACACTGACCCCTCCCGAGGCAGGTTCTGGCCTCAGTGTGCCGGGGCTGGGCAGGAATAAAAAGGCGAGAGCAAGCCGCGGTGCGAAGGGCGCAGCCGCCGCCGCCGCCCTCAGCGGCTGAGGGGAAGCGGCGCGGTACCGGTTTTAACGGTTTTACCGGTTTGAGCGGTCCCGCGGGAGGCGCCGCTCGGCCGCCGTCCCGCAGCCTCTGCTGCCCCCTGTCGGNAAGGGGCAACAAAGAGACCTCTGGATCTGCCGCTGTACCTTGACAGGCGTTTGCATCCTCCGAATTCATCCCTCCCAACGGCATCCCCTGTTCTCAAATGTGTTTGTAATGCCTGAGGTGGCATTTATGTAGGTTACCCAAGGAGGTGTTTGATGCCCCATCCCTGGAACCATTCCAGGTCAGGTTGGACAAGGCTCTGAGCAACTTAGTTGAGGATGCCCCTGCTCCCTGCAGGGAGGTTGGACTAGGTGACTTTTAAAGGTCCCTTGCAACCCAAACCATTCCATAAGGGATGGAGATAATCTTTCTCAAACCGGGGTGATCTCAGTCAGGGTCGTTTGGCAACACGTGCTTGATGGATTGTGCTCAAAAGCACAGGATGGGGTGAAGACATCTCTAGTATGGCTTTGTCCGCCCTCTCTCCCATGCATGGGGAAGCTTTCCCGGTTTGTTGTGGGCTGTCACACAAGAGGGGAACGTCCAGAAGAGAAGAGCTGGAAGAGGCAGATAACTGTAGTGATAACTGCACTGACAGTGTGTGCTGAACAGTATCGCTTGGATCAGGAGCTGGACTGCTCCTGATCTACAAGAGTTCACCTGGGTCCTTCTAGGCTCAGTTCATTGCGGAATGATTTCTGTCCGATCAGACCAGCTTTGTCACTTCTGTCACGAGCTTGGCCTGAAATGCCTGTGCAGCAACTTCCCAGTGACGGGTGGGAGACCTGCCCGTGCCTGCAGCAGCCCACGTGTGGCTGCAGAAACCTGTGACCACTGCATTAACAGGAACATCTCGGGGGCTCTCCAGAGCCAGCTGCTTTTAACACAGAGCAGCGTTAGGATCGTTACTGTGCTCATTTTGTTTTTTTTTTTAAAAACGCCCATAAAACAAACACAGTTTTTGTGAGGGGAAATAAACCATCTCAGTTATTGCTCCATAGAGCCACCAGAATTGTTAGAAAGGGTGTCAACATGCCCTCCCTGGAGGCTTGCCAAAGGCGAGCGTAGCCAGAGGCTCTTCTGGAAGCGTTCACGGAGAGAAGTGACTCCATTGGGGAGCTCATTTCTTGAGCTTCCTTTAGGGTCTTACTGAATGCAAAGCTTGAAATCATAAGCACAAGCCAAGAGCTGGAGAATTAAAACGGTGAAGTGATTATTAGCTTAAAGATGTGAAGACGCGGTTACTTCCTCGGAAAAGAAGGGCTGCGTGCCCGAGAGCGGGCTGTGACTCCGGCGGCGTGGGGCCTTGGCCTGACTCTGCCACTGGGCTTTGGGGCTGTGATTTCTCAGTTGATATCTGAGGTTGAAACAAGTTCTCTGGCTGCTTTTGGGGGCTGGTGTCACTGCTGGCTGGGGATGTAGGGCAGCTACTGTAACTCCTGTCCACTGGGGTTCTCCTGGTACAGCGTTGAGAATGAGACACACTCAACTCGTAAGGGAAATTGAACCAGACAAGAAAAATTGTAGTCAAAAGCCTTGTGACTTTTATTCCCTTAGACTGAGTGAAAAATCTACCTTTTTTTTTCTTTATAGCTGCATGAAGATCAGGAAATTTGGTTCAAGATTCAGATAAACAATTACAGAACAAAATTTTCTTTCATAATTAAGACAAATGCATTTTTTATAAGATTAAGAGAAACAAAATTTAGATAAGATAAAAAATTTGTTTTCTAATTGTTTATCAGCAATTCTCACAGCTGCGATCCCACCGTGTTTCAATAGGAACTGAATTGAAAACTGCCATTACGTGTCTTGCTTTGTTCCTCACCAGAATCAGAACTGATTAGGTGCAGTTTTTGTGCAGAAAGCAAAACTGTGTCCAGTCAGGACGTGTATTTTTTTGGCGAGGCCAGCGGTCTGGCTATAGGTGGAAAATTACTGAATATATTATTGAACTACTTAGAAATGGCTGTATTTCGTCTAAAGGAAAAGCTACTTGCTGACTTCTCCTGCCTCTCAGGTGCTCTATATCCATAATGCTGTGTAATTATATGGGTTAACAGTAAGAAGTGTCACATGTGGATCTTCTCACCTCCAGCAATATTCATTGGTATAAAAAAATATATTTAACAGAAATCAACCTCTGTTGGGAGTGTATGTGTGCGTTATATTTTTTTTTTTGTAAAATCTGGTAAAATATCACTTGAAACCAGGTTGGTTGGTCTTGGTTCCCAGATTAAGGAATTAAAGATCGACTAAACTCTTCTCAAGTATTTAAGAAACGAACCATCTGTATAAGAATCTAGGACAGATTACACTTAACCTTATTCTGAAGCAAGAGATTAAGATGAGAACAGCTACTGTAATTAAGATGCTGCAGATGCTGTTCACTAAATATTTGGAAAAGGAGATCCTAGGCTCTTGTACTGCAAGAGAGTGGGGGGGGGAAAACCCACAACAACATAGAATCTTTTCTAAAAGAGCCTCGATATTTTGTGAGAACCATCTCACTCCAACAACTCTTGACTGAACCCGTTAGGATTCTCAGGGAGTGCTGTGTTAGTGATTTGCTGCTGGGCTCGCTCCCCACGGGCTGTGCTGATGTTCACCGCTCGAGTCTTTAAAACAAGGCCAGGTCCCTGTCTAGAAGGTTGTTCTCTTGATCAACCACTGCAAAAGCTGCTGCAAAAGGGCTTTTGTCCTTTTGTAGGAGCTCAGAGGAAATGGATGGGCTGTGCCAGCCCAGCTTTACAGCTTCTTTCAAGATTTCCAGCTAAAACAGACCCTTCTTTCGCCTTTTAGGCAAAATTTACAGTTTATAACGAAAGCTGTACCTCGGGCAGGAGTGAGGACCCCTTGAAATTAAGATGGAAAGAGAGTTTGGTTTGGTGGGGGTTTTTTGGTTTGAGTTTTAAAGGTTAATGTCATAAAAGTTGTCCTGGAACCTTTCTTGAAAGAAACCTGACTAATAAGTGACACTATAAAATATCTTGTGCCGTGTATAGAATCTGTCCATCTTGTGTCTTGCTGGACAAAAGGACTCCTGGCTGATGCCTGCGAGAAGTCCAGGCTCCTCCTAACTGCACAGAGCTACGAGAAACATCTCAGACTGGGTGTCATGGATATGGGTGATCCGGGGATTTTTCATGGATGCACGGGAAAGTCATTTTCTATGTGGCTTTTGTATCTGGTAGCTAAGGAAAGATTTTTGGTTACTATGACTCTTGAGCATAAGGTGAAATACCAGAGCATCAACCTAAGTGGCCTTGAGAAAACTGCCAGCAGCAATCTGGTTCCCACTGGGAAGCGCAGGCCTGGAAGTGAGCAGAGCATTTCCAAGCACTCATCTGTAAATTGTGTCATAACGCATCAGTGTGATGCGTAATGAAGTGTTTATTATACCGCAGGCTTTCCAAATTGTGTCAGTAAGAGAACTGCATCCCTAGCAGCCTGGGAGGGAAAGAAAATTCTTACTAATCGATCTCGGTACCAAAGCTAGAAAACAAGTGTTAAACTATCTTGGTTTTATTTCTACTTCCTGTGTTCTTATGCTTTTTTTTTATTCCAAAAGCCTCACCTGAAAGGAGGGGGGAACATCTTCAGGATATTATCTGTGCTTAATAGAAAGCAACACATTTGAAAGTGCTCCAGAAATGAGTTGTGCATTATTTAGGAAGGGAAAAGTGTTACTACCTTCCTTGGATCTCACTCTTCTTGCCTATCAGTTTGTTTTTTGTGTTTTTTTTTTTCCCTGGGATGGCAGGGAGTTGCTTAAAATGAAAAATTGATCACAGTAAACAGCTGAAAACTGGTTTGCATAAGCCACCGTTATTATTCAGATATTACAATGCAAGGCAGTGAGACCCATGAATACTCGCATGGAAGCATTTAAATATAAAAGCTTCGTACTTCCAACCCCAAACAATCCCTGCAGCCTGCCAACAAACGAGAATCTTACTGGAATACACATAAATCATCTTGTTTCTGACAAATCCTGAAGAAGCAGAGGGAGGGGGGGAACAGAATCCCTTGCTAATTCCCCCAAGCTGCTGTTTATTGAAATTAGGCAGCAAGGATAAACTATAGCTGGATCAATAATTATCTGTCTAATATAATCAAGTGCCTCCTACGCGAGTCTGCCGTTGAGCTCAACTTCCTGCCAAACCCTCGGACAATGTTTCATGCGATGAACTATCGGGCGATGCAAACGACGGGAATGCAAACGAAGCCGTGGCTGGCCGGGTCGCCGCGTTGCTGGAGAGCTCCGGCTCCCTCAAGACATTGACCACTGGCTTCGGGCAGCTCTTTGTTACTCCTCGCTCGCCCGGTGACAGCCCAGGGCTGGTGCAGTGCAAACACAGAGCAAGAGATGGGCAAAGCCTGGTGAGCTCACAGGCTGTGAATCACCTTGGTCCTGCAACAGGCTCGCAGCTGGAGCGAGGCAGGAGGGGACAATTCCCTCACATCGCTCATTTTTTCCGTGTTTTTTTTCTATCGTGACCTTTCTCCTTGCTCCTGCTCAAAGTTCACGATTCTTCTGCCGCCAGCTAACTCATGTGCTTGCTCCAAGGGTAGATTTCGGGGCCTGAATCTGTACCCATGAGTGACTGCTCCGACAGAGAGCAGCTTGATCCTGACAGATAAGGATAGCAACAGGGAGAGCGCAGCTGCGAACCCCGAAGCACAGCACAGTTAACCAGCGCACCCCTCGAAACACAGGAACTGTGAAATACAGGAGAAAAAAAAAAAAGCAAGAAACATTCCCTCTCGTGAGAAAACAAAGGGTAGGAAATGAAGGATAGAATCCATTTGGCCATATTCTGCCCACAAAGCCCCATCTCTTGAAACGACTTTACTAGGCAGATAGTGGAGTTGCTAAGACTGCAGGAAAGCCTGGGGTGAGCTACTGTACAGGCAGAGCTAATTGAAACTCCTGGTGATGAGGATGAAAGCAGGAAAGTATTCTGCGAGTTTTCTCCTTCTCTAAAATGCTTTTAACATTCATCAAGACTTTCCTTGCATTTTTCTGATTTTTAGGCTTCCTACTTGAGGTTTCACAGCTGAGTTATTTTGACAGACAGCCCAGTTAAACTGTGAATTAGGCATTCGCAGGCAACTTTCTTCTGTTTCCACCGTTCAGCTGCAGTATATTAAAGGCTTGTAGGTGTTCCTGATAGTCATATATCGCAGCAATAATGTGTCCTACTGCTCGGAGCGTCACTGCAGAATTCATCAATTCCATGAAAAATAGTTCCACGTGCTCGGGTGTGTAAGTTCACTGCAGGGCTTGTGCCTGGACCGCGCCGACGCTGCCGACGGCAGTAGACATAGATCACTTCGTGACGCTGCCAAATGCTTCCCCACATGCAGATGAAAATGTCTCTTGGAAACGGAATTCACAATTTTGGACCCTCCTCAACACCCCCATAGGTACATACGGTCTTAGAGACGCTTAATGTATGTTCTCCTGATAGGCGCAGCCTTGTCTTTAATATCTTCATTGAAGATCATCCTGCCTGCCTGTTCTCAGCTTGGGTCAGGGTGCGGTGTGGGGATAGGTGTGAGATCTCCAGGAGTTTGGGGTTGATGGAGGGATTCTTATTTCTTTTGGAAATTTGTCTGTCTTACTAAATGAAAAATAATTGAGTAACGAACATGAAATCAAAATAAACACATAGGCAAGTATGCACCTGTTCAGGACTCTGGGTGGTGTCATCTGCAGATGTAGCTGCTCTCTAGACCCACTCAGAATGAGGACTGTGTAATTAAAAGCTTTTATGACTAATATCATGAGCTATGAGTGATCTGTTGCAGACGGCCTCTTCTGATGCAGACGTCCTTTCTCCAGAGAGCTCGCAGTAGGCATTTAGACTTTACTAAAAGCAATAAGCTCATCTATCTCTCCAACACGTCCAGTTTGGTATTTGTGTTTCAGCTGGCACTACAAATCAGAGCAGGCACAACACCATTCGGACGCAAAGTCATTTCCTAGCTAGCTAGCGAAAGTCCTAATTAATTCTGTACAAAGTGGTTTATTAGACCTGCTTACTAAACCTCTACCTACCAAGCAGAGCCACGCTGCCTGCTGGGCAGGGACTCGGGGCTCTCTTCACAGCCCATAACTCTGGAAATGCCTCCAGGCACCAGTTCCCAGCCAGCCTTTTACTGGAGGCTGGGAAAAGCTCTTTGAGACCAGCAGGCAAGGGCAGACTTTTTTTCCTTTCTGAGCAAATACTGAATAAACTGAATATTCTGTGTCTTAAGGAAGCTGCAGGAGGGGGTTCTACCGGAAGGTACAATCTTAGAAGGGTTTCAGGAATGATACTTATTTTAAAGGAGCACAGATGGGTACCTTAGATATGGCCGGCAGGTTTCAGTTATGTTAGTTTATAGAAATGTCTTACAGAAGCTCTGAGCTATAGGGGTCTGAGTAGATTGAGCTCAAGTTTGCTCTAGAGGAAGAATTACAACTGAATAAAACCTTGTATTCAGAAAAAGGCTTCTCAAAATCTGTCGAGAACAGGGGACTTTAATACCTGAGCAGATAAAACCAGCTACCAGCTTGTGAAATCTGGCTCCTCGAAAACTGCCTACCAAGGGGGCGCAAGAAACATTTAAGATTTTGATGCTCTAGGGCTACTTTCTGATCTGATTTTCCGTTTGGGTGAATAAGTTGAGCTGCTTGGAATTTAGCCAAGTTTAATTTAGTTCATCCTTTGTGCTCCCTCCCCTTCTGTAAAGGTGTCGGGCAAAGGGTAAGACTGTTGCTGAGACGCAAACCAGAGGGACAGGACAGACACAACCGCAGCCCAAATGAATTTGTGTGAGGCGGGTGGATGTCACCTGTGCTTTGCAAGCTTCTCTCTATCAATTAGCTTTAGTTAATAGAAGCTCTTGCTAATCATTTTTTGGTGTCTATTCATGAGTTAAAAGGGATGAAAATACTCTTTATTCTAGAGGGGGGGAAATAAACTTAGATCTCTGCAAGGAAAGAGCAGTTTGGCTCTGCAGATACCAGGGAAGTAGCCTCAGAACTGCTTGTAGTACTCAGACCTGGTGATTTGTGGTTCTGCTGTTCTGAGAGCTCTTATGCTCAAAGTGCTTTATACAGCCAGAGGTCAATTCTGGCTGACTTCTAAGAATATAAGTCAGCAGCAGTAATATGTAAACTGAGAAAGATTTGACCTCTGGACTGTATTTACGGATAGGCAGATGGCATCTCCAGCTGTACTTCAAAGTAGGAAGGTACAAATAATAAGATAGGTTAAATTTAAGCCTGACAGTCTTTTCCTACCAGATCTCTCTACTGGCTCATATCGAAAAACCTCTACAAACCAAAGTCCTGTTAACAATAAAATAACTGAGCTCGGTAGGGATCTATGCAAAGCCAAGCATGGACGTGTCTATTTAGAGGCTCGAAGCCTTCCACAAACATCCTACTCGGTGAATGCAGTAGTTGAAGCCATGAATAAAAGATCTCCATTTGGCTCAGTGGTCTCTCCAGGCTAGGTTCATTTCTACTTACTGATTATTACTCACCAAATGTATAGTCTATGGAAATCCAACTAATTTGTTGTTGTTTTCTGGTAGCTGCATCCTGCTGAGTTATTGATTGTCTGGACTCAAGGTATGCATGTTATTGTAATAGGCTCCTGAGCTGTTAGCACAGCATTGACTCAAAATTTCTCTGGAGCAAAAGCCTCCTGCCAAGGAATTTCCAGGCACTGGGAGGCTGTAACTCTTTCTCTATAAATTTTATTCTTAGCACTTTGAACTCAGAGAAAACTCTTCTAGCTGTTGGCAGAACAACATTTCTCATTAGTAGTAGTAGAAGCGGGAAGCTGATGGAAAAAATGCGAGCAAAAGAAACTTGCTCTTTGTTTTGCCCTCCTTGAAGGATCCAGAGCTCTGCAGTGGAACTGCTCAGCAGGTGAGGCACAGAGCCCAGCACCTCTCCTGGCTGGTGGGATTCTCTCCCTGCGTGGCTGTTGCTTGCAGTGCTCCATAAAAGTGTTACTCCCATTTCCCAGGATCACATGCAGAGGTTTTCTCACTGAGTAAAGACTGAGTAAGGAGCCTGAGCAATCCTTGTGCACTATCTTCTTAATTGTTAGTGAGGCACACAGGCAATCGGGAAACGTTACAGAAGACGAATGTGTGTGTGTAACATTTACACGCATCAGTCGATGGCAGGGCTCTGTGGGATCGTGGCTGGAGATTCTGTATCTTCTCAAATATACACTCATGTTCAATTATGCGCTTGACTTTTCTGGTTTTACTTGGCAGAGTACTTGTTACAGCCCCTGCAAGATCTCCCGTGGAATAAGTGACAATGGGTGGGGTGAGGGCTTTATAATCATAAGTAAGGATCAGCCCGTATTTGCCGGCATGGCTAATCCCCTGCCTGTTTCATCCCTGATTCTCCCAGCTGAGCAACAAAGCCTGTGAGGAACCAACTTAAAAAAAAAAACAACCAAAAAAAAAAACCAACAAAAAAAACCTGCATGAAACTAAAGGAAATCAAAAGCAAATTATTTTCCAGATTATAGCCCTCCAGAGCTGCTGAGATATTGCCCATTTTTCACAGCAGACAAAAACATTTTCCTGGGGATCAATTTAGCTTCCAGAAGTCGGCTCCTTTCAACCCATAATCCATCATATTTCCCCATTTGCAATCTCTCTGTGTCTGAGTGTTTTAAGTTTCCTATGAATTATTTTATAAAGAGTATAAAGAGGCCTTTCTTCCTGCTGAAATGAGGGAGTTGCCTTTCTGCCCTATCAGGTCAGATACCATTAGACTGTTGTACAAGGGGGCCCTGCCATCCATACCTCCATATTGGCAACTACCTTAGTAGGCTCATCTGTCAAAGAGATCTAGTAATCAATCACTGCAGTGATCAATATGCAGCTTATGCATTCATCATTCCTTTGAGGAGACTATTAGGATGAAGTTGTCAGTGAAATGGGAACAAAGGGAGAAATATACTGAGATGGCTGAGGGGTGTGAATGTGTGTTGGGGCAAGAAAGAGGAGCTTAAAGTGAAGAAATACAGCTCTGCTGAAGAAGGGGGAAGAATTTTGCACCTTGAGTTTGCGACAGATTTATCTGCATGCCCAGGAACGTGGTGCAGAAGGTGACTCATCTTTCAAGAGGCAGAGTGGTGTAAAAATTTCCAGATCTCTTGATTGGTGTGTCACTATGATTTGTGGGCTGCTCTGCCAAGGTAAAGTGGGTACCACGAGGAGCCGGGCACAAGGAAGGCAAGAAGGAAGATGCAGGAAAGCTTGCGAATGAATCCATGAGAAGCACATTGAGGCAGGGAGAGGACTATTTATTTATTGCTCTGAACTCGTGTCTTTATTCCATTTAATCTGAGCTCAGGAGTTATTGCCAACATTGATGATCACTTCTGCCTTGAAAAACACACCAGGGTCCCTCCACGTCTCTGCAGCACAGCTACTTGGAGGCATTTCTGATGAGCATAAGCTCCCTGGCTGGGGCCCTCTGACCACAGCCCCCCAAAAGCACACATTAAATCTGCCTCTGAGACAGGACTAATTTCCATGGTTGCCTTGCTGTGTGTGTTGGCAGGCAGCTGCAGTACCAGTGACTGCTCTGGTGTTGCCCAGATCTTTGTAGGTGGTGATAATGGGATGAGATCAGGCAAACTCCACTCCTGCAGTCCAAGGAGTAGAGCTGGTACCCAGCTCTCACACCAGGTCCAGTAGAGTCAGGGGAAAGGGTTAATTCAGTTGGACCTTGGGAAGTCACAGGCTCACTTGTGATTATTCCCTTACCCGATGGCAGAGCTGTTATTTAGTCACTGTAATAATTTACATTAATTGGATGTAACGCATAACAAATTTATGAGACTGAGGATAGGCTCAGCTTTTGGATGAAACTCATCGTTGTGATTTGCTGACCAAGCACAATGGGCTCAGATCTGCCAGCCAGAGGAGAAGCGCTGCTGGCCCATGTTGTCCAGGGACAGAACAGAGACCAGCTCAGCCCTGGGCTGGTGTGCAAACATCATCTGTGCGTAGCAAGGCCACAGCCTCTGCAGGGCCATCCCAGGGAGAGCACAGGCAAGGCTAGCACAGCCTTTACAAACATTTGGATCTTGCTCAAAACCCTTCAGCTGCTGTTGCTGTGGAGTTCCTACCACCATTACCAGTTATGGAGGCATCTCACCAGCACAGGAGCAGCGTATGAGAGCCCATAACAAAACAATAACTAAATAAATGCAGCAGGTAAGGGAGAGCACATTCCTGCTGTCTTCCAGCCCCCTCCCTAACGCTCATGGAAGCCCCTTGCTGGTCCCTGAGGCCCTGCTGTCCTGGATAGGTGACCAGCATCAGCCCCATCAGATGGCAGAGCAGGGCTGAGTGGCCCATCTGGTGTCTTCACAAGGGAGTGAGCACAGCCAGAAAAAAACCACAATTTTTAAATTTTTGATATAAGTGTGCATGACAACAGCCATGAAGACATGGCCATACCACACTGAAACTCTGACTTCCCAGCTCTTCACATCCCTTTCTCCTCCTGTTGCAGCGGGCACAGCTGACACTGCTTGGGGACTGGGATACAGTCGGGTTTGCCATAGGTTGGCTCCTGTCTCCTTGAAATTGAACTGAAAGAGGAAGAAACCTGGAGGTTTCTTCAGCGGAGCATCTGACCTAAGCCAGGGGTCTGTCAGCCAGATAACTGCAGACAAGTGGTGTCTGGGAGGCTCTGATCAGGGGTCAGAGAGGACTCAGAAACAAAGAGAAAACAGAAAAGCCCGTGATGTGATCTCTGGTGCTAATTAGCTTGACCTCAGTGATTGTGTCTTAAAGCAACACTGGTGACCTCTGACCGCCAGGTTCTTCAACTGTGATCCAATAAAAGTTGCAGGAATGAATTTTGCTTTGCATGTGGCCCCAGGGTATTTGTCTCTTAACTAATTTGTAAGAAACCTGGGAAAACACAGAATCCTTCCATTAACCTTCATATCCTCACTTTACAAGACACAGTTTCCTTCTCAGACCTAATGACCATTCATAAAAAATCGGTCACCTCTAACCTCACAGCTCGGCAGCGAGACACGTGCGCAGGCACGGGCGGCTCTGCTGCGAGGGCCACGTGGATGTGACAGATGCTCCAGCCTCTCCACCCAGAGAAAACTCTTCCAGGGGCTCCAATCCAACTGGTTTTGGTGACTACTGCTGGCAGAGCTACATCACTCTACCCCGAGGTCCAGCATGCTCCAAGGCCAAGTCCTGCTGTGCTGGGGGCTGGCTCCATTTTGGGTGCTTTTTTTTCCATTAGTAGCCCCACTCTTTTCCTTCCTGGGGTCTTCCTCTATTGACTGTTGACCCCAAGCTTGAGTCACTGTACACTGGGACCAGCTGGAGCAGAACTGGCTCTGTAGTTGGCTCTTTCTGGAGGTGCTGTAGCTGTCAGAGTCACTGTACTTGCACAGAGTTTACCTTCCCCGAGTATTCCCCAAGCACCTTAAGGAGCTGAGTGATCATCTTGTGTTAAACTTTGTGCTAACTGTAAAACTGCCTTTCATCCCACCCTGACCTTGGGGCACAGATTTTATGAGCTTGTTTTTGTACCTTGCACTTCTCCTCTGAAGCAGCTCCTGAATTAGGAACACCCTCTTGGCAACAGTCTAGATGTTTAAAAACCGGTGCAGGCAACACTCCCCACCCCCCCCATCCCCAGAATCAGATGAGGGTAACAACAAGGAAAGCCTCCAGGTCAAGTGGTACGAAATATCCATCTTTTAGGACACTTCTGTTTTGTGCTGAGATAGAGAAATGCCAGGATGAAGATTCTTTAAGCAGGATCCCTGGAAAGCAATGGAGAAACTGTCTGGAGCAGAACTGCCATTTGCAAAGGCATCGATGCCCCTGCAGGGACAGACGCTGTCCTAGCTGCAGAGCACCAGGGAAAGGATCTGGCACCAATTCTGCTCCCTGATGGTCCAACCAGTGATCAGGAGCCTGAAGTCCTTCTCTCTTGTCAGCCTTTTGCAGGGTGCAATGCGTCTTCGTCATTTGTACTAATAATTTATTACAGAATTAAGTGTATTGCATAGGAAGCACGCCAGTAATGCTTTGCCAGTATATGTACAACACTTTGTTAATTAAAAGTATTAGGCAATATAGACTCGATTGTTGTGAATTAATCAGTTTAATTATGAAGAGGATTAAGTATCGTAGTTAAAAGACTAGCTTTTGTCACACACCGAGGTGAACGCCTCGCGTGGGATACGTATTTTTCCCTTCTAAATAGCAAATCGTTGCCCACTTTCCTGTTTCCCTTCCCTGCCGTGCTGTGTGCTCACCAGGCTGCTGCCAAGGTGGAGCACAGGGGAACGTGCCCCAGTTTTCTCCCCTCTTTAGCAAACACAAAGCATCTTTGGAAGTTTGTTTTTCTGCCTGTTTTTCTGAGAGCGGACTGAAGGCTCGAAGGTTTCTGAGTGTGTTGGCTGTTGCAGTGAGGTGGCTGTAAGTTTGGGCTCCAGGGAGAGAAGATTCAAGAAAAAAACCCTTCGCCTGTACTGGAACTGCCAAGGACAGCTCTTTGCCTGGTCCTTTCTCTTTTGCCCACCCTCCTTCTAACCCAGTAATCATGGCCATGGACTTTTCTATTGGGAATAGTGGGATCTTTTTCACTCTAAGAGGAAAAGATCAATTTGCTCTCTTCATTGAAAAAATGATTTATTCTCCTTCTATTTCCCTCTCATAAATCAGCCTTGGCCCAGGAGGACAGGCTCTGGAAGGAATAAAATGCTGAAGTGTGGAGATGTAAATAAAAACCGCATCCCAAACAGATTCCAGGCATCCTCAGGAGCCAAAGATTCATCTCAAAGCAAAATAACAGGATGGTTGGGGTTCAGGGAAGCATGTGCTTGAGATGCAGGGAAGCGTGGGAATGGGAAGCGACCCCGGGGCCGCTGCAAAACCAGAGGCTGCCATGGTTGGGAAGAGCAAGCGCCACGCACAGCACAGAGCTCTTGCTCCTCCTGCGCTCTTCAGACCTGCTGGTATTTGGGTGACGGGCTGAGAGCCCGCGTGACATTCTCACGGGGCCGCTGGAGGTATCGAAATCAATTTCCCTTATTTATTTGGGGGGGATTAGTCTTTTCTCTCGGGTCGGAGTGGAGCGCAGAGGGCTTGGAGGAGGTTTAATCCCCGAGACAAGAGGAAACCTTCGAAAAGGTTAATTGCTGGGCTTTGCGTGTTGTGTAGCGTGGCCGCTCACGTTACAGCGGCGATGCCATCTGCTCAGCGCGGCTCCCGCCCTGCATAATTCACCAGCTTCGCGTGTCTCTGTGCGGCTGAGCGCTCGGGGGCTATTCATGAGGAAGTTACCTTTAGGCGGAGCTCAGGTAACCGGTTACCGGACACCCCAGACTGACTTCTGCTCTCTTGTCCTTTTGCCCTTCTTGTTCCTGCCCCCGGGTTATGGGAGTTAATAGGGAGGGAGGAGGCGGTTGAGAGGAGCCTGCTGGGTGGTCTCTGCCCCAGCCGCCTCCTGCAAAGGCACAGGGCACTCTCCTGTCCCCACCCTGCCCTGTTCCAGCATCGTCTCCTCACCGCAGCAGCGCTCGAGTTGCTCTTTTGGACTGGACTAGCAGGTTTGATGCTATTCCCTATCCAACCTACCTCCTGGCCCTCTGCAGGGACACTTCATTGGTCTTTCCCTGTTGAAAGCTCAGTTTTGGAAATTCCCTCTTGCTTCTTTAATGACCACACCCCATGCAGGACTTCACCTGCTGCCAGAGGTGTGCTTTAGGGCTCCAGGCTGCCCAATTACATCACTTTACTGATCACTTTGAGGTAATTAATGCACTTCAGCAACACAATGGGATTGGGATTTTTTTCCTATCTCTCCATGCCCAGGCCTTACGTGGGGTAAGTCATTTCCACGAGGGTTTTTAACTTGATATTGAGTTGGTCTCCTCTGCCAGCACACCCTTCTCATCTCTGCTGTGTAACCTGAGTTCTCATCCCTCGTTTAATAGCTACCACTCCATGAATATTTAACCGAGGATCTTAGCAGATGAGCTCCAGGTAACATGTGGCAAACAGATTTCCAGTACAATAGGGGCCTACTAAAATGATGACGCATAAAAGAAACTCTGGAAAGAAAGGGAAGGTTCATTGCTGCCCCTCCAGCCTTCAGCAACCCACTGACTAGAGACCTCCTGAGGTAGAAGCAGTAGATGGACATCAAATGCCTAAGTTTGCAGAGTTTCTCTAGCTTCTTCACAGTGATAACTTACACAGCATCCCCCAACACTGAGTTCCCCAGTTTATTAGTGCTCTGGGGGAAAAAAGATCAGCCTGCTGCCTGATAATTTTACTGCGTGCCGCCTCTTATGCAGGGAAGAAGTGAGAATAATTAATTTTTACTCCTTTTCTTGTATATAATTGTGATTATTTGCAGACATCTATTGTGTACAATTTCTCAATACACTCTACCCAGGCAAATCTGAGGTTCGTTAGTCATGAAATTGAGGATTAATTTCAGATCTAATGAGAGATTAATTTGGCAATTTCCACTCACCAATGAGGTGAAAACCAGCAGTGCCGTCAATAGCAAAAGGTCCTTCTGCTCTATTGAACAGCCTGAATATTAACAATAATCTCTGCTGCTCTCTTCCACCAAAAAGAGATACACTGACCCCCACCCCCCAAGGACTCATTAATGATAAAGAGCCCAGATTACCAAATTAAAGGGAATTACTTTGACCCAAGTAAGGGCAACAGGTTAATTTTTGCATAAACCATGACCGTGTTCGTGTCTGAATTGCTCCCCAGTCCCGTGCCTGGGTGTGGGGGTCGGAGGACACTGAGAGGTGAAGGTCTCCAGAAGTCTGTGTGTTGCTGAAATATTGGTTATTTCACCGGGTTTCCCTCGTGAGAAGGATGAGCAGGATTTACAAGGCAGGGCTGATTTGAACTGAAGCAGCCATTAGCACAGAATAATTTCCTTTTCAAGCCCTAAATTCTGACTTTATGGCTTCCCCTGCTCCTTTAGGTCAGCCATGTGTTCTCCCTCTGCTCCCACTTGTTATTCTCAGAGCTGGAAGCTGGAGGCTGCCCTGCCAGGGCCGAGGAGAGGTGGCAGTAGCATGGCAAATGTAAACTGGGGCACTCGTTCCAGTTTGTAAACCCTCTGTGTGTTTGTATTTCAAGAGGAAATACCCCACCAAAAGCAGGCAGTGAGAGCAGGGCTGCTTGGGGGGCTGGAAGCTTTTAACAGAGCTGCACTTTGGGTCTGTGAGTAGAGGCATGGCTTCTTGGGGGAAAAATCCAACAACTGATGAGATGAAGGAGGCTTGGCCACCTCTTAGCAAGTCCAGCTGGGAAAGTTGGCACAAAACCTGGGTTAACTTCTGCGTTTCTGGGACCAACAAGGCTCCCCTTCCTAATACACACTTAGGATTTAAAACAAATCTATTATGAGAAGGCGTCGAAAAATCCCTGAGGAAAACATGTGAGGCTTTGAAAAAGCAGTTAGGGCTCTTGCTTCAAAATCAGAAGCAGAGTCTGCCTGGCTCAACTTGCTCCTGCCCACCTCCCTGCTCCCTCCCAGCTGCTTGGTTTCCCCAGGACAAGTGCTCCTCCAGGGCAAACCAGGATTCCTTGGCTTCCTCTGCGCTGCAGAGCCTCAGGGTGCTGCTGGAGGAGGCCCCAAGGTGAGCGAGGTGCAGGCTGCTCCTTGAGCAACTCCTCGCTTTGTGCTAAGCTCTGCAATTTACTGGTGTTAGTCAGGTTAATGCACTATTACTTTGCATATTAATAATATCTTATTACATTTGTTCTTAAGAGTGGTATCATGTTGAGGCAAGGAGGATTAATGGCACCTCAGTAATATTTACATATTTACATTATTAAAAAGCAATACATCTTTTAGACAGCGTCGCTCATGGTCTAGAATTGCAGATGTTGTTCCTAAGCCCACTGCAGCCTTCACCCCCAATACCTGTCCTGCTCACCGCCGTCCATCCTGCTTGTTCAACAGGTTTAGCCACAGTGAGGGGATGTGGCCACCCACTGGGCTCCTGACACCCACCTGCTGCTAAACCCACCCATCTGCCTGGGTGACCATAACCCTCACATTTGCCTCTTACTCCATGGTCCCAGCAAAGAGCCTGAGTCTCCAAAATGTCTGAGCAAAGGGCACCCAAACCATCCACCCCCTCAGCAGTTGGGAGATGATGGGGAGGATGCAGAGGGGTGGTGGTTCCCTCCCTGGCATGGGTAAGGGTGATGGACAAGGGAGCAAAGGTTTCTTGCTCACCGGCAGCCCCCATTGTTCCCTCAGGGAAAGGCTCCACAACTCAGCTGGAGGCTCCCAGTCGCCTTTACGGTCCTAAACTTAATTAAAGCTGCCAGCTTCTAATTAAACCACTTAATTAAGTGCCACATTGTCAGTAGGTAAAGATGGAACAGACTTAATCACTCCCCACAATGACATAGAAGAAAAAGCCCACTTTAAAAGTGTGACACCACCTAGGTGGACAGGAGCCCACCCAGCCTTGCCTTGTGCCACCCCGTGGTGCCAGTGGCCCAGCCAGCGGTGCCAGCATCAGCCCAGTGTGAGAGAGGTCTTCTGGTGCTATTTGGAGTTTCTCCAGAAAGGAGACATCTAAAATTTCCATACCACCCCTGCCTGGGATGCTCCCAGTGGGGTCAGCACTCACCTATCTTTTCACCAACTCTCTGCCCTCCCAAATTCCCCCCCGCCCCCGAAGCGGATCATTAACCCTGGAGCACGGGGGTGGCATTGTGACCCCGCAGAATCAATGAGCAGAACTCAGCTGCCTCCCCAGGGTCAGGGCTTCACCTTCACAAACTCGCAGAGGCTGCTCAGCGGACGCTCCCCCTGCCCCAGGGCCCCACAGAGCAGCACCTCGCTTCACCCACTGGCTACTTTGCCTTCTTTCCATCTTCCTTTTAAAACTTCTCTGGCTAAATGCTCCTGTCTGCAGGGGTGATGTAACCTGAGTGACTCCCAGGCTGGCATTCTGCGGATGAGATTGATGGCAATGTCTTGTCGATAAATCCATAAAGACCCCCAAACCCAGTGATGAACGTGCAGCAGGTAAAGGCAATGGTTAATATCTTCAAAATAGGTCCCAGAGTCTTTGAGTGCAGGGAAAGAGGAAAGCACCGGTGACCCTTGTTAATCTTTTTATTGGCTCCAGCAGCTATTGGCACCTTTCGCTGGCCAGAAATTTGCAAGTCTTTGGGGAGCAATGATTTCACAGTCGGGGTCTTTTCGAGAGAGAGGAAAAAAAAATAAAAATCCCTTTGCTCCTAAAACGGGACCATTCTTCCAAATGAAAATTGACATTTTGGTTTGAACTTCACGACCTCCAGTAATCACACTAATGGCCTTAGCTGGCTGGCTGGGAGGGAGCTGGCTGTGGTCAAGACTGATGGGACTGGTATGGATTGCTGGAAATGGGCTGGGAGATGAGGGCAGGAGAGGCTGCTAATGGTGGGCTTTAACTGGCCAAGGCACTGCAGGTTATTTCTGACCTGCTCTAGAGACTTCCAGCCGCATCAGCTTTGATCACAGGTATTGGCAAAGGCATTGGGAAAGCGATCACTGAGTGCTTCCATCCATCCATCCATGAGTTCATCCACCCACGGGGGATGATCTCTGCCCGAGCCCTGGTGGCCACACCAGTGCTGACACAAGACAGGATGCTGGTGGCCTTCTTGGCCACCTGGGCACGTGGTGGCTCCTATTCAGCCGGGCCATCAACCAATGCCCCCAGGTCCTTTTCCACCAGGCATTTTGCTGCCAAGAGTTTCTCCTTTCTCCTGTTCACACAAACCTTCCTCCCATCTGAAGTGTCTGTCCATCAGTCTGCTTAATACAAAAGACCGATTTTTAAGTAGTATTGAATAAATTTAGATGAAGTTGCCGTTGTCCGGAGACATTACACAGCGTGCCTTGAGCCGGCTGCTCCAACCCTCCTGACGGATGGATGCAGCCCTATGGCTGCTTGGGAGGACCTGACACGTCTCACTTGGGGCAGCTCTGCTCCTGGCAAAGTTTAGTTCTGGCATCAGATAAAAATTCTTGGACCTTTCACATGGAAATCCCTATGGATGGCACACTTGTTATCCACCTGCATCGTGGTAGCCGGGGTCAGGAATTGGCTATAACTAAGGATGCAAGAGGGTCCTTTATTTTTTTAATACCTCATTTAGTAGGTTAATATTCCATGTTATTTTAGGCTGCTTTCTCTATACATCTGCCACCCAAGCCCGTACAGATGTTTTAGGATTCTTTAATCCTGACAAAGGACTAAGCGTTAAGGAAAAATGGGTTACATAAAGATCCTTATCTCCTTAAGAAATAAAGCATGTTTTGGGCATATTGTGTACAAAACAAGACTAAAATAGAGGCAGAACATTCTGGGGCCACTTACCAGATGTCCAGGTTGAAGGATATGGGGCTGGTTTGTCTGCAGTTTTCCTGCCTGTCTCCCAGCCCAGCGATGCCAGGGTATCCCACAGCAGAGCAGCAGCCTGGGCCGGGCACCGCAGGGTGAAATGGGGCATGTTTCTGTAGGAGGCAAAGTACAAGCTCTGACACGGCAGGAGGGAATTATTGAGCTCTCATAGCTTCCTGCTAGCAGCAGCCTCCTGGATTCTACAGCAGGAGTTTTGCTTAGGAGAGGACTTTTTCCAGGAGAGCACCAGCCCAGGCTGCTGCTCGTTTCTCTCTGCCGAGGGCAGGGAAGGTCGCCCCAAACCGTCGCCTCTCCCGGCTCTGAGCTGCCGGAGATTCCAGGCTGTTTTCAGTACAGTATTTCATCCTGTAAAATTGACAAAGTTCTCACATTTTCGTGACTCCAGGGATTGATCCAGCTCGTGTGAATTACAAAAAGGAGTTGCAATCCTCTGGGGTCTGAGGCAGAATATCAAAAGAGCATGGGCTAGTGCTGCTTTAATTAAAACTTAGTTTAATTAAAAACCTTGAGAGCTTTATTAGACTCAGTAATTGATTTAATTTTCTTGTGGAATTCTATTGCAAACCACTTCCAGCACGTTGGCTTTGGGATCCTGGCTCCAGGACCATCCTTCTCCCTGAATGGCACCTTGGCCCTCTCCAAGGGGCAAAACACAATCTCCTCCTTTGCCAGCCAAGCCCCTGAGCCTCACGGGACCTTCCCAGTCAGGGGGGGATCTGGTGGCTGTTCCTGGGTGTAACAAGCAGCAGCCTCAAAGCTCTCACCCTTGTAAAATTAAGTGTCTCTCGGGTGACAGTGCAGCCAAACCAATCTCCTCCTTCAAATAGGAGCTGGGGCAGTAGCTGCAGGGGAGACTCATGTGCTCAAACACGCTCTGATCTCTCCAGGGTGACACAAGAAGCCCTCTCTAGGGCTGTGCCTCCTTTGGCACTCTCAGATAACTACAGCTTTTGCACACAGACTGTTTGCAGGGTGAAGGTAGGAAGACCTAATCCCCATCATGAAAGACTTTGCAGCATTTCCCAAAGGCAAGAGTGCCCGACACCTCGCTGCACTACCCAGAGGGGCTGGCTAACACTTGGCCTTGCGAAATTCCCATTTCTCCCACTGGCTGCCTTAAAATAAAGTGGGTTGCTCAGTGCTAGGGACCAGCTGCCACATTTTGCCCCAGCCCAGGCAGTATTTCTGTGGCAGAAAAGGCTGGCAGGGGGAAGAGCTCTGTGAATTGCCCCACCATCACCTCCCCATCCTCACCAGACAGATGCCTGGCATTAAAGCCTCCCTGGCCAGGACACAGGGAATCAAACTGTAAAATAAGAATAATAATAATAAAAAAAAAATCCCCACCACACAATGATCGTCTGATCTATATTTATTTCATAACATCCAGAATTAATAGGATACAGGAGTTAAAGCAACCATGGCAACTGAATGCAGAAAGGGCTGTCCTTGTAAATAAATGAATTCATAAATAACTCACAAGTGCTGATATAAAAAGTCATGGGAATCTAATGCAATGCTAATGCAATTCAAGCCTTCCCTTTTTTACATGCGGTATTATAATATTAGGTGCGCCGTGCTCTGCTCTGTGCTACAAGTGTCATTCTTAAGATAATAGAACTTGCTAATTGTACCAGGAGCCAGGCTGTGATTGATGAGGGCTTTGGGTTTTTGTCTCCTCCATGCTCTCGTTAGCAAAACGTTGCACCGTTAAGTTACTGGCTGATCTGCTGGCAACAAATTCAGGAAAGTTTGGGAGAAAGGAGCAGGATTTGCTCCTCCACACTCCCTGGGCAGGAACACCCGCCCACCGGGCACAGGGATTTTGAAAAGACACTGCTATTAATTGTGAGTATGTTTGGAAAGAGTTTTGTCTTATAAATCCTTTGGTCCTTTTTTCTTGATCGTTTTTATTGATATGGATGTTGCTGCTGTTTTAATGCTGGAAAGTCATTTTCTCCTTTGTACTGCACAGTCTAAGCATAAGCAAGGTCAGAAAAGCTCCTAAAATGTATGAAGCACCAGAAGTTTCTCTGTCAGCAAAGCATTTTTCTAAACTGAGGTGAAACTCTTCTTCAGGCACCTTGGGCAGGCAGCCTCGATTCCCCTGTGAACACAGGGGCAAAATTCAGCTTAGCAAAAGGGGCGAAGGGTGCAGTTTGCCCCACACAGGTGAGAGGGTTTGTTTAATGCCCCAGGAACCAGAGGCAGAGAAGGCTCAGGGGCCTGCAGGGACGATGCAGAGGGGTCCCAGTGAGGGTCCTTCCCACATGCACCCCATTCTCACATCTTTGGCACTGGGCTGCAGTGAGGCTGCACCTCGAATCCTGGGGTCGGTTTTGGGCCCCTCACTCCCAGAAGGACATTGAGGGGCTGGAGCATGGCCAGAGAAGAGCAGTGAAGCTGGGGAAAGGTCTGGACCAGGAGTCTGGTGAGGAGCAGCTGAGGGAGCTGGGCTTGTTCAGCCTGGAGAAAAGGAGGCTCAGGGGAGACCTTCTCGCTCTCTACAACTCCCTGACAGGAGGTTGGAGCCAGGGCGGGTCGGGCTCTTCTCCCAGGGCACAAGCAACAGGACAAGAGGAAACGACCTCAAGTTGTGCCAGAGAAGATTCAGGTTGAACCCGAGGACAAATGTCTTCCCCTCCAGGCCTATCCCAGGCTGCCCAGGGCAGGGGTGGAATCCCCATTCCTGGAGGGGTTTCCAAGCCATGGAGATGTGGTGCTGAGGGACAGGAGTCAGTGGTGCTCTGGCAGGGCAGCGTGGCTGCTTAACACCCCTTCTCTGCAGAAAGCTCTGCAGAAAAGGCTTCACGCTGCGTAACGCGCCGGATTCAAAGCTTTGAATTTTTTGGAGTTGGTTTTTTCCCTCTCGCCGCTCCTGCGGGGCTGATGCCGGAGCAGCAGCAGCAAACAGCAGCAGCATCCCTGGGGCTGGAGCATCCCTGGGGCTGGAGCATCCCTGGGGCTGGAGCATCCCTGGGGCTGCAGCACCGCCACGCGGGACGCTCCCGCAGGCACAGCCCCGCGCTCGGCCACGTCGCGGGGGGGGACCCCCGGGAGCTGCCCACCCGCTGCGGGAGCGGGGGGAGGACCCTGCGGGGCTGGTCCTCGCAAGGTCCTTCCCGAGATGGG
>VWZK01006368.1:0-159351 GCA_013396935.1 Baryphthengus martii | reverse complement strand
GCCGTAGCCGTAGCCGTAGCCGTAGCCGTTACCGTCTCTGAGGCTGGCGCTGCCGGGCGGCAGAGACCGGAGCTGATAACCCCGACCATGGCAAAAAGAACATAATTTCTGTGTAACTTCTGGCTGCCCTCAGCTTTGTGCGAGACATGGTCGCGTTTACCCCGTTGGGGGTGGTGTCCACTGGGGGTTCTTGGTGGCAGTGTTACCGGCAGGTGATTCCCCGCGGTGTCTCTGGCCCCATCCTTGTTTAATGGCACATCTATGCTCCTGAAGAAACGCCCCTGGTAGAGCTGGCAGATGCCGGGAGCTGCAGCAGGGAGGGTGGCCTGGGTGCCTTTCCTTGGATTTACTGCTATGTTCAGACTAGAAAAGAGGAGGCAATTGTTCCCCACAGGCCAGATGCGAAGTGCTGCATCACCCTAGTTTGGTTCTGGCCTCTAAAGAGTATGTCCAAACAAAAGTCTTTTATGTTATGTGCTCTTTGTTCTGCTAAGAACGGTAGTGGTTGTCAGAACTGGCTTCCAGTGTGTCCTCAATTACAGGCCATTTTTTAATCATCACAAGGTAATAATTTTCTTTACCCTTGGGTTTTGAAGTTGGGCCCTAGATAAAAATTGAGGGTCTGTTTGAAAATTTGTGACCCTCTTTTCTGTTGTTTGCCTTTAGAAATACTGATGCTTTAACTGTTCTATACTGACCCTGTACAAATGATGCGAAAATACTGAAAATTACATTATTTCAAGTATTTCTTAGAATCATCCATCTTGTTGTTGTTGTTTAGCATTCCCAGCTCCCTGTTAATGTGAAAAAGTGCTGTATCTACACAGGCCAGAATAATTGCTGTCTTTCTGCCTAAAGTAAGTCTCGGTTATAACTGAGTATAGGTTGTTCTTTGTAAAATATTTTAAACACAGCAGTAACATTTGGGGAAAAAAATGTTTCGGCAAGAAATCAGTAGTGTAATTAATTTATTTTAAAATATGATTCACATTTTTCTTCATGACTTAGTCAGGCAAGGGATGTCATACATACTCCCTGATAGATTATCCAAAGACAAACTTCACAGACAGAAAAAAACCTATTCACCAATACCAAATTGTAGCTGAGGTTTACATTTCAAGCATTGTATTCTGTGGACTTTAAAGAGGAAATTGTGGCCTTACCTTTATTTAGTTACTGGTATGTGATAATACTAATGTAGTGCAGACCTTACCTAGTTCCAAAAAACCCCTCAAGTTTGATTAATAGATTAAACTTGCCAATGCTTTGTGCTTAGAGAGATGTAAACATAGAGGAATTGTTTTCACTAGTGGATTTATTGGTTTATTTTTTTTTAAATAAGCATCATGTCTAAGTGCAAACTGAGGTTCAAGATGCATTGCATAGTATGTAATACAATGATGTATATATTCAATAAAAACCCATATTAAGTAAAACATGCTATGATAATAAGCTATGCTAAATTATTCTGTAAGTATGCTCAATAATGCATATGTTTTGAAAACAAAACGCGTATTTTAATCACATACAGAAACGACAGACTACAGAACCCAATAAAAGCAGTACTTTCCTCTTGTAGAATGTGCAGTTATTATTTTTTGCCACCATTGGAAGTACAGCATGGCATTGTAATTTTTATTTATTTTTTTTTTTCTGACAATGAAAGTTGCAGTTCTTGAACTTTTTTTAGCTAAGAAAATAATTTCCAAAGGAACTTGATCAATTTGAGAAATTTACTTTTAGGATAACATCCAGTCTTCTGAGTGATCATTTTCTTTATCTTAATGAATTAATGTGTTTATGAGAGGATATGCAATTAAAGATTACTGCTTGCAAAGAGGGAATCTTCTGCTTTTGGAATGCCTCTGGGAATCAGTGCAATTTCACTGGTACCATGCTGGGGTTTTTTCCGTGCTATTTTTTTTGGTCACTTCAAAAAAACCCCAAGGCTTTAAAGTCTGTGTGTCACCTTTCCTCCTTAGAATACTGTCTCAATATGTATTATTGATAAATACTTACTTTATTATTGATAAATGCCACTTTAGTGGATTAAATGTCTCAGAATGTCACATGCATCTCTTTGATTGTCTAAAAATAATTGTCTGAATGTTAATTTTCTTTGAAGTTCAGTTATTTATGAAAAAGCTGTGAGACTCAGAGACTCAGTTTCACTGCAATTTCCAGACAGGAACCTGGAATTCTGTTACTGTCCGTGTTCAATCCTAGACAGTCAATGTCAATCAAAACAATAATTCAATGTAAAAGTACAGAACTCCGTACTTAGTTTTTATAATTTAATTACATTTCAATACACTCTTGTCTTTTTAGACAGCAATTAGCAGTGTCACCAAATCCTTTAGATACCTGTTCCACTTATATTCCTCATGATGAGTATTAAACTGGGTGGTATTAAATTAGATGTGTAGTGGGGAGTGGTGTCCTTAAATATTGTTAACAAGTTACTAATTTCTCCACTTATATTCATCATGATGAGTATTAAACTGGGTGGTGTTAAATTAGATGTGTAGTGGGGAGTGGTGTCCTTAAATATTGTTAACAAGTTACTAATTTCTCCACTTATATTCATCATGATGAGTATTAAACTGGGTGGTGTTAAATTAGATGTGTAGTGGGGAGTGGTGTCCTTAAATATTGTTAACAAGTTACTAATTTCTCCACTTATATTCATCATGATGAGTATTAAACTGGGTGGTGTTAAATTAGATGTGTAGTGGGGAGTGGTGTCCTTAAATATTGTTAACAAGTTACTAATTTCTCCCCTTTTGAATAGACAGGGAATAGAAATGTCAGATAATCTCAATGGGTATATAGTAGACTTAATATTATAATACTTATTTTTCATATTAGATTTTAAAATGCTGACCTTGACTTTTCAAAACTTACATTAACTGTACAGTTAAATTTTGTATGAAAAAAATTATCTAAAACTTCTCTAGAGAAATGTATCCAATTTCTTTATCTTTATTGGTCTTAATTCTTTCTTTGTAGGTGCATAAAGTAGTCTGTAAAATATCAGCATTTAGGATTTCTCTTTTTAAAAATCTAATAAGACACACTGCCCAAGTTGAGAGGAGGCTAAGTGACAAAGGTAATGTTCTCTTGAAGAATAATTTATTTCTCATAAGATATCTGCTGAGGAGTATGAAGAATTAATATTCTTTTTTTGTCTTAGTTGGTGGGAGAGTGCTTTAGCACACTTATATTGTGCTTTGAGATAAAGGAGATAGATCGTTTAAGAATTGTTTGTAAACAGTAAAGTATCAAATAAAGGTTGAGTTTAGACAGGTTTTACCAGCTGTGTTGATAGAGGAGAGAACATCTACACATAGAATGTGATCTGTGCTGTCAGAATGCGCTCATGCCTCATATAAGAGTGGTGTCTGTTGTGTTGGGAACACTCTCGGGCTTCGGTCCTGTGACAAAGGTTCGGTCGTGTTTATTGTCAGGCATGTGTAGCCCTGACATGCTTTTTTCTGACAAAGTGCTGACCTGAGTATTACATGATACTTATGTATGCTCAATACTTCCACAAAACAACATATCCCCTTGGTTGGGACACCAGCCAAGTTCACTTCTTCTGGGATTTAGAGCCTTTACCTGGAGGGGTAAGCAAATATTTAGCCTGCTGGGACATTAACTAATACACATATAATATTTAGCAAGCCTTTTAGGTTGTTATAGTGTATTCTTGCTTTTAAGTTGTAATAGTGCATTTTTACATTTTATCTGTGAAAACCTGCAAGAGTGGTGTATTAAACCTGTAAGTGAAGCCCATGTAAAGTGTGTGCTTGAGCCTTGCAGCTAAACCTGTGAGTGAAGCTCAGAGGGATCATTTGCTGGAGCCTTGCCATCTAGCCTCTTTGTGCCATAAACATACCTTAAGCTATTACAAAGTTATATATATTTGTATATATATTTTTATCTTACGATTATAAAGTGATGAAAACAATTTGGTGTAAGGCTTCTCCAGTGTCACTTTGTACCCTGTGTCCTCATCTGAGTGTTCGTGCTCCATTCTTATCACAAGGTCCCTTGCCTTCCCTTGTTTAATAAATTTTCCTCTCTTACTCACTTAGAATTAACCGCACATCTTACAGCATTCTCAAATTCATTATCACATTTAAACTGCTGTAACCATTTTATCTGTCACAGTATCTAAGGCTATTTTGACTATTGGTTTAGTGGTACCTTTTCAGCAAAAGTGTTTATATGTGTGCGTACTTTATACAAGTATGTTCTGATTGATGCTCTGCTGAGAGCTACAGCAGACCCTGCACAAACAAAGGTCATCTCTGCTCAAAGTTCATTTCGTGGTTCAAATCTGGTGGAATGGGTGTGAACATCATTTCTAGGAGACATACTGCAGTAGTTACGATTTTACATAAAAATGAGTGAAGATATTTTGAAAATGGCTGTCCTGAATGTTTTTGGACTCCTATATAGGTTTATCAGGATGCTGTGTTTACAGTCTGATAGTGTAATATTTAGGATGCAACAAATATCCAGTTTGTAAAATTGACACTCAAAAGGGCAGCTGGACTTTCTGAAGGATAAGTATGAACAAATAAATTACACATCTCAGCTTCTTCTGCGTACAGGTTTATAAGTAATCTAAGAAGGACTGTTGATGGTGCCAGTTAAAAGAAAATCTTTATAAATATGTTATTATAATTATCTTTGGAAAGGGGACATTAGCACTGGTGAAGTAAAAGAATTCCACTAGAAACCAAGCGGGTTTGGCAGCTTTTTCCTTGGTGTACCAGTATTAAGGTCAGTTAAACATTTTCCTGTAGCTTTTTACCAATACAAAAGATACTACTAATAGGAATGTGTGTATATCTCGTATTTTGACAATGAGCTTATCAGATTTCTCTGATACAGTGTGGTTACCTGGCATCTGGGTCAACAAGCTCATTATGTTCTAGGCTGCTCCATCCCTTATCATTGGGAAAAAAAGGACAGTGTTAAAACAGAGGGGTCTTGTGAACACCAGAACTAATGAGGTCTGCATCCTTATTAGTGGACTTTGTGATAGACTGTAAGAATGCTCTTGCCCTCAGAGCTCTCAGGTGGTCCCTTAGTTCATCCACCATGATGACCAAAATTAGCTTACCATCCCCAGCCTTCTCCTGTTCAACTGTTAGCTGCTTTGTGGCCAGATATAGCCTGGCCATTTTTTGTCACTTAGCTATCAAGAGTGCAGGGTGCCTTGCCCATCAACTGGAGATCTGTATAGAGAGCTTTGAGAGGTACTTGTATCTCCTTAAGTACATACTATGTGGGGTTGACCTTAATGACTTTGAAGCCTGTGTCAGATTTAACTAATGGCCAACAGGCCACCTGTTTGGTGGGAGTTTCAAGCAGAAAAACAGGGTGTATGTATTAACTTTATGCAGATTTGGTTTTGGAGGTTGTCTGTCTGTTTTTTTTTTTCCTTAGAAAACCATAGAATCATAGAATACGCCAAGTTGGAAGGGACCCATCAGGATCATCAAGTCCAACTCCTGTCGCTGTGTAGGGAACCCCAAGAATCACACCATGTGCATGAGAGCATCATCCAAACACCTCTTGAACTCAGGCAGGCTGGCTGGCCTCTAGTTTCCAGGGTCCTCCTTCTTGCCTTTCTTGAGTATTGGAACAACATTGGGCAGCTTCCAGTCAACTGAGATCTCTCCAGATTCCCAGGACCTCCCAAAAACCATTGAGAGAGGCCCAGCAATGACATCAGCCAGCTCCTTGAAGATTCTTGGATGAATCCCATTGGGTCCCATGGACTTGAAGGGATC
The DNA here is from genome assembly GCA_013396935.1 of Baryphthengus martii. Classification (NCBI taxonomy): domain Eukaryota; kingdom Metazoa; phylum Chordata; class Aves; order Coraciiformes; family Momotidae; genus Baryphthengus; species Baryphthengus martii. The sequence goes on along the minus strand of VWZK01006368.1, from coordinate 153,544 downwards.
TAACTGTAGGAGCAGATCCCACACAAGTTTAGGGTCAGCTGAGAGTTGATCCTCGTTGCAGTCATGGTCCTCCAGCACTGGGTTTTGAGGTTCCCTTAGTCCATCATCAGCATTGAAGACAGAGGCAAAGAATGCATTAAAAACCTCTGCTTTGTCTATATCCCTGTTGGTGAGGTGACAGTCCTTATCCTGTATAGGACCGATGGTGTTTCTACACTGCCTTGTGCTGTTAATGTATTTGAAAAAACTTTATTGTCCCCCCCCAGTTCTGGAGAGACTAATAGTTAACTAGGCATTTGTCAGTATAAGGTATGTTCAGTCTGTGAGCAGAGAAGCTTTGTTAAGTGGTAGGGTAGTTTGAATTTGATCACATCAGAGTACACATCTGGTATCACCACAGGCAATACCCAGGCATATACACTGGTATTCAGAGTCTGACGTGTCACGTCATAGGATATGCTGGATTGCCGCTTATGTGACAAGCGTCCAGTGGGTCAGATAATGGAAGAGGGTTTGAGTATATAGCCTTTACTTAGAATCATAGAATCACTATGGTTGGAAACGATCTCCAGGATCATGTAGTCCAACCTTCATCCCGGCATCCCTTACCACTAGACCATAGCCTCAAGTGCTATATCTACTTGTTTTTTAAACACCTCCAGGGATAGTGACTCCACCACCTCCCTGGGCAGCCTGTTCCAGTGCCTACTTGCCATGATAAGAAGCTGTATGGTGCACAGCTGTATGTTAAGAAACAGTGGGAGATCCCAAAGCTAATGAACCATCTACTGGAGTTTGGTTCTTGGTAATCCACATAAAGACAGGCTTTGTAATTGGAATCTTGTGGGAGTAAATGGAGCAAATATGAGGAGGCTCATTGCCCAGCTTTCCTGAACTCCACACCTACATAACGTATGCCTGCACCCTCTATATTTTCTACCCTTTTGTCAGTAACTTGATCAAATATTTATAATCTAACTATTGATTAATTCATATGGCTTTGCAGAAGAACATATGGAAGAATTATATACGCTCGTTGGCCTTGTTTAACATATTAAGTTTTAGCTGAAATGTTAAGATATTTTAGAGGGCTTCAAAATCATTCACACATCCAGTAAAGTGGTAAATTAGTACAGAAATTATCAAATAAAGCAGAAATCTGCTACAAGGGAGACAACATTAGCACCAAAATCATCAAAGAAAGCAGAAATCGGCTACAAGGGAAATGACATTAGTACCAAAATTATCAAATAAAGCAGGAATTGGCTATAAGGGAGATGATTTATTTTTTTTTTTATATTTATTTTTTTAGTGTAGGGGAGGGTGAATTAGGCTAAGCCATAGGACACTATTCATTAGTATATTCCTTAATAATGACAAAAACATTAGCGGTACACTGTTGAAATTTGCTTTTATTAAAAAATAAGGACATGCTGCTATTACAGATTAGGATTAGGATGCACTGGATGACCTGCAAATTGGAGTAGTGAGACATCAATGAGATCTTAATCATAGTGCTGTACAACAAATCTGATATCAAAGAAAGAAATACGACATCAAACTGGAGTGGACATAGAGAAAACTGCAAAAGGAAAACAAAAAAACAGCCTTAAAAATGGACCTTGGAAAGTTTGACAGTTGTTCATTCTAATAAAATTTGAGAGAGGATATCAACACTTGATAATTACAAAAGTGAATAAATATACAAAGGAAAATTAAGTCAAATGACAATTTTGACAGAAGAACAAAGATATGTAAGCGTTAATAAATTGATTGTGTGATTAAGAGAAGGTTTCCAGTCTCAACACCAATGTACTGGGATAGTTTTTCTGTGGAAATAGTGGCAGTAAAATAATTTTTTTTCTGAAACATAGATTGCTTTTATAAAAGTGATTAGATGATGTCTTTGCCTAAAATAATAGAGATGAACTTGATGACATTAGATGTTTCTGTGTTCAGTGCAAAGATGAATATTACTGAAATTGGTGGTTTCACCTACAGAAAGCAAATTGTAGGTCGGAGCTTGCTATAGAAATTACATGTAAAAGGAGAGAGATGCCTACTATCTGTTATCAATTCCAGAATTTTGTGAAAAATTTCCTTTGGAAGTGTTACTTTACATGATGCTAAATAAACTGAAATTCACTTACTTTTTTAAAAGTTTCATTCAACTGTGGGAAACTAATTTTATTGAAACAACTCTGCTTTTGAAGATTCATTCTTTTTGAGGAACAGGCTTTAAAATTAATAAGTAAAGGGTATTCTTGAGAATTCTGACATACAAAAAAGCTTTATGATTTGTGGAAGCTGGGGTATATGAGGCCATACCTTATCAGAATAAATGGTGGTCTTGTTCTTCTGTATTTTCCTAGTTCCTCAGGCTTAGAATGGAAAGAGTGAATACGTGAGATTGTCTGACCATGGGAAAGAGAAGATGCCTGCTCCAGGGGTGCCAGTGCTGGCAGCAAGATCAATGGATCTCTTCTATTCCAGGAGACATGGAGGTCTATTTGTGGTTGGAGCTACCTGACTAGATAAAAGTATAGATCAGTCTGCTATGAAAGTACTTCCCATGAAGACTGCCTGACGGCTTAGTTTGCTCTGAATGTATCACGTTATGAGATAAGCCTTTTCACCAAATTAAAAATCAAAACCAATCTTTTTTTCTGGTTTCTGTTTTGGATTTTTTTTATCCCCTTCTTTGTCAATTCAGGTGGGCCATTACCTGTTGCTAAATTCAACTGGAATTGTCGGAGCAAAATGCTGCAATAGAAAACCCATGAAATATTTCCTTAAGCTTAAAAATAGGCAAGCTTGACTCAAATTTGCAGTGAGGGTGGTTTATACATTTGTAGCAGTATAAATAGCTCTTTAAATAAATGTAAACAAGATATACTCATGTTTAAATTTTCTTTATGTTGGCAAAGTGGAGTAAAATATTTTTATTGTAAAAAATAGTAAAGGCCAATTTACCATACAAAGAATTCACTCCAGTATAGGGATTTTTACCAGGAAAAAAACTTGACAGCTGAAAAGAGAGATTGCACTGTCTAAAATGTAAATGGGTTCTGAAGCCAGTTAATTTACACCACTGTAAATGAAGGTCCCTCTGTAACATAGGCTGTAGGCAAACATACAGCTTCCTAGCACGCCTAGAGGTAGGTACAAGGTAAAATCAGTACCAGATGACTAAATACTCAGAGTTGCACTGTCACCAAACCGTCTCTCAAAGACCCTATTTGGTAAGCCCTAGCAATCCAACCCTGTAGCTAGGCTGGGCTTTTGGGGTTTCTTCGTATTCTGTTATTTTAGTCCAGAGTGCCTACTGGGAATCCACTTAGAAAGTAGTTTAGTAGCTTTTATCTCCCTTCCACTAAGCTGTAGAAAGACCATTGGTCTGCTTTGAGTTTGGGGGGTTGCAGGATACAGATGAACCTTTTGGAATCTAAAAGATACGTAACAAAGCTTTCCATCTTTATTTTACATGCAATTGTAAGAGTTTGGGTTTTTTTGAGGGTAAGCCTAGGACTAGTCTTTTTCTTAAATGACCATTAAAATTTTTAACACGCTCCTTGGTGTGCTTCCTGTGGACTTTATTGAAAAAATTCCTGCAGGTGGGTACTACTTCTGGAGTTGTTCTTTGATATATGTCAGATATTTTACTTTTCCAAGTATGCTATGTGTATGTATTTTACAAAGTAGATATGTTATTATCAAATTTAATTCAGTGTGAAAATCACTTGTAACACAGATTTATAACTGTACATAGGACTTAAACTGAATTCAATGATGGGATTTTTTTGTTTGTTTTACTATATATTGATTTTTATTTTTTTTAAATTTCTTTTTAATAGTAATACTGCAGATCAATTACTGATTTTTCCTTTCAGTTTCAGGAACAGATTGAAGAAACCATGGCCAATCCACGGGATTACATTAGCAGACCTATTTGCAATGGAATTTCTGTTCCTGAAAATAAAATCAATTCCTTAGTGGCTGAAGGTCACGGACAACAAATTCTAAAAGTACTACAAAAGTTCAGAGAACAAAATATATTTTTTGACTTTAAAATTCTTGTGAAAGATGAAATAATTCCTTGTCATCGTTGTGTACTGGCAGCGTGCAGTGATTTTTTCAGGTAAACCTAATTTTGGTACGAGTTTGCAGGAAATGGATTGTGAGTTCTCTGGGAGGGAGGGAATGTGTTACAAAAATTAAAATATCATCACAACTTACATATGTCACTCAAAGATCATATTAAGGATAGCAAAAAAACCCCCCAAAAAACCCTACAGTGCTAGATGCCTAACCAATATCCAAAATACATCTGTTTGTGTTTCCACAGTGACATGAGGACTCTATGAATTTGAGGTTCAGACAGCAGTCTGTACTCTGAAATACAAATGTCAAACCATACCTTCATGGCTCTGGTGTTAGGTAGAACTGACACAAGTTGTGTATCTTTAAGACTTACCTGTTGCCTGCATTTGCTCTTGAGGGCCCGCAAGGGTATTTTTTGACTTTGCATGCAACAGTCGATGCACTTTGACACGTTTATATTGTGAAACATAACAGGTTGATTACAAATACATCTTTCATCAAAAAGTTGTGGATAAATTGTATGTGGTTTTGGGACAGGGCTGAATTTTGTTTGTCTAAGATGAGTGGTCAGAGTTTGTCTTCAGAGATATTTAAACAGCTATCATACTTTTTTTCTCGACTATAGATTTCAGCCTTTCAGTGTGAAATGGATCTGTGATCTTCCTTCTGGTGTTTAAAGCCATGCATTCTTAAGAGATAGATCATTCATACACAGGACATTAATTCATGAAGAACCTTGCTACCCTTTTTCTTAGTAAAGGGGAAACCTTCAATTCCACTCTCCAAATACACTCTTTACTAAAACATCAAGCCAAGACACTAACAATGAAAAAAATGCACTCCTGGAAATGAATTAATGACTTTGTTTCAGTTGCCCATACGCAGGTGACAAGTGTTACTTTCTAATGGCCTGCAGCATCCCATAGTCTGTGGGAGTCTGCCATATATGACAGAGAATCTAGGCCAGACATGTTCTTAGGACTATTGAAAGAAGAAATGCAGATGAAATAAGCTCTTTCTCTGTAGCAGCAGATTCATTTGCTTTTTTTTTCTCTGACATACAGGATTACTTGCATTTTGAGTGTTTACTGCTTGACAGCACAGAGATGCTCTGGTAGAAAAGAGTATTAGGATGAGATAGCTTCCAGTGGTAATTCTTGGAACTGAAGTTAAGTTGATTTTTACATATGTGTCCTTTTCACTATGTACAGAATTTTCAGGTTAAAATTTGCCAAGGAGAGACCTCTCCCTGCGTGTAACAGTTGATAACAGCAGCCATCAAATTCATAAGTTAACCTGGAGTGCAAGTCCCATTTATTACCTTCAGAGAATAAAAAGTACCTAGGTCTGCTAGGTAAATTTTAAAATAAAACGCCTTCTGTCTTCCTTGGCCTTTGGACTTCTCTTAGTTTTGGTTTCACTGTGTAAACCCAAGACTCAGCAACATACTGCTACCTGCTTGTCAGCTTTCAAAATCAAAGCCTTGGCCTAGATTGCTCTCTTTCTACTAGTATTCTTCAGTTGCTATTTTAGTCCATAATTAGAGATTTGTATCATAGCTGTTGGGTTAACCAGGAAAGGATTCTAAAGATCATCATTTAGCATGCAAAAAGGTCTTTGGGACATAAGTGTCATATTGTAATTTTTTGTTCAGGAGGTCAGACAAGTTCCTGCTTTACCTGATGTTCACTTCCCAAGGAGTATGCTATACACAGTGATTTTATTTTTTTTTTCCCTTTGGCTTCACAGAACATGGGATTTTAAAAATCCCATACGATACACATACTAATTTTATAACTGATCTGTGATAATACTTTTTTTAATAGGAACTAACTATGACATATTAATGACCCAGATTATATACTTAGTAGTTGATGATTTATCTAAATCTTTCTCCATTATCATATTTTACCAAATTTGGAAGCTCTTGCTATCACAGCCTGATGCTTAGGCTCTGGGAGGGTAGGGCAAGTGATGCTGCAGCACTGTTCTGGTACCAGCACTTACCACCTTGAAAACCTTTAATTATTTTATCTCGCCATGTTTGACTGTGTGACATAGTTAAATGTTATTACATATTTAGTAATAAAGTAGTAAAAGTTGTAATGAAATTTGCACAGATCTACTGATCAATTGTTTGTTCCACGATTTCAACCATCGTGTCTGTGTTCAGTCACAATCTACTTTCTGAACAAGTTTCACGGTCATGTGTTCCTATGTCAAAACCTCTTTTTTTTTTTTTTTTCTGATATCTGCCTGTACCCATACATTGATCTGTCAACTCTAAAGCAAGAATTAAGTTTCCTCATGGTTTTTCTCCTCTTTCACCCCTCACCTAGTTCTATTACTGAGGACCCACCATTCTGTTACTACACCCACCATCCATCCTGCCATTTGCTCAGCCCACACTGCCTTAATTTTTGGCTTAATTTTCTGTATTTATCCACAGTGCATGACCTAAGTCATGGGGCTTTTTTATGGTATATATTTTTAAATGTACTTTTCTTTCTCAAGCTGTTGAAACTGATGCTGCCACAAACAATTTCACATTTTCCCTTACATTGAGAGCTGCAGAATTCATCATGCTTTGTGAAAATCCATATAAAACACAGGTGGTACTATCATTTTTATGAGCCGTCACTTTGAATATGTTTTCATCACCACTCCTTTTTTCTTCAACCATATCAAGCAAATGCATTGTTCTTATGAGAACTGTCACATTTTCATAAAATAGTAGGATCATCAGGGTTGGAAGGGACCTTGAAGATCATCAAATTCCAACCCCCCTGCCATGGGCAGGGACACCTCCCACTAGACCAGGTTGCCTAGAGCCCCATCCAACCTGGCCTTAAAAACTTCCAGGGATGGGGCTTCCACTACCACTCTGGGCAACCTGTACAGCCTGCCCACCTTATTATGCACCTCTGATTGTCTCCTTCCTCTCACATCAGTGTTCTCTGCTGTTTGCTAGATCATTAATTTGTGTGTATATATTCTATATTTTATTCACAGAGCCATGTTTGAAGTTAATATGAAAGAACGAGATGATGGCAATGTTACTATTAGTAATCTATCGCCCAAGGCAGTGAAAGCTTTTCTTGATTATGCTTACACAGGAAAAACAGAGATAACAAATGATAATGTGGAAATGCTCTTCCAACTGTCGTCATTTCTTCAAGTTTCACACCTTTCCAAAGCTTGCAGTGACTTTCTAATAAAAAGCATCGATCTTGTGAATTGCTTACAGTTGCTTTCTCTATCAGAAAGTTATGGTTCCGTCCGCTTATTTGATCACGCGCTAGATTTTGTGCAGCACCACTTTTCTTTGCTGCTCCGATCAAGTGATTTTTTGGAGATGAATTTTGAGATACTACAAAAATGTCTCGAGGCTGATGAACTAGATGTTCCCGAGGAAGAATCAGTGTTGAAAGCTGTCCTTCAATGGACCAAACACAGCTTAGAAACACGACAGAAATATCTGCCTCATTTGATTAAAAAAGTGAGGTTACACCAGTTACCTGAAAAGACTTTGCAGGACTTTCTGCATTCTGAGGAACACTTACTCAAGAGTGCTAATTGCTCAGTAATAATCAATGACGCAGTTGAAAGTGTGCAAAATTTCAGTGGGCTGTTTCCAGATGCACGTCCTTCAACAACAGAAAAATACATATTTGTTCATAAAACTGATGAAGATGGAGAAAACAGACATACATTCTGCTACAACATCAAAACAGATAAATGGAAAGAACTACCACATGCACACATGATTGATCTTCCAGGGTCAAGTTTATCTAGCTATGGAGAAAAAATATTTATAACTGGAGGCTGCAAAGGGAATTGTTATAGGACTGTCAGGCTTCATATTGCTGAACCATTTCATGATGCCACTGACCAAACCTGGTGCTACTGTCCAGTCAGCAATGAATTCTCCATAGTATCAGCGATGAAAAAGCCAAGGACAATGCACACATCTGTTGTAACCTTAAATCAGCTGTTTGTAATAGGTGGAAAGACCAGAGGAGCTCAAGAAACCCGAAGTCTTTTGGATGTAGAATCCTATAATCCTCTTTCCAAAGACTGGAAATCTGTAAGCCAATTACCAAGAGGTATCTACTATCCAGAAGCAAGTGCATGTCAGAACATAATTTACGTCCTTGGCTCAGAAGTAGAGATTACTGATGCCTTTAATCCATCTCTTGACTGTTTCTTTAAGTATAATGCTATGACTGATCAGTGGTCTGAGCTTGTAGCAGAATTTGGGCAGTTTTTCCACGCAACTCTAATCAAAGCTGTTCCAGTAAACTGTACGTTGTACATCTGTGATCTCTCCACCTACAAGGTCTACAGTTTTTGCCCAGAAACCTGTGTTTGGAAAGGGGAAGGATCTTTTGAATGCGCTGGCTTTAATGCAGGGGCAGTTGGGACAGAAGACAAAATTTATATATTAGGTGGTGATTATGCTCCAGAAGAAATCACAGATGAAGTTCAAGTCTACCATAGTAGTAGGTCTGAATGGGAAGAAGTTTCACCAATGCCAAGAGCCTTAACTGAGTTTTACTGTCAGGTCATCCAGTTTAATAAATATAGAGACCCCTGGTCATCTGTACTGACAATTTGCTCTGGAGAATTTTGAAACTCCGGAGTCAAAAGAATCTGTTTAAATGCACAACTTTTAGAACAGATTTTTAGATGTTAATTTACAGATGGAAATATATGTACTGTTTTGTTTAAATCTTCAATTTCGATCGTATGCTATAGACTTGCTTTTGGAAGAGTCCATTAAATTGTCATTCATGCTAGTCATTATATAGGAAGTATTACTCAATTTTATATGCAAGTCTTCTCTGTAATTATCTGAATAATTTGCAAAATGATATTACTTTCCAAAAGCGCATAGTCATGAGGAATTCATTGTGTAATATGTGCCATTATCTCAGTAATATTCATAGTTGTCCCAGTAGATAAATTACTGAGTGAGAAAACTGACTGTGATACTGTTTTCCCTATGTAACTGAAGTTTAAAAGAAATCCACGTTAGTGCTGGTTTATTTAGTTTTTTTTATATTCATAAAACTGCAAGAGGAATTCATTGTCAGCTTTAACTTACTGGAATGACCTCAGCAAGGGCAAGAGCCAAAGTGACCTTCACAGCATTAAAATCAGGTATCTAACTTGAAGAGACTGATAACTCCTGTCATCTTGCTTCAGCTCCTCAGTTTTACCAGTTTTTCTCCATCCTTGTGCCTTAGTAGTAGCTGTACTTTCTATTTTCATCCCATTAACCATGGAAAGATAAAACTTTGATAACATATTGCAGGGTGGGCAAGATTTCTACAGGATTGATGATTCATGTGGTATCTTTGCTTCAGTCATGCTGTTAACTAAAGAAAAAACACTTCAGGATGTTTTCTAACAGAAGTCTTCCATCTCTGAAGTCTTCAGTGCTACCTACTAAGTAGCTACTAGGCTGCTTACAGCAGCAAGCTGTAAAATAAATCTTAGTTATGGCTTCAGTTAACTATGGGAAAAGTTCATATCTTGTCATACGTCAAAGTTACAAAAAAAAAAATAATCCTCATTTAAAGTCAAAGTAAATAGTATTTCTGAGGTGGATGAATTCCTTTATTTTAACTTCTGTAGTGGTTTAAATGAATTAAAAGACTTTATCATGTACTACATGGTAATTCTAAGTGTTAAAATATTACACGGCAAAGCCTACACAATATATTGCTGGATAAGCTTTCAGTAGTCATTGAAAATAATGTTAAAATTGTAATGGACTTGTAGTATTAATATTAGTTTAGGCACACATTGTGAAGTTTGATCTCATGCATTCAAAGTGGATTGACAGGACACTGAAATTAGCGAGCTTTCGTAAGTTCGTTTGTGATCTTGCACAACCTGAGAATTTTCTTTCTTATCAGCTATTTGAATAAGATATTGGGAGCCCTTATGTTCCATTTAAGTATCGTTTTAGCAGTTGTCTTACGCCATATAGAATGGTTCTAAACATCTAAGCGCATCTTTTCCAAGCAGTTTGAAAATGAAAAAAAATTAGTGAGGCGTCTAAAACATCTTTCCTATGGCTTAAGACCACCGTGGTAAATTCATTATCAGATTACTACTGCATGTACTTTTTGCAAAACTCAAGCTCAATATTGATGATTGAAGCTTAAGTACTTCTGTTTTAAACAGCATACAATGGAAAGTCACGATTCTGTGACTGCCTTGACAATTTGTTATCAGATATCTTTATAAATTTAGATAGCATTCATGCTAAGTATTTTCTTAGGGCTGTAAATGAAAATTATACTGATTCGGAGTACATATTAATAAAGCGGAACCCTCCGACTCAATAATTTATTTGTATTAAGATCCGTGTCAGTTCTGCAGAAGTAAATAGCTTGTAACAGTATTTCAGACAACTTCCACATTTATTTTGTTCTTTTCATAGGGAGTCTTCGAATCATGTTATAACTACACTTAGCTAGGGAACCTTTGTAGTCACCATACAGAAATGCAAGCATTTTTGTATTGGAACACAACTAGTTTTGTTAGTGCAAAGCAAATGTATTGAATAGTTTAGGAGAGATGGAAAATATTATTCCTGCTTACTGAAACAGTAGGAGAAAAATAGACATATAAGAGAACAGTAGTTTTAGCATTAATAAAGCTACTCAAGGTAGTATAGAGACCTCATTAACCATTAATTATTGCAATGTCATTTCATCGGAATACAGGGCCAAAGTATTTGTGGTTTTGCGTTGTTTTTATACCTGAGTGAGAGGAGTGTGCAATTTATGCAATGAGAAAAGTAACATATTACGCCCATAGTACATGGGTATGAATAGCTATGCAAATTGGAAGAGACTGGAGAATTGCGAGCTTTTTGTTAATTGCCACTGTCATGTCCAAATTGCTGGATCAGGTGAACAGTGAGTCAGTCAATCAGTAATTCGAGTGATGCTCTTTCCTCTTAAGTTTTTCCTTACAGCAGATTTTTTTTTGTGCAGTCTTCCATCCAGCTACTTGCTCTATGTATAAGCCTCTGGCATACCAGACAGAGCAATGACATATGTGGTAAATTACTGATTAGTAGTATTTATAGTGAAAACTGAATGAAGCTTAATTTGGAAAATAGACATGCTTCTCTAATCTACTATGCTGCATTTGCACAGGAACTAATGTCAGTTCCCAGTTTGACGAATCATTCATGGATTTCAAATGGAGTTGTGCTCTCTTACTCAGTGATCAGGAAATAACGTAGTAGTGTCAGTTACTTTATACCACTGCTTACAGAAAGTTACTGAGAAATAGCACTAATTTTCCTTAGTTACGTAGGTAAGCCTGTAAGACCACTCTCACAGAGGAAAAAAAGGTAATTTGCCACAATTCCAAATACAGAGAATTAAATCTGATAGCAGAACTGAGTGCATAAGAAGCTGTGTTTAAAAGGCATGGTTAAAAACAAGGCTTTATGATAGAATTAAAGATCTGTGTTCCACATCCTGTGATTAATCGCTAATGATGTAAGAAATCTCACCAAATTCAACTATACTACTCAGAAGAATATGAATTACTTGCATGAGTAACTGCTGTAGGTCTGGATCAAATAGGTTTTTCAGTCTCCTTTGCGCAGCTGTTAATGCAATTTAAAAGAAGCCACAAAACTAGTGGAAAGTGAGTTTTTCTACATCTTTTCTGACTTTTCAAAGCTCACAGTACTTTATGGAAAAGTACCTTCCTCTAAAAATAGTCAACGACTAGATTAATGATTACCTATGTTCTCACTGAAATATAGTAAGATGTTTAAAACATACAAATTGCATGTTATAATCTACTATTTGCACTTAAATGATGTAACCAAAATATTTCTAATAGTATTCTATTATATGTCACAGAACACATCACAAGCATGACCAGTATAATATACATTAAGATAATATATATTGTATGTGGGATTTTAATATCCAGTAATAATTATATTGGATAATCTTTAATTTTTAAAGAATGCTATTAAAACATTATGGCACTTTGGTAATGGTATCATACTGGTTTAGTTGTTATGATAAATATCAATTATCCAGGTGTTTATATTGATTATGTTTGCACAGACCTGATGATTATTATTTATGTACTACTGAATTTATTTTCTATATTCTAAATAGATTTGTAGTTAAGTCAGTTTACTGCTGTTAAAAATTCATTATATTCACAAAATGGAGTAGATTTACTGGCTCAGATTTATGCCTGGCATTACCCCATGAAGAAAGCTGTTTACCTCCTCCAATTAGCAGTAGGTGAGGTACAGGATATATATAGAATGTGCTGTCTGCAGTTTGTAGTGTGGTCTCATTTTAGATGTTTCTGTTTGTAGGCGCCCAACAGGAGGCAGCATGAGATCTGTTTTTACGAAAGCAGACTGAAACCAGGGATACATTGGGCAATATTTATACTGGAACATTAAGCTCAATTTACATTTTTTCCCTTCTAACATCCAATAAAGCATAGAGATCAGTAATGTTTTGCTGCTGCCTGAGCTCTGCTGATATGTGGAAAGTATGATGATACATGTTTGCTGAGATGTTCATTCTTCTGTGAAATAAAAGCACCAAGCAACTGAATCCTTCTCAGGTCTGGTTTTTTTCAGTGAGCTTCAAAATACAGCAAATCTCTGATGTTTCTAATGAGGTTAAATACCTTTTTTTTTTCCTCTTCAACTGCAGAACATTTTGAATGTTAAATTATAACCAAGAATGCAGTTATATATAACTCCACTGCAGAGAGAGGTTTGTTTTTTTTTTTTTTATTATCCTTCGGCCTTCTATTTGCGTATCAATTTGCTGCTCTCATGCTAAATCTGACCTAGTCTGCTGAAAAGTTGCGACTTTATCATTGTAAAATACTCACTTAAATCAGGATCTTTTTTTTTTCATTGGATCCATCTAGCTCTGATTGATATATCGGGATGCTTACAGAGTTTAAGTATTGCAAATGATTGTCAAATGAGCATCTATGCTACTTAGAAGTGGCTTTAAAGGACATATAAGCTACTTAGTCTAAAATTCATGTACAAAGGATACAGAAATGGCATTAATACAAAGTGAGGGAGCCCTGTGTTGTCTTGTATTCTTCCAGAACTTAAAATTCTGTGACCTTCAAACCTCTATATAGACAAAATAGAGATACAGCAATAAAAATTAACCCTCCAACACTCTGAGGCCTTTGACCCACAGCTAGGAAAAGCCATTTGGAGACACGTACAAAACATCCCAACAGTGTTCACAAATGTTAAAAGCTTATATTGAGCAATGAAGGGATTCACAGGACAAATTTGAGAGCTGTAGTTGTGTGATCCTATGCACAATCAGAAAAAAATTGGATAAGAATTTTCTACAGGTCCAAGGAATTCACCAGGTACAGTTGGTATCTGAAGTAGACCGTATGGTAGGCTTTTCTCATTGTAGTTAAAAGCAAGGAAGCAGAGTCTGGATTTAATGACGAATACACATAATTATTACCCATAAATTAACCATAAATTCAAGATGGCTCACATGAACAAAGGAGGTCCAAGGATTTTTGTTGGAGGAAGCTGGTATATACCATGATTTTTCACCTGTGATCAATAGCCTCTGCGATAATGGAGAAACAATAGAGGGAGAAAATAGAGCTATTTAGAATTATGTGCACGGCTACCCTAAGAAACCGTGTCCTTCCTGGTTCAAATTATTCTAATAGGCACTAATCATATTTAGTGGTTTTGTGCTTTATAATAAAAGAAGGATGCTCAATGAAGTGTAATTAGCACTAATTATTTTTGCAGACCAGCGGAGGTTCACACTGTTAATGACTTTCACTCTCTATAATTTTTCCACCTATTTGCAGCTGAATTTAGTTTGAAATAGCTTGCAAGACCTTTAGGGCACTATGTATCTTCTTTCTGAACACTGTCGAAACACTGGTAATAATGTAAATTGAAGCCTAGTTCATACTTAGGCCTTGGTAAGAAATATCCCTGTATAAATATCACCAGCAATGCAGCATAGTCTTGTTACCCTACTCCTTATTACTTTCCTTTTTAAAATTTTTATGATATTCAGTACACAACGGGCAAGTATGGCAGCAAAACTATTGTTACCTGTAAGCTGATAAATTCATAGCCTTTCAACGTTTAGTTTCTATATTCTGTCAGTCAACTTCCCGAAAATTGTTCAGTAAAACTGGAAAATACCATTTTAAAGGAGTTTTGCAGCTTGCATCATCACAATTACGATCACTAGAAGCTGTATGGATCAAGTAACCTATCTGTCCAGTGAAAACGCTTAAATCCAAACACTGAATACAGCCCAGAACTTAGATTTGAAATGATCGAGCAAGTAATAAATTAATAAACATGCAAAATACATGCATGTATCAAGTTAGAAAGAACTGAGGTAGCAAACTTCATTAAAAAAAATAAATATTTTGAATCATCTACCGGCAAGCAGTGCCTTAAGCCTGCACGTTACCAAGGCAACAGGATGTAACACAACACAAAGAGCAAGCGCGGGACACTTCATGCGCGGCTGGAGAGACAAAAACGGAAGAGCTCCAGAATGGAAAGCTCCACAAAAGCGTTTTGCGTGTAGATTCACTTATGGAATCAGCACTGTCCAAAAGACAACTATTTTATTATTATTATTACAGTACCGCTACAAATGTTATTTCACTATTTCAATCCCAAACCCCACAATACGCTCAAACCACACGGTTTAGAAAGAAATGCGAATTGCTACGCGTTAGCTCCGCCATCAGCGGGCTCCGGCGGCTGCTCCTACACGGCCGTGAAAAGGCACCCTGAGCAGGCGATCGCACGGCGCACCCGGAGAAGGGGCATCAGGAAGCCGAGCTTCTCCAGCCTTCTTAGGCTGCCGCACAGAGGCTGCCGCCCTCTCTGCCCAGACACTCCGCCGGCAGGGCAGGCGGGACCGCCCTGTCTGGCTCTTTCATGACCCGGCGAGATCCCCGCCGCCGGAAGCGCATTGAGGGGCGAAGCGGCCCTTGATAGCCACTAGCCAATCACTGGCAGGGATGGAGAAGACAAGCAGCGGCTATAGCCAATGGCTGCGCACGGCGGCCGTCCCGCTGGGAGAGGAGTTGCCGCGCTCCAGGCGTTTGTGGGGGATTCCGGCCCGCCTGGCGCGTCAGGGTGGTGAGGGAGCGGGGCGGGGCANCCGGGGCGCAGCTGCCCTGGCGGAGCGGGCCCGGCGGGCCTCGGACGGGATCGTGTCAGCCAGGGCAGCCGGCCGTGCCCCCGCCTTTCTTTGTTGCTTTCCGTGGCCTCCCCGCAGCGCCTCCTGCAGCTCCTAGCGAGACCCGGCCCCGCTGACTAGGCCGCCTCGGACCTGGGGGCAGTGCCTGCCTTCATCCCTCCGGAACGCGCGTCCTCTTGGGAAGGGAGATGTTCTCCCGTTTGTGTCAGAGGAAATGAATCTGAGGATTCAACAAGCANCGCACGGCGCACCCGGAGAAGGGGCATCAGGAAGCCGAGCTTCTCCAGCCTTCTTAGGCTGCCGCACAGAGGCTGCCGCCCTCTCTGCCCAGACACTCCGCCGGCAGGGCAGGCGGGACCGCCCTGTCTGGCTCTTTCATGACCCGGCGAGATCCCCGCCGCCGGAAGCGCATTGAGGGGCGAAGCGGCCCTTGATAGCCACAAGCCAATCACTGGCAGGGATGGAGAAGACAAGCAGCGGCTATAGCCAATGGCTGCGCACGGCGGCCGTCCCGCTGGGAGAGGAGTTGCCGCGCTCCAGGCGTTTGTGGGGGATTCCGGCCCGCCTGGCGCGTCAGGGTGGTGAGGGAGCGGGGCGGGGCAGCAGCGGCGGACGTGGGCCGCCAATAAGCGTGCGGAAAGGACTGACAGGCACATAGCTCGCCCAATGGGAGGGCTGTGGCTGTTAAAGGGCCGGCAACCCGGAGGGGAGAGTTGGGCGCAGGTGAGTAGTTGGCGCGGCTCCCCGGGGACCCAAGAGGGGTGTGGAGAGGAGCGGGTCCGGTCCGCGGCGGGGGCCGAAGCGGCTGCTCCCCCCGTGGGGCTGCTACCCGCGCAGGGTGCAGGTAGCCCCCAGCCCCTTTGTGGGGGGAGAGCGGTTGAGCTTCGTCGCCCTCGGCCCCTGAGGGCGGCGCGGCGGNTCAACAAGCAGAATCCACAGGTGCTTTCCATCCTCGGTACCGCATTTCTGCTTCGTTAAATTAACCTTGTACGCGTTGCTGGTTCCCTTTAGTGTTTGCCTCCTTTTCATGAGCTCAGACCTCGAGCTCCTTGCAGAGAGGACTGTCCGTTTGTGTTTAGCAGCACCCAGTTCCTCCTGTGCTAGTCTCTCAATACAAAAGTATAAGTTGTTTCAAGCGATGGTAGCTTGAAAAAATTTATTATATGTTAAAGTTTTTAAAAAAGTTTGGTTCCACTTGTACTTATGTGTTGGGTGTGAAAGAATGTTGTTCGATATGGAAAACTTTGTAAGCAAACCGCTTATTTACAGTCAATAGCATGTAGAAGATGAAGAATGTTCTCTTAAACTATGATGTGCCATTATCCTCCAAATGGAGGGGTTTTATGCAATGTGCTATTGTGTATGTTTTAACCAAATTGAGAAGAATAGTGGCAGAAAGAAATATTTAGTAATTTAGAAATCCTGTGTAGTTGAGGAGAGTTATTTAAGGATTAAGCCCCATTAGTCAGTAGCAATCACATATGTAATCTGCAAGCCATTTGCTTCAGGTGGACAAAAAGTCTATACTAGGTTAATAATGAACAAACATAACAACTTGAAACTCTTTAAGTATTTTGTAGTGACTCATTGGCCTACTTAGTGTAAAGCCTTTTAGACCTACTTAAAGTGGTAGGTAACATGGTACAAAAGAAAGTTCAGAATAAATCCTAAACTGGACCATTACTAAGCAGTCTGTGACCAAGAACCGTTTTTTGGTCTCTGCTTTCAATTTATTTTTTATTTTTTTTTTGGTAGTATGGTCAATGATACATTCATCACTGCATTAATAGTCTCAGATTTCTTGCACTCTGTACAGAGTTGTGCACAGTCTGTCAGGTGTATTATGAGTTTAGCTTCAGCATTGGGCACAGGAGGAGCTATTGCTGAGGGTAGAGGACTGAATGAACTTTGAACCAGCCATCACATCTGACATGAGGAGCTCAGCAATGTGAGAGGCATAGAGGAATGCTTTACCAGTGGGTGTGTAGTGACTTATTCCTAAATCTGTTAGCTTTTAAAACATCTCCTATGTTTAATCTAGTAGTTGTTTGCTGACATTCAGCAAAATCGCTCCAGTGCTCCGGTTCTTTTTTTTGTGACATCTTTGTCAGAACGGCCTCTACAACTTACAGCTTTTCATGTTAATCTAATTTTTTTTTTTTTGTGAAAATGGTGTCTTATTTAAAATGTGTCTTAGAGAAATTTCATTCCCCTAAACATTTATTGTTTTTGAAGTCATGATACAACAATTTTAGCTTCTTTTGGAAATAATTTAATATTCAAACTGAAATGTGTATGTCAAATTTCAGCCTTAAGCAAATTTTGACTGGCAATTCTCATAAAAGTTGAAGGAAAATAGCTGTATTTTTGTAATGGAAATATCAACTCAACCTTAACAGTTTGTGACATGGATATATGAATGGATTTATAATTCATATGAGATTAGAGAAGGTATCTCTAGCAGCTTTATATTCAGAGTTTAACAAAACTGGTTTTCTATCAAATGAACAATCAGTTCAAAACATCCATTCCTTAAATGATGCCTTTAGAGTCAAGTTCGTTAAATGAAATATACAATGTATACCTTGGAGATTTATGTTGTTTGCTCTTTTTCTCTTAGGAAGCCTGACAAAAGTGAAGAGAAAACTCACTTCACAAGAACTGAGCTCTGCTTTCGTTGACTTTTAATTTTTATTTATATTGATAACTGATTAGTGCCAGATCATCTCTGTAGCCTTCTGTGGTGAAATTCTTAGGTTAAAACTGGAAAAAATGAAACAATTGAAAAGAAAAAGAAAAAGCAATTTTAGTGTTCAGGAAACTCAAACTCTTCTTAAGGAAATCAGAAAAAGGAGAGAAGTACTCTTTTCAAAACAACTTAACACAACAATTAATGAGATGAAACGGAAGGCTTGGGAGGAAATAGCGGAGTGTGTAAATGCTGTAGGTGAAGGAGAGCAAAGAACAGGGACAGAAGTGAAAAGGCGATACCTTGACTGGAGAGCACTCATGAAGAGAAAACGTCTGAATGCAAACATCAAAGTAGTAGGTGCTGGGTTTCACCTTCCTTCATCCAATTTAGATGACTCTCTCAATGAAGACATGGATGAGAAAATAGGATTTGCAATTGAATCTAATTTTGAATGGCAAAATATTACTGACTTCAGAGAAGCTGGTGGATCTTTAACGGAAATCAAAGTAGAAGAGGAAGAGGAGGATCCGCAGAATTTTGAAGTGAGTGACCAACATACGTTAGCTCTATGCAATATGGCATTCGTTTCATTTCAGCATAAGGCTTTTTGCCATGTTTTTTTCATAGCATCTGTTTCTGTTTTTTCTGAATGTGTGAATTAAAGAAACTGTAGAAGCAAATAATGTTTCAGAGAGATGGTATTCAAATCTAACAGCTTGCAATTGTGTGTAAGGTCTTGGATCTTGATTATTAAATTTATATCCCTCAACTTTGAATGTGTATTTGCACATATCTATGGCACACAAAAATGGAAAACGTAAGAATTATTTCAATCAGTAGAATGGAAATGTGCTGTTGAAGGGAACTTGATTATTTTGATACTTAGGCTATCTGGATGGATGAAGAGAGAAGTGCACCTCTTTAACAAATTAAAGTATGTTTCCTGCAGGTACAGAAAGAAAGAGAATGCTGTTTGCATTCCTTAGAAAGAATCCACAGGAGATGTTGAAGCAATATTTTCAAGTTAGTCAGCCATTCCCCTTTGTTAGAATTTTAGTGTGAGTTTGACAAGCAGCTGTGGATCCTGTAGTCAGGCTGTTACTCCTAGTAGCAGTACTACTGTTACTGGAGTAGGCAGTCAGCTGGAGTGAGGTCAAATGTTTGGATAGTTTGGTTGTGCCTGTACAAATATACAGTTCTCATTTCAAAAAGGGACATTTAAACACTTTCAGTTTGGGGCTTTTTTGGGGCAAGGGGAAAATCGACTCTTGTCTTAGCTCAGTTGAGATGTGTGCTGGGGAAAAAAAAATCAGCGTGAGCTGTTAAATGGTAGCGAGGCTATTGTCTGACAACTGAAGAACAGTGTCTGCTCTAATGCTAGAGGACTGGCACTGGCTTTCAATGTTTTAAGATTTTTCTGAACCCTTGTTTACCTCAGTTTGTGTTTCTTTTGCAGCATACTTAGGAGTCAATTATCTCTTGTGTACTATGAATTTATAGCACGTAAGGACTGTAATTGTGTATGAGTTATTACAGTCCACCAAGAGCAATGGTCCTAACCACCTAGCCTTCTGCATCCTAAATAGCTTTACAGCAAATATGGTCATACAAAACTGGTTAAACAAGTCATGTTTATTGACTCAATATACTTTGAAGAGTTAGGAGCATGTGAAAAATGTTTTTTTAGAAATGGAATCCTCAGTGAAGGGTTGTTTGGCTGACGTACAATATAGCATATGGATCCACCCGTTCTGATAAATAGTGAGTCACAATGAATTCCAAGTGGCTTACATAACTGTCACTCAGCTACATGAAAAGTAAGAACGACATAGGATTTTTTTAGATCCAGTTTTCTACCAGTTGTTCCGAATGCTCTATAATATCTATATTCTTGCACATCCACTGACAGGCTGATTCTTCCCATTTTTCATTACTAGATGCTATATTGCAGATAAAGCATCTTTCTCTATCTGTGATGGGTAAAGGTAGAAAACAGTCTTTTGATCTAGTATGGCTATTACTCAGCATGTGAGTTAAACAGTTTCGAGTAGCTTTTAAGATTAAAAAAAAACCAAACCAGTATGTTCTTTTCAGTCAAGTTGTGTGTAACAAAAGTATTTTGGCATAAAGACTGGAATGTAATTCTCATCTTTCATATTCCTCCCTGCAGTTTCCTATTGAGGAAGAAGAAGAAATTTTGTCATCGGTTTTGCCAGATTCGAAAAAGGAAAATGACCTACCAGATTTCCCCCACATCGAAGAGTTTGGAAATCTAAGCTCTGCTCAAGCTAGGCTAGCCTATGAAGATTCTCACTTGCTTATAAATCTGGAGAAGCAGAAGGTGGAGCTGGAGAAGCAGCGACTAGACATTGAAGCCGAAAGGTTGCAAGTGGAGAAGGAGCGCCTGCAAATTGAAAAGGAACGGTTGCGGCATGTGGACTTGGAGCGTGAGAGACTTCAGATTGAGAAGGAGCGACTTCAGATTGAATGGGAGAAACTCAGACTAGAGACTCTGCATGCTGAAAAACCTGCCCTGGAAAATGATCTCACCCAAACAGAAAAACCCATCATGCAGCAGCCTCTGGATCTAGAAACTGAAAAGTTAAAACTTGAAAAAGAACGTTTGCAGTTAGAGAAAGAGAGGCTGCAGTTCCTAAAGTTTGAGTCAGAGAAGCTGCAGATTGAGAAGGAACGCTTGCAAGTGGAGAAGGAGCGCCTTCGAATTCAGAGAGAGGGTCACTTGCAGTGAACTTCTCAACTGAAGCGTCAACATTAGTGTTTTGGTGTTTGTAAAATAGAGGTAGTTCTTAATACTGAAACTGTCCTAGAGGCTTAACATTCTTCTGTTCAGAGTTGATGTTTAACTGAAAAAGTTGGAAAAAAAAAAAAAAGAAAAAAAGAATGGTGCTCAATATGTCAATGTGCCTACATAAATGAGCTTATGTGTGAAATTGCTTTTCAGTGTATCAGAACTAAGTGTTATGTTCTCTTGTCTTCAGTATTGTGTTGTATTAGTCTCATAGACTCAGTCTCATAGACACAGTGAGAAGAATCAAGGCTGAACCTTGTCCTTTTTTTTTCACTGTATGAACAGTAAGGAAGGATCAGAATAGATCAACATATGTTGTGAGGGCACGGTGCTGACGATAGCCCACACAGTAAATAAGTGTAAGTTAGAACAGTAACACCGAGTCATGATGCGATTGATTCATTAATTTCACCTTTTTGGTTTTTGCCACCTCCACAGTTGGAAGATGAGTTCAAGAATTATCTAAAAGTTAAAGTACAAGTTAAATTCAGTGCAGTTGCGTTTACTGTTGTTCCATGGCTTAAATTGGAGTGCAGAAACTAGTATTCTTCTTTTGCATGAAGTGTTCACACTAGATGAAGTTATACCTCAACCATACCTATGATAATCTGTGCTGTTGGTTGCACCAGGTCATTAATAATGTTATATAGAATATAGCACCAGCCTTGGCATAGCAGAGCGGCTTTCTCTCATTGATCAGACGTGCTGTCAGATGAGTCTGTGATCACCCCCTGAAGTAAATTGTTAGACCTTGTTTGTTGCTTGAAGGATAGTAGCTGGTGATGGGAGTCTTGGGAGTGGAGACTGTGAGGCTGGGCATGGGCCGAGGAGCACTGAGCTTGAACACTTAGCACTCTTGATGTTACTTCTGCCTGACCAGCACTGAGGTAGTGTGTGTGAGGCAGCCAGAAGAGGCTTCTATGGCTGACACCATATAGTGTGTTTGAATTAGACAGAAATGGTCAGTGCTGAAGGCTGTCAGTATTTTTCATAAGCAGTGTATTCATTTAAGATAATAACAAAGAAGGAAGCTTTCTATTATTTCAATTAGGCTTAAATCCCAGTTGAGCCAGACTTCACATTTCTCGTCTTTCTGCAAGTAACTATCTTTTGTTGACTTCATTTGAAACTTAGGACTGTGAGAATACTAAATCTGAATATATGTTGAGTGACTTACATGAATTCTTGTGCGAGTAAGTATATTTATACCACTACAGGATTACTTTTATTCTGCAAAGAAAATGTTATTTTTTTATTACTGAAACAAGTGTGCTTCTACAGTGGAAATAAATTTGACTACTACAATCCAAAATTGCTCTTGAGACTGTGTTTCTTCACAGCAAAACAGGGCTACATATGAAGAGAAACCTGGATGCACAGTACTGCAGCGCCCTAAAGTTGCTGGGGCCTGTAAATTGAAGAGATGAGGCGCCTCAAAGAAGGGTTTGAACCAACCAGCGCTTGCTTGAGAAAGGAAAAAGGAAGGAGACACAAACACTTTCCCCTGGGACATTTCTATCTGAAATTCTTCCTGAATGTGGGGGTTTGACCCTGGTTGAATGCCACGTGCCCACCAAAGCCATTCTGTCACTCCCCTCTTCAGCTGGAGATGGGGAGAAAAATACAGTAAGAGGCTCGTGGTTTGGGATACGGACAGGGAGAGATCACTCACCAATTGCTGTTACGGACAAAACAGACTTGACTTGGGGGAGTTAATTTATTGCCGATAAATCAGAGTAGGATAATGAGAAATAAAACCAAATCTTAGAAACACCTTCCTCCCACCCATCCCCTTTTGGATTTCACTCCACATTCTCTACCTCCTTTCCCCCAGCAGCACATGGGGATGGGGAATGGGGATTGCGGGCAGTTCATCACATGTTTCTGCTTTATTGGGAGGGACTCCTCACATTCTTTCTTTGCTCCAGTGTGGGATCCGTTCCACAGGAGACAGTCCTCCATGAACTTCTCCAACGTGAATCCTTTCCATGGGTTACAGTTCTTCATAAACTGCTCCAGCAAAGGTCCCTTCCACAGGGTGTTGTCCTTCAGCAATGAACTGCTTCAGTATGGGTCACCTGTGAGGTCACCAGTCCTGCCAGCAAACCTGCTCCAATGTGGCCTCTTCTCTCCATGGGTCCACAGGTCCTGCCAGAAGCCTGCTCCAACATGGGCTGCCTGTGAGGTCACAGCCTCCTCTGGGCATCTACATCTCTGGTGTAGAGCCCTCCACAGGCTGCAGGTGGATATCTGCTCCACCATCAACCTCTATGTGCTACAGGGGACAGCCTGCCTCACCATGATCTTCACCACGAGCTGCTGGGAAATCTGCTCCAGTGCCTGGAGCACCTCCTTCCCCTCCTTTTCTGGCCTTGGTGTCTGCAGAGTTGGTTCTCTCACATACTCTCACTTCTCTCTCCTGGCTGCTGTTGCACAGTGGATTTTCCCTCTTAAATACATTATCCCAGAGGCGCTACTGCTGTCACTGATGGACTTGGCCTTGGCCAGCTGTGGGTCCGTCTTGGAGCTGGTTGGCACTGACTCTGTTGGTCATGGGGGAATCTTCTAGCAGCTTCTCACAGAAACCACCCCTGTGTCCCCCCTGCTATCAAAACCTCACCACGCAAAACCAATATACAGAAATAAGTGAAAAAAGTGACAGATTTTCAGCTCCCTGATATGTATCAAACAAATGTATATTAAAAATAGCTTTCTGTGATGTGGAGAAATGATTTATCATTCTCATTCAAAACATGAGAGAGGCAGAATTCAGGAAGTTTGTCAGGATTGCCTAGCGCATAGAGCATTTACCCAGATAGGGCAATAGCTTGGATTTCGTGATCACTGATCCAAGGGCATGAAAGGTTTTGGAGAAAAAAGAAGTAGATAAATCTGAACCATTTCTGAATTCTGAACGATTTAAAAAAATTGAACACTTCTCCAAATATTAATAAAGCAGTATGTAACCAATTATTTTCTTCTAACAACTATTCATCTTCCTAGGGAAATGATACATCTTTTGGTTATACAAATCCTTTTGGAAAATACTCAGTGATGAAATTAGGTATCATCTTAAATCACTGAAAATACAGTTTCAACATAAAATTTAGGGAAAATTACAGAGCTTAATGCATCAATTTTATAGCTTAGGTTTTTCATACCAAAATTGCAGTCATTTTGTGGTAATTTGACTTTAAATGTCATGTCTTTAAATACTAATCTGCAAGTCTCTTAAACTTTAATTGCTTGATTTACCAACCTGGGATCCTGACAGCAAAGCCTAGGGGCAAGATTTCAACCATGTAAATGGCACCAAAGTCAAGACATACACATGAGCTCAGTTCCTCTGTTAGAGAGAGAGACGTTTGGACTCTCACTTAGAAGAAGGGCCCTTGATTGCAAGTAATGAGCAACATTTCCAGACTGGGAAGAGTTTTAAGACAAGGAAGTAACCACATAGATGTGGTGGAAGAGGCAAGTATTTGGAGAAGAAAAGAAGAGAGGGGTGAAGATTAAACATTTAGTAAGAGGGATGGTGGGTGAAGCTGGTGATAGATAAAAAAGAGTAATGGCAATATTCCTGGTGACCACTGCAAATTGCTTTATCAAGGTTATGTCTGCTGCACAGATGTCAGATCTCATGGCTCTGTGGACCACCATGGGAATGAATGGGTGGAGAAGGCAAGGGGCAGGGCACAGCCTGAGGTGCAGCAGGAAACTTCGCAGCCACTGTGAAAGGCGTGGGCTCATACCTTCTTGCTTCCCATCTGGTTTCTTGTGCTGCATCAAGAACATGCACCAGGACCTTCATAAATGTCATTTTGTCCACTACTCCATGAAAGGATTTCTAGCCAGTAATTTTAGGGCCAGAAGGCCAAACAAAGCTGTCTATTATTAGTGATGGGTCCTACTAATTTGTGCCCAGCTAAGACATTAAGGAAGAGAAGCAGAGTGCATCCAGGTGTTTTCACAATCCAGTTTGGAGACAGGCTGGCTAATGCTTAACTGTCATAATAACAGACAGAGAAGGTCATAGGGTAAGGTTGTAAATGTGGTCCCCAAGAACAGCCGAGGATGAACAGTAGCCACACTCCCAACGGGACACACCTGAAAAAGCATGGTAAGATTCAAAGGCAACTTCATTTCCTTGAGTAAGGGGTCCTGTGTTATTTCAGGGCCACTTTGAGCAACTTCCACTGTTCATAAAGAGATGCTGCAAGCAATGTATACATAAGATATAAAGTATTTATTGAGACAAAAAAAGAAATGGTTAGGATTCAATTAGCTCTCAGTAGTATCCTCATCACCTCAAGGTGCCTTTACTAGCCATGTAGGCATCTGCCAGGAGAGAAAAGGTTTATTATCCTCCAGGGCTTCCTGACATAGCTTTTCAGTGGTGCTGAGGTGCTATCTTCTGAGAGGTTTTTTTTCCTTCTTTTTTTTTTTTTTTTGCTTTGGTATTTCTTTATCATGTTGGTACATTTTTTTTCCCCTTAAATCCTTGAAGTACTACTGACATCTATCTCAACAATCTCACCTCCATCTGTAGTTTTACCTTATCTTGCTTGACTCTTCTCCACAAACTTTCTGAGATTTTTTCTCACACCCTCACAATTCCCATTAGCATCAGCCAAGGTTAATCAACTGGGCTGTGCTGGGCAATGGATTAGAGACATGGAGGAGAGGTTACATATTTACCTGCAGGGTTGACTGGACCCACCCAATTTCTCTAGTAACAGTCCAGGGGGTCTTACATAGCAGTGGTACTAGTCAGACCAACCTGCAGTGAGTAAAGCAGTTCTCAGCACCCACCTGTGGTGTTAGGAGCTGTGTGACTGGGTTATGGTGTCCTGGGTGTTGCTTCTGTTGCTGTATCCAAAACAACAGCAAGATTAGGAGAAAAAAAGCAAAGCCAGTATTAGCATCCTTGAGCTGTTTCAGGTGTTAGAAAATAATTCTGAGTCACTGTCAGCTCTTTGAATTAGCATGAGGGGCCCAAGAGGGAGAGAAAAGTAAGTCTTGGTTTCCTGTGAATTTTGCCAAGTAGAGCATGGGGATTTCAGTTATGTCAGGCAATTTGCCAGTTACCTGGTGGTAGAAGTTGCCCAAAACACTGCTCCTGTGCCAGTTATTCGGATAATCAAGGGCTGGTTGATGTGTGTATGCATCATCTTGAAATGGGCAGTAATCTATTAGGTGCCTTTTCAAAATGTAGCTGAATTGTGTTCATATTTTATTTCACCTCCTCCACCAGCCCAAGTTTCTAAAATTCCCCTTACAAGTGGGAACAGAAGCTGATAACTCATATTTCTTCATCTTTTTTTCATAGAACTTTTGATGTGGTTACCACAAAAGAGCATCAACTTCATCAGCTGCCTCTTTGGCTCACACACCCCCAAAGACTCCCCTCAGAAAGGCATGGAGTACTCCAAGGAGCTGGAGTCAGATCCGGGCTGATATTTTCCAAACACAAAAATACTCTCAAAAATCCTACTCCTTGTCAGTCAGGAGCCTTGACATAAGTGATAGGTGGGAGAAGAGGGAGGAGGAAAGACTGATTTTTCTCTGTTGCTGAAACCAGTTAGTGAATTTAAGTCAGAGGGGGTCAGAAAATGCCACCAAATGCAATGGTGTTCATCTTTTTCTTTTTTTTCTTTTTCTTTTTTTTTTTTTCTTTTTCTTTTTCTTTTTCTTTTTTTTTTTTTTTTTTTTTTTCTTTTTCTTTTTCTTTTTCTTTTTCTTTTTCTTTTTCTTTTTCTTTTTCTTTTTCTTTTTCTTTTTCTTTTTCTTTTTCTTTTTCTTTTTCTTTTTCTTTTCTTTTTTTTTCCCCCTCTTTCTTTTTCTTTCCCTCTCTTTTTTTATTTTTTGCTTTTCCTTTTCCTTTTTATTTTTCCTCTTCCTCTTCATGCTTCAAGATCATGAGCAGTCACACAACCCAGAATAGGCAATAAGATGATCAGTCCCAGCATCAGCTGTCAATAACACAGCATGCTGTAAAGTTTTGCCCAGGGTGTTCAAATAGCATCTCATGCTCCAAGCTGTCATCTAGCACTCTACATGGGGGAATCTTCTTCCACCACTTTTATGGTGGAAATAGACATTAGTACATGGTCTAAATGTTGGGCTCTTCATGGTAATATTCCTTTCCAGAGGCTAAAAATCACGAACAAGCAGCCACTCCAATGGCACAACTATACCAAGCAAGAGTTTCCAGCATGTGCTACCACCATGACTGTCTCACCGGCTGAATGGGGAGCTGCACGAGCTGCTGCGCCAGCTGTGACTACTCACCCTAGAGCTCTTGCTGGCAGCGGTTGGCAGAGTGAGCTTGGTGGACACCATGCTCTGACACAGGAAAGGCCAGAGCTGCTTGCTTTAGGTGTATATTTGTCTTAATGAATCTCTTACTTAGCTTTTGGTTTGTGAAGAGCTACATTATTCAGTAACCATATTCTTCAGAAACCAGAGTAAGAACTAGTAGACTTTGAGTAGTCCAAAGTGCTAAAGGTGCAAGTAGCTATGTATAAGGCAAATTAACCTGTTTTTAATTGCTAGCTGAGTGATATCATTAGCAGCTACAGCCTGTGAGAAACTTGGGTTTCACTGGAAGTCTAGATCCTTGCATCACTCAGGCAGTGTTGAACTTTGCAGCCAACATTAAGATAAAATATGTGTGCCATATTTCTCTGTATGTTAGGTTCGTTTTGTATCAGGGACTCAGAATCTTTGTAGCTGATATTAGGACTACAGAAAGATTTTAATTGAGGCTGTCCTGGTTTGAGTTAGAACAGAGCAATACTGTTCAGTGATTTTATTTTTCAGCTAAGTACCTTTAACTAACTGTACTTTCTGAAATTAGCAGCATGTTTTTGCAGACAGCGTCTGCTTCTAGCAGGGATAACGCCTGATGTTTAGAGTTACTACCAAGGACTGGTGTGCAGACCAAGGCCACTGCTA
This sequence comes from Baryphthengus martii, assembly GCA_013396935.1. Lineage (NCBI taxonomy): Eukaryota > Metazoa > Chordata > Aves > Coraciiformes > Momotidae > Baryphthengus > Baryphthengus martii. The sequence continues at coordinate 125,733 of VWZK01006368.1, read as the reverse complement.
GATCTTGTGAGACCACATCTCTCCCTATTCCCTTTCTCTTCCCCTTTGGGGAGGGAGCGGGTTAACGGAGAGCATGTTACAGGTCTAGCGGGCTGCCCTGACCCTTAACCCTGACAAAGGCTTAAAAAAAAAAAAAGAAAGAAAAAGAAAGAAGATTGCATTTTAAAAGAAATGTCCAACTTTTTTTGTTTCCAGATAATTGACTTAAGTGAAGACATAAAGCAAATAAAAGGAGGAGGGCAGGGAAGAACATCTTCAGTACTGATTTCGGGCAACTTAAAGTACTTCTTCATTTCCTCTCATTCTGCTTTTGGCGAATTTACAACAAAACAATGATTTTTTCAAACCACTAGTTATGCCACCAGTGCTTTTGGATTGGTGATCTTACAGTGATGTTGTGATCTGGCCATTTGTCACTCACGTAGCATGAAACAGGAGTTGAAGAGGGAGGGAGTGCTGGGCGATGTGACTGTGGCAGCTCTTGCCCCCAACTCACTGTTTTTCCTTCCTGGTCTCTTACAGCAAAATCTTCTGATGCTAGGTCACCGTTACTATGCCAATGAATGTGACAGTTCTCAGTCATCAGAAAACATCAGGTAAAAAATAGTCGTGCTGTCACAAAACCAGAAGCCCTTTTCATGCAGTGCACATAATCCTTTTAAATCTGACCTACTTTAGAGGACACTGCCATCCTGTTCTTTTACAGTTTATTAAGAATACCATTGTTATTTTCTGTTACAGTTTTACTGTTTTTAATTTCCCTACTTCACACTATCAGTGGTTTTATTCTACACATTAGCAGACCGTGGAATACCTTTCCTTGTTACTTCCATATTTTCTAATTGCAACACTCCATCATTAGTCAACTGGTTCATAATGTGGAAGGTAAAGTTGCTATTTCATTTCATGCTATATAATACAATGCTTCTGGTTCAGTAATTACATTGTGCCAGACCTGTGATCAATTCTGAGATAGCTCACTCTTGATGGATAGCCTCATCACAGAGTGTGTAAGAGTTAAAGGAAGAAACAAATTTTTAATTTTGCTCCTCCGTCAATTTAGCTGCTTGGATACTGCTTTTCAGACCAATATTTATCTCACTGAGATAGGAAGAGATTACAGAAATGAGAACTTAAAAGAGAGAACTGAAGTTTGAAAGCATTTTCTAAAGTTTTGGTTTGCAAAACAGGAAAGATATAAATTAGATGTTCTTCCATGGAAAACTATTGCGTATTACTCTGTTAATAGAGTGCAAATCTTTTAGTCACCTGTTTAATGTACTGGAGAAGCCATTACCTGCTTATCATAACTATTCCAAGGATTATGTGAAATGAGCTGATGATCTCACTTACTACTACTGCTCAGTACTAAGCCTGAGAAAAAAATTCTTTCCAAAGGTTTTCTGCTCAATTGTAGGAGTGTTTGTGAGTCAAACAATTTTCTAAAGTGGCAGCCAACTTTCAAACAGCCATAGGATATAAGAAGTGCCTTTTCCCAACTGGAAGAATTGCGAGTGTGGAGTCCAAGAGTGCAATAGGGGTCACAAGAACAGCCAGAACAGCCACATCAAGAGAGTTAGAGCGGAGAGGGCTATAGCCTTTATGGACAAATAACATCCTAGTGCCCTGAGGGTACAGTAGAGCAAAGTTTTATCCTCGTGGGGGTTGTTTACATTTTTGTGAGAAGCACCTGCTGGGAGCCAATTTCAATGGACAGAAATTCTGAACAGATAGACTATTACTTTAGTTCAGTAAAGCAATGTTTATGTTCTTGCGTATCTTTATAGAATTACATGATGTGAGGATAAGAACCATAGGTGAAATAATACTTTTTCTGTAATAAAATTCTCTTGTCTTCATTTCTTTTTTACTTTTGCACAGGTCTACACCTCTGACTCTTCTGCCTTACTTCCTATTGGCCATGATTTTATCATTCTTCCTCCAAGGACTAGCGGTGAGATCCCACCAGTTAGAAATAATAGAGTTAAAAGTATTTCAGAAACCCTGAGCTAAAGGGGGTTTGGCCATCTGACCAAAGCAAGGTGAGACAGCTGTGTCTGCAAAATGTATCAAGTTCATTTTGTGTCCAAAACGCTGAAAAAGGTCTGAGGTTTGGCATTCCATCATACAGCTGGCTGGAACTTCAAGGAAGAGAGAGGGAACAGGAGAGCTAAACTGGTAAGACAGGGAGTACACACTCTGCTGTGACAATGGATATAGTAAAAAGCTGAAAGCTGTTATCTGTGATACTTGAACAAGTAGAGGGAGATGGAAATGGAGAACTGGGCAGCAGGCAAGAGCATCCTGGGTGGACAGAGGCTGGCTGCTTGGCCCCACTGCTGCCTCCTCTTCTTCAAGAAGAAACAATGCAGCGTAGTTTTGAGTTTTCAACTAAAGCAGCTCCTCCTAGCATCCCATACATGGCACATGAGCAAAACTGACATGCAAGGCCAGCTATAATCAAAGAACAACATAAAAGCAACAGATCAGGAATCGGAGGTGGAGTCGGCAAGAATACCAGCAACACAGTTGAAGGGTGAGAAAGACAGTGGCCATAGAATTTATAACATTTTACCTCTCTTCTTGGCTCTCCAGAACCAATATACTTTTCTATCAATTCAGGTATTAAATTGACTTTTAAAAGGACACCTTATTACTATTTTGTACATGTTATTAACACTGAGGTCTTTTAGTTGAAAGGCTCCAAGTTGTTTACAAACACAGCAAACTACTCCTTCCAAGAGGATCCAGGAGAAATGCTGTGAAGACGGATCAATTGATCAATCACTCCATTTCTTCTATGTAACTTGTTGCACTATTGCAGGAAAATAGGAATTAAGAAAGTAAAAACACAGCAGAAAAAGTGGGAAAATTGAATATACAAAGGTGAAAAGATGAATTGTTAATTTTCCCAAGCCTGGATTCAGATATACTGAACAAGAATAACTTTTAATCCAATGACACCTTGAACATTTGCAGAGCTGAGGGCTGTATGGTGATCCCTCCCTGGAGAATATGCCACATAATTTCTTGAGAGGACCTGAGAGCCCAGGAGGTGAAGGCAGGATGGTGTCCAGTAGCAGCACAGAGACCTGGGGAGGATGAGGGTCCTTAACCCTGAGAACACAAACGCCAGTCTGTGTTCAAGTCTGAAGAGCTGGATGAAGAGGAGAGAGAGGATCAGGCTGCCCTGAGATATGCCTGACCACTTCCAAGTGCCCAAATCTCTACAGAACTGTGCAAAAGACAGAGGGGAAAAAAAAACAAACAAACAACAGAGATAAAAGGTACTATTCTTTCATACTGGTTTTAGCAAAGAAAGAAATCTCAGAGCTCAGGGCCGGAGATAAAAATGGACCAATCTAATGAAAGCATTAAAAAAAAAAATCTCTGTTTTTGTTGTTTAATTGTATGGGTGTTTCTGCTGGTTTTCAAGACTTGCACAGGGAGTGGGCAGGAGCACAGTTGCTTTCAGACATGTGCGGATCTCCCTGCAGGCATCTCCCAGGGCACTGGCACACCATCCACTCCAGGCCTGGTGGCTGGTGCACTAATGGCTTTCTAAATCACTCAGAGCAGCCTATAGCTAAAAGAACTAGCACTGTTTCTTTTACAGGTTGGTGCTGGAGAGATCTTTTGTTTCAGAAACATAGAGGAGAAATTTTGGGCTAATCGAGAATGGCATCTAAGAAAGCTCTTGCTCTTAATGGACAAGCTAAGGGTTATCACTGATCTCTGAGCTGTCTTAAACTAACATTTCTGTCAAGCCAAATATACATTGTCACATAGTTTAGTAAGAACTGATCTGTATTTGACCTTATATATAAGATCTAGATAATATAAATTTTTAGCCATAGATCATCTCGATGACAAAATATTGTCTGGAAGCAGTTATTTCAGAGGCAGAAGTGAACACAAACCCTTGCCCTACTTCATTTTTATCACAAAAGGACCCTTCCTGTGGATCAAAGTGCACATGCCAGCTCCTCGTCCTTCCTGGAGTCCACCAGCTTCTCTTCCTTCAAATTATTTTCCCATCTGCAGTATTTATAATAATTGCAATGTTTCTGCATGAGGGAGACAAGGCTGTTTACTTAGGAGGCTGCACTCAGAAGCTTGTCAGTTTAGCTGGACTGTTTGCTAGAAAATAAAATTCAGTCTGTTAGAAGATGCCAGCTTTTATTCAGGATGAGCAAACCCATTCGGAAAGTAAGTCCCTTGTGCCCTCTTCCCAATGTCCTTTTTGAAATATGAGCATTGTTAAGTCTGAGTAGTTCATATGTTTATTCTTTTTTTTTTTTTTTTTTTAGAAAAGAGTTATTTCCTGTAGAACAAAGTTGTGGGAAAGACAGAACTTGAGCTCTGTCAACTTCAGTTCACAGATTTTCACCCAAGAGTTCAGGAAGAGGTTGAGGGAAACACAAAAACAGTGCAAGTGGAGCAGACTTTGAAAAGCCTCCTCCCAAGCCCCCTTTGCCACTCTCAAAGGGAAGGGAGCAACCTCCAAACATACTTGATCTGCCACTGTTCCTTGGGGTCAACAGGACCTTCTACATGGTGCACATGGTGGCAGGGGCACCGGTACCTCTCCTGACTAGCAGCACTGTGCTAACAACTTCACCGTTGCCTGCACTTGGGAAGCTCAGAGAACTCATCAGTGTCTCTACTGCTCTTCAGTTGATAGGGATCTGAACAGGAAATTGCGTGTGTGTGTCTCTGTGCGTGTGTGTGCACACGTGCATATAACCCAACGAGGGCTTAGGAGATCATAGGTTCTGATGGAGGTGAGCGCCATGGATCCAGGGATAAGAACTGCCTTGCCCTCCTGTCCAATGAATACTATAAACCTGACACACATGATGTTTTTGGTTGGATGATATTCGTTAGTAGGAGGGAAGGAGGTGGTAGTTTTCATTAATTATTCTTGTCCAATGTGGCACAAGGAGTCTGGGTCCTGTGGTAGGGGCTTTCCCATCTGCTGAACAGTCTCCCTGCCATTGCTGTCCTTCTGTGACTGGAGCTAGAGAAGAAGAAAAGGATGGCGAGCAAGGACGGTTGGAGAATTCAGAGATATTCTCAGAAGAGAGCAAATTGACAATACTAGCAACTCCCAAGGCAATTTAAAGTACTTATTCCTATGTAGTGATCAAGAGGACATTATGGGCATTGAATCAGTCTCCCAAGGAAAAAAACCAAAAAGCCAAAGAAAAAAGCCTCATTGAGACTGAAAAAAAAATAAAATAAAAAAATCATACAATTGGAAGGGCAAGATGGAGCTGCTCATATTGGTTACATAGCACATTTTGCTGACAGAATATTTCTTGTCAAAGGCCTGGAATACAGGACTGTCCTGGGATGACTGTCTGAAATAAGTGAGCAGGTTCAGAATTGTAGCAGATACAGTTTATGTGGAACAATTTCTAATGTTGTTGCTTAATTTTAATTTGATAGCTAAAAAAGGATACCAGAAAGCACATTTCATGTGTCAAGTATGACAGATACATATGGGGAACTTTGAAACTACGTTTTCAAGTGAAGGGATGTCTTCCCATCAAGCTTGTTTTCTGACAATGTCTTTGTTTTTTCTTCATGTAAATTTCACACTGATCCTTTTACTTGCATTTTCATTGGAAATATTTGTTCTAGCTTTATCTCTGTTCCTTTGTCATTGTTATAAAAAATTCGATCAACCTGGAGTTCAAACTGAAATTTTAAATTCTTTTTTAAATCAATGCAGTGAGACAGGGAGTAAAACTGAAATGCCCCGTTCAGATTTCCCAAATCTCAGGTACGATGGCTGCCTGGATAATTTCTGCCAAATACACTGATACTTACTTTTTTTGTACTGGAGAAGGAAGGGAAAGGAACTGAGCAAAAGGAGGAAATATTGGAACTTGTTTTAAGCAAGTATTAAAGGAAAGAATAACAAGGGATTTGTGAGAACTAAAACCAAATGTCTCCAAAGCCTGAATACATATTTTTAGCATTTTTTGGCTTGTTCCTTACTGAAATCTGACCTCCAGTGGCACTGCTGTGAACTTCTGCAACCCTGTGAGATGCTGTTTCATAGGTGATGGGAGTTTTCAGCGACAGGTTTGCAAGTGCTGAGCATATTTATGTCAGCAGCAAAAAGAATGGCTCGAATCAATTCTCAGCACGCTCCCTTTCCGTGGCTTGCTATACATCTGCACCCGAATTTGACAACATTGCCGATCTCACTCATCAGGGTTACAAAGGGACAGAAAATCTCATCACAAAAATACCAAGCAGTTCATCTCTGGAAACACAATGAAAGATTCAAAGTCTGAAGGAGAATGATAACTGAAATGTGGTTTTCTCTGTGGTTTAACTGAGACAAGGTTTTCTCAAAGGCTGATGCCAAGACTTACTGGTGTGACCTGGGGATAGCCAGCACTGCTATTGCCTGTGCAATAGTGTTCCTAGAGTTACAGAAGACATTTCAATTTCAAAGGGAGTCTGTCTGATAAGTTTTAGGAGCTCTCTGCAACTCCCCCGCCCCCTCAACCATGTAGCATGCTCCTGATACATACAAAGTACAGCAGTCAAAGACTATATCTTTTTTTTTTTTTTTTTTTTTTTTTTTTTTTTTTTTTTTTTTTTTTTTTTTTGGTGTGTGTGTATGTGTGGGTATTATAGGAAATCATCCAAAAGAAATCAAATCAAGAAATGCATCAGCGATTATCAAATGTACATACATTAATATTTTCTGCCTAAAATACCGATTCAGAGGACATATTCACCTACACATCACATTTCCCACTGAAATTAACAGAATTAAGTTGTAGGCTTGCAAGCAGTAGGCAGGGAAAAAGCCACCACATGTTCTCTGCAGCATGTGGTAATAACTCACTGTTGAGCATGGTTGGGCTCTCATCCCACCTTATCCTCCCTCCAACAGTGTGTGGCTCCCCTGGATTTGGGTGGCCACATTGCTCTGGGGAGAAAACTTGTCCCAGGGGTCCTGAGAGAGACATGAGCTTCATCTTTCTCTTCCCTGAGTGTCTGTGCAAGGCTGGTGGCCGTGGCAGGGCCTGGGGGTGCCCTCACTGACTGCTTGCTGAGGGAAAAGTAGTGGCAGATGGGAGCATCCCTTCTCTTGGGTTACAGCTGGGACAGCAAACCTGCCGTGTCCCTGAAGAAACAGGCAGATCTACAGATGGATAAAGACAAGACAGAGGAGTTTTCTGTCTTCACTTGCAGTTGTGAAGCAGTGTTTGAACCCAGCTGGCAGCCAAACACCACACAACTTCTGACTCACCCTCCTTCTGCCCCAGGGGATAGGGAACAGAATTGGAGGGCTATAGGTAAGGAGACTTGTAGGTTGAGATAACAACAACTTAATAATTGAAATAAAATAAGATTAAAATAATAATAATAGTAGTAGTAATAGAATATATGAGTATACAAATGAGTGATGCACAATGCAATTGTTCACCACCTGCTGACCAATGCCCAATCTGTTCCTGACTAGTCATGCCAGAGGAGAAAAAATGCCAAAAACTGTGATCTCATGAGAGAGAAAGAGTTTCCTGGCCAACCCTCATCTACCTACTGAGCATGATGCTGTATGATAGGGAATATTCCACTGGCCAGTTTGGATCCATTGCTCTGGCCATGCTCCCTCCTAGATTCTTGTACACCTGCACCCTAGTAAGACACAGGAAGTTGAAAAGTCTTTGATTTCTTAGCAACAAACAAAAACATCAGTATGTTATTAACATTATTCTCATGCCAATTCCCATACAGAATCCAAAATATAGCACTATTCTAGCTACTAAGATGAAAAATTAATTCTATCCCAGCTGAAACCAGGGTACCTGCAGACATCTGAATGGGTCTCACTGGGCTGTGATGAGGTTTCTGTCCTTCTTGGCAAAGTGTGGATGAAGCTTTCAGGATTATGAAATATGTCTGACTATAGCATTGTGCTGACACAGATAAGGATACAGGGATCAAAAAGGACTCCAGGTTGGAAAAAAAATGCTGTACAATGAAATATTTCAATAAAGAACCAATTTAATTTATCTGAGAGAACAAGTCATGACAACATAGCTTGATTAAGGTCTAGAAATATCTACGTGGGAGATTTCTGAGGGTAGAATGCTATAGCAGATAAAGGCAAAACAACACAGTGAAAGTCCTGGATGCAGAGAATAGCTGCACTTAACCTTGACAAAAAAAAGACACTTTTTTCCCCTGAGGGCTTGCAGCAAAACACCTAGGCATCTAGATTTTCTTCCTCTCAACATCTTTACATCAGTTTTGATTGGTGTTTGAAATCCCAGCACCAGAACAGGACGTAGTGGGCCATGACATATGTGTACTCCAGTGAAATGCTTGTAATTTTCCTTCTGGATTGTAGACCTATGAGCCCCAGCTGTCCGTGCTAATAAATGAACACAGTTTGAGTTCCTCAGAAAGATAAACACCCAGGTGGTAGGTGGGTATTGTGAGATGGGAATCAGCATGTGCCACACAAAGATCAGCTTGTGAAACCAAAAGGCCAGCCTACATCCCAGAGTGGGTGTTTTCTCATTTCTCTTTATATGATATAAATAATATCATATGCTGATAGATGCTGCTTGTATCCTTGTAATAATCTATTTTTTTTCCTCTTTTCCAAAACAAACACCAGAAACCAGCAATATCCTGGGCTTTGTGGTTTAGTGGTGGACTTGGCAGTGTTAGGTATGTGAATGGACTCGATGATCTTAAAGATCTTTTCCAATCTAAATGATTCTATGATTCTACGATTCATTTGCAACAGTTTGCATTTATTCTTGTACAAATGTTCTCTCCCACCAGCAAGGATAACCATGTCAGCCCTACCTTTATCCACATCTCCTTTTCTCTGCTGGGACTGTGCTATAGCTGCTTTCCCCATTCTTTTGACTCTTTTTTCCTAAAATCTTTTTTAGACATGAAAATATCCGTCTTACCTGTATAAATCACAGAATCATAGAATCACAGAATGTTAGGGGTTAGAAGGGACCTCAAAAGATCATCTAGTCCAAGCCCCCTGCCGGTGCAGAAACCTAGAATAGGTCACACACGAATGTGTCCAGATGAGTTTTGAATGTCTCCAGAGAAGGCAACTCCACAACCTCTCTGGGCAGCCCATTGCAGTGTTATCACCCTCACCATGAAAAAGTTTTTCTTTGTTTACCTGGAATCTCCTATGCTTCAGCTTGCACTCATTGCCCCTTGTTCTACATCACTGAGAAGAGCCTGACTCCATCCTCCTGACACGCAGCCTTTACATATTTATAAATATTAATGAGGTTACCCCTCAGGCTCCTCTTCTCCAAGCTAAAGAGACCCAGCTCCCTCAGTCTTTCCTCACAAGAGAGATGTTCCACTCCCATCATCATCTTTGTGGCTCTGTGCTGGACTCTTTCAAGCAGTTCCCTGTCCTTCTTGAACTGAGGGGCCCAGAATTGGACACAATATTTCAGATGCGGCTTCACCAGGGCACATTGCTGGCATATGGTCATCCTGCTGCCCACCAGGACCCCCAGGTTCCTTTTCCCCACACTTCTCTCCAACAAGTGAGTACCCAACCTATACTGGTACTTGTGGTTGTTCTTTCTCAGATGCAAGACTCTACACTTGCCCTTGTTGAACTTCATTAAATCTCTCCCCTCCCAACTCTCCAACCTGTCAAGGTTTTGCTGGATGGCAGCACAGCCTTCTGGTGTGTCAGACACTCCTCCCAGTTTTGTGTCATCAGCAAACTTGCTGAGAGTGTCCTCTGTTCCCTCATCCAGGTCGTTGATCAATATACTGAATAGTACGGGTCCCAGTACCAGTCCCTGAGGGACTTCACTAGATACAGGCCTCCAAGTAGACTCTGTCCCATTGACCACAACTCTCTGACTTCTTTCCTGTAGGAACTGTGTGCCTACAGAGAGTACAAGTTCAGACAACTACATGTAGATCTTGCAAAATGGAGAGTCTCCTAGTGGAGAGAATTTGGGAAATGTGTAGTACCTGGTCATGAAGGAGCAGATGTGAGCAGGGAGGCTGTAGGAAAGCAGGAAATTATAAGGAACAGGGGTTTAATATATGGTCTCATATTTGTTATACTGTGCATTTACCAGACATGAATAATCCTTGGTGAGGGAGTCAGTTCCCCATTTGGATGGACAAGTCAGGGTCTGTGTGCAGGTGACAAATTTTGTGCATGATCAGCACCTTAAACTGCACCCTTCACATCATCCCCCAGCACACACTGCTGCACCATGTGCTTAGCATGAACCTCATACTCAGCAACTCATTCCTTCTGTCAAGGGAAATGTTGCTTCCATCATCAGTCCAATTCACTGCTGCTACATTGGCTGCAAAGGGTTTGAAATTCAGAAAATTGCGCTCAATCAAATTTACTTTTAGAGTATCATGAAAGCTTTTTATTGGACAGTCATGCTTTCTTTTTCACTTCAGTTCACTATGCAGGAGCTGCTTGGTCACCAAACTCTCTCTCTAGGTTGTCCAGTCCAGAAGCAATGTTGCAGAACCAGTGTCTGGAAGGAAACAATTCTGCACTGAATAACATTTTAAGAATAGTGTTTAACTTACAAGAAGATCAAAGCCACTGCAAATTTGTGTACTAACCCCTACTTGAAGCTGGGACATTCTATCTCAGTGTTAGATCAGGTTGCTCAGGACTGTGTCCAGAAACTTTTTAAATATCTTTGAGAATGGAGGCTTCACGGCACCTCTGAGCAGCTTGTCTCCATATTTGACCAACCTCCCTGTGAAAATTTTGTTTGCAAATGTCTAACTTGAATTTCTTCCGTTGCAATTTCTGTCCATTCCGCCTTGTCCTTTTGCTGCCTGTGTGCCCACTTCAAGTCTTTGTACACAGCTCTTGACTTGGTGTTTCCGGAGATGCTCTCTATTTCCTTGAAACAGTCTTCCATTGGATTCATTCTAACAAGATTATTTGGATTTCTGCTTAACCACAAGTAACAGCTCAGTACAAAAGATGTGGCATTTCTATGTCTCACTCCAAGGACTTTCTCCCAAGTATTTTTCATTTTTGTGAATACTGCTGTAGTTCATTCTTTGTTTCTGTTTCATTTGTGCATCTTTCTGTTTGACATTAATGGTAGCTAGGACTGTGGACTTTGGCATTTTTTCATTATTTTTATTGAGGGCTGACACCACTTTTCAGATTGACTGAAGTGTTGCTCAGCGGCATTTATTCATGTGCTGATGCCCTGTGTAAATTTTCAATACCACAGTTGGAAAATGTACAAATCCCTTTCTTTCCCGTTCTTTCTTCTGACAAAGAACATAAGAAAGGATGTTCTAGAAAGGGACATCTCTTGTTTCAGTATCATTTTACTGATTTTTTTTTTTTAAAGTTAATTTTAGCATTTATCCAAAAGAGCCGATTCAAGAAAAGAAGAGAAAGTTTTCTGATTGATCACTTCATACTTAACCAGAAAAAAAATCAACATGTTCTCCTGCTTAGAAATTACTTCTGTTTTTTATCTGCTGGGAAGATCTTTCAGATATATCACCTTTACTGAACTGTGGTGTTTATCCCATATTACAAACTTAATGTATGGGCATAAATCTGATTTTCCTAAAGGATATTAAAGTAAATGGGCCTGAGGAAGTACTGGTGAAATATTTATCTTCTTTCAGGTGTAGATTTAGTCAGAAGGAAATTATTTGGTGTTTTATACACAGAGAAGCCTTAGATTTACAAACCTTCATCTGTCTTTTTACTTCAAAGCCAAGCTCATAAATGAACCAACTCTTCCCAAACTGTCACCGTAAGGTCACTCACTCCCTTGAAGTCACCACATCACTTCTGTCGCTGTAACAACCTAACATTGTCTGTTGCTACTATCACAAAAACATTGAATTACTATCATTTGGAAAATAGCACTGAAATGATGACTTTAAATCCAGCCTTTCTGCAATATGTTTTGCAGCAAATCACCATTTTAGCAAGAAAACTTTCGAAAATTAATCAGCTGTATTAAATCTTAGTTGCACTGCAGCTTGTAATTAGTCATATGGAAACAGTATTTCTCATCATTAAAACATGCTCTTTTACCTTATTCTTTTCTATACAATATGAACTGTTGAAAAGTTTTCTATTAGGTTAACATATTAGATAAGTAGTATAGAAAAAAATGAATGCAATTTAAGATGGAAAATTGTAAAACTGCACACTTAAGTAGGAGTAATCTACTACAGAAATGTAGAACGAATGGTGAGTGGCTCTGCAGCTTCACTGCAGAAAATCAGAAAGAAAATACACTGACATCTTCATACTGCTGCAGATAAAATCAGTATCAAATTTAGGAGTAGTCACCAATGCACATGAAGGAATTCTTGTGCTTTAATTGTGACCATTCATTAGGTCTGAGCTGAAGGCAACTTTTAATATGTGACTTCATGATGGGTGTGGCTCGGTTGGGAAGAATCCTGAGAACAACAGTGTAACCAGTGTGAGGTTTAGTAGTTAGCCTGAGGTTAGCTGTCACGGAGGACTGGAAATATAGTATTTTCCTTCAAAAGATTGGGCCGAGTGATGACAAGATCACAACCTTCATCAGAGATGAATCAAGGCACCTTAGCACAAAGAAGAGCTGCAACAGTGGAATAAACCCCAGTAGGTGGAAGAAAGCCTTGGTGCTTGGTGTACATGAGCAAGGATGAAAAAACGCAGGGCAGGGAAAGAAATTCATGACCAAGTGGTGAGCTGGACTTTGATGGAGGGAGCTCCAGTAAGAAAATGCCAGAGACTAGAGCTGTTGTGGGGCTTGAAATAAAGAAAAAGAACTTAGAGGGTGTGCGGGGCAGCAGGAAAGCTGTGAGGAGGAAAGGTAGACAGAGAGCAATCAGTAGGGCAGGCCCACAAGTTGCCTGTTTAGATTTGCATTTTCTTCTGTCCTTTTTCTCCTCACTGACTGTAGCTCATTGATGCCTGACAGGGCAGGACTCCAGCCTAAAATCTCACAGACAAGGAAAAGGGCCACGGTGTCCCAGCAGGGAGGGAGATGGAGAAAGGATGAAGCCAGAAGCAGGATCTGGAGCAAAGCACGTGAGAGAAGTGCTTTCTGCTCTTCTGGTTTGCTGATCTGCAAGTGTCCAAATAAACACCACACAGAGTGACTTGTGTATGGATTGTGGATTATGAATCATTACTGAGACTCGTAAGAAAATGAGGTAATATGACTCTGGTTTGGATAGATGTCGCTTTCACTATGCTGATGAAAAGTCAAAAGCCTCTGTTACCTTGTGGAAATGTTAATCTCTAGAGACCTTTTTTTGGGGTTGACCACAAATTGCTAATCTTGTAGTAGCCCACACAGTCCCAAAGAACTCCAGTGGCCTTCAGAAAACAGTGCAGTGACAAAAATGCTGAGTGAAAATGGCAGCCCATTTCCTCTTTGGTCCTGTAGTCCTATGATTTATCTATAGAAATATGACACAAAATTTGCCAGAAGTGGAAGGAAAAGGCTAATGTTCGTTATTTTGTTTCCAGGTTAATTTAATGTCACACTTCTAGTCTTCAGTTCCTAACAGGGGATTTGATAATCAGGTGGTCGGGGCTGGATGGATGAGGAAGTAGATGAGCGTGACAGATCAGATTCTCTCAGCTCTACACGCCAATGGCTTAGATGTCTTACAGCCTTCATTCAGGCTTTGCTTGTCTGCCATGACCAAATAAAATGGGAGGAGAAGTATACAGCTGCATTTGCACATCAACTCCTGTCTTCTGAGTACCAAGAAAACTGTCTGAAAGCAGGGACCCTAACTGCACCCTCTCTCCTGAGCCTGATCCTGTTTGATGCAGAGCAAGAGGAGACGGGCTGGAAGTTGTGCCCACAGGTTTAATTAAGAAACCTCTCCTTCTGTTCAGGAGTTCTACAGGAACGTCAGACTCCATTTCATCATACTTGCCACTTCAAAGCCTTCATCGACTGATCACACACTTGGAAAATACCAAAATCAACTTAATCTGACACGGTTGTCAGTGTAACTCGACCAGTCTGACAGCCTTCTTCCTGTGGGTTGCTTCAACTTCATTGTACTCAGAAATGTCTCTAGATAAAGAGTAGATTTTCCTTCTTAACGTTATTCAGAGTGATAATTGCTTGTTTTAAAATAAAAGTTTTTTGATACATTTTCTTTGAGAATGATGTAATTTAATGTTTCAAACAGTGATTTTATTTTATTGGTTTCTATTAAAGTTGATTTGAATATTCCCTATATTAAGAAATGAAGTGAATTGTGATACCTAACCTCTCTATATATGATCCAATTTTCATATATTTTCTATCCATTTATTATCATCTTGAGTATGATCCATGGGATAGTTTCAGTGATGAAGATCAAAAATGTCCTGCTCCTGGCTGGGGTTTCTTCTGTCAACATTCCACTTGTTGTGAAGAATTTAGTATTGATAGAGTAACATAAACATGGAAATTTCTATATTTCTCATAGTTAGTAAACTCACTTGACCCGTAGGAGATACAGGGTCAAGGTCCTGCTGTAATGAAAATACACCTGGTAAAATGCAAGAGAGAGTTGCTTTATACCTCCAGAGGTGCTCAAGATGGCTATACTAACCTTCCTTCAGCCCTCTTGATCCAAAGTATCATGCCTGAGATATGCTGGAGATATATTTATCATCAGGCCCCAACAGTGAAATGCGTTCCCACCTCCTCTCACTTCTCCTTTGAGAATTCAGATTGCAGGGCATCCAGCTGCTGCTGTAATGAGGGTTCCCACCAGCTCACCAGTGTATTATATTAATTAAATGGTAATTTTAATTAAATGCATACCAATCAATATAAATTTGCAGATGACACCAAACTGGGTGGGCGTGTGGATCTGCTAGAGGGTAGGGAGGCTTTACAGCAGGACCTAGACAGGTTAGATCATTGGGCCAAGGTTAATTGTATGAAGTTCAACGAGGTCAAGTGCCACGTCCTGCACTTGGGTCATAACAACCCCATGGTAAGCTACAGACTTGGGGATGTGAGGTTGGAAAGCTGGAAGTTGGAAAAGGACCTGAGGGTTTTGATTGATAGTTGACTAAGTATGAGTCAGTAGTGTGCCCAGGTGGCCAAGAAGGCCAATGGCATCCTGGCTTGTATTGGAAACACTGTGGCCAGCAGGAATAGAGAGGTGATTGTCCCCCTGTACTCGGCACTGGTGAGACCACACCTTGAATATTGTATTCAGTTCTGGGCCCCTTACTATAAAGATATAGAAGTGCTGGAATGTGTCCAGAGAAGGGCAACGAGGCTCATGAAAGGCCTAGAGCACAAGTCCTATGAGGAGCAGCTGAGTGAGCTGGGGTCGTTTAGTCTGGAGAAGAGCAGGCTGAGGGGAGACCTTATCGCTCTCTGCAACTAGCTGAAAGGGGGTTGGAGAGAGGAGAGGGACAGCCTCTTCTCCCTGGTGGTGTGTGACAGGACCAGGGGTAATGGATGCAAGCTGCAACAGAGGAGGTTTAGACTGGACATAAGGAAACATTTTTTCATTGAAAGGGTTATTAAACATTGGAATAGCTTGCCTAGGGCAGTGATAGAGTCACCATCCCTGGAGGTATTTAAATGGAATGTGGACCTGGTGCTTAGGGACATGGTTTAGTGGTGAGCTTGCAGTGTTTGGTTGAAGGTTGGACTAGATGATCTTGAAGGTCTCTTCCAACCAATGCCATTCTGTGTGTTTCTGTGTTTGAAGCAGATGACCTTCAGAGATCCCTTCCAATCTAAATTATTCTGTGATTCTTAGTTACTGGTTTCAGCTTGCCTGACCTTACATTCATTGTAATTGTTATGAAATTAATGTTATTTGGAATCTGTGACACTCCTCTCATTTAGAAGAGGAAGTGACTAAATTTCTATTAATAATTCCACTGGTGACTTCTTACCCTTAGACATTCCAGCTGAAGTTTAACTGGCTATTGCACGCTAATTACAAGGGTTTTTTTGTAACTTTGTTAATTAATCCATGTCTCCAACAAATCTCCGCATCTCCTTGCAGGCTGTCCTTCTTTTGTTGCTTTTGATATTAGTGTAGCAGGTATATTCTGCCAGTTCAGAGCTTTAGGAGCTCCCTTCTGCTGTAATTGTCTAGTCATGGATGAAAGTGTGCTTATACTTTGAGATGGCAGAAAAAGATTGGAGTTTCTAGGCCAAATCAAAGAATGTCTGCTCTTCGTTCTGACATCCTATCAAGGCAGAAGCCAGTACAGAATTACTAAGGAACAGACATGAACAGGTATTGTTCTTCTCCTTTACCACATGCAATGATTACAATCAGTTGTATAAAATTGTACTCCTTTCCCCAGGCTCTGTTCTCAATTTCAGTGAGGCAAATTCAACTTAGGACATGTACATTCAGCTCCCAGAATAGCCCTGAGGTGTAATTCATCAATAACAAGTGGTTGTGTAAAACTAATTTTGCATGTGAGGGCCTCAGACAACCCAGCAAGTCTGTACTGATTTTGAATTTAAGAGGTGTTTAATAGAATACATCACCATTGTGGGAGGGTTGAATGTGTAGAAGAAAACCCAACTAATATGACAGTGAGTGTCAAAGCAGGCTTGTCTAACTCAGAGGATACTTATTTTGCAAGTCTAATATTGTTGTAAGTATTAATGTTAATAGTTGCATTTGATTGCATCAAAACTGAAATTATTTTAGAGGCAGATAAATGCATCTATCATCCAGTTCATCATTAAGTTAGCTAAAAGTAGATGTCTGTAGGAAAATTATGTGTCTAAGGTATTTTCATACTCCATCGAAATCTAGTCGATGGAGGCTTGAAAACAACACCTGAACAGCCTATAGGACACGATACCAGGTAACCGAACTATATTTGATATGCCTTACGCCATCTGAGATATCTGCAGAGAGTCCTTAGATCTGACTCAGGATCTATGGAGACTCATGTTTTTCTGGACTTCTAGCAGAAGTCCCGGTGGGATACTCAAAGACATCCCAACGGACCCCAAATGCCTAGGTTTATGCAGAAGAAATGAGTCCTTAGTTGATCAGAATCACTCTTTCAATCACCCTGAATTCACTTGCCCACATAGGGCTGTCCTGTGCTCTTTCTGATTCTCTAGGGTGATTGAGATGCTTTCATGACTGGTAGATATGACTCAATGTTGATGGGACACTCTCTGGACCATTAGCTGGAAGCCAGGCAGCATGGCTTGGGACTTCTCATGTGAAGAAAAAAAATGGGTTAGGTTCTGTTGCCTACATTATTTTTGAGGACAAAATCTTGGAAAAATATGGACAATATTTGAGCAAATGCTTGACTATTAATAGATTCCTTTAATTGTTTCCTTTGCTTACTTTTTCTCCCTTTGAGCCAGTCATTGTCACGAAGCTGCTAGTGGGAGGTGATAAAAGAAAGAGCTGGAGGAGAGGATCGAGGAGAGCCACAACCAGTGCTGGGAGGGTGCGATGCAGCTCAGCAGCTGTCAGGAGTTGCTCAGCTGCTTCTCAGAGCCTTAGACCATCATACCCATAGAAATGGTGACCATAGCATTCCTGAACCTGAGCAGAGAAAGGGATCACCTCCTTTGGATCATATTTCTGACACATGGGAGGAGGGTGACTTCTGGCACTATCTTCAAAAGGATGGGGAGAAGATAGAAAAAGGAGGGAGAAATTAGTGTTTCAGGAGCAGGGGGAAAGGCAAAAGAACAAAATGTCTGAGACGCAGCTAAGACAGATATGTGAAGATAGCAGTCATGCAATGGTTACCTCCTTGGAATAAGACAACAGAGTAAGCTACTGTGGAAGGAGCAGACCAATACTCTGAGACTGCTTTGTTAATCACATACATTCCAGTCAACTTAAATTCCAGTCAACTTTCTCTGCTGTAGCATTTACCCATCTAGTTTTGTTGGTTTTGTTTGTTTTTGTTTGTGGTTTTTTTTTTTAAATTTTCTACCTGTGGTATTTTGTAACTAGCATTGGCAAAATCACAGTCTCCTTCCTCTTTACCTCATCTGACCAAGTTTTCTTTGAGGGAAGTGTTCCCTTGCCAAGGACAAGGCTTGGAAGCGGTGAGAGGATGTGGTAGTTCCTCCCTGTAGCTGCTGGCTGCATGCCCTTGGTGGGTCACATCACTCCATGGCCATGCTTCTTAGCAACTATATTGCTCATGCTGCTTGATTGTGAATCTTCTCAGCAGGGATCCTCAGTAGTTACCAACACTGGACAACACATCTCAGAGGACTTGAAGATATGGCTGCCAAATGGAAATCTGACTTAGGCAATTAAGAATGGGCTCCACGGAGTGACTTTTGTAACTGCTGTGATGGGCTGTTTACTGAAGGTGAAAAAGAAATGTCGTACATTAAAGAGACAGGGGAGCATGTAATAGGAGTAACACTGGAAGACAGTAAAATATCCTAGGACAGCACTAGCACTGCTCACGGTCCTGAATGAAGAAAGGCTGAAGATGAGCTCCTGGAAAAACAGACATACACTTTAGAATAAAAAAGACAATGTCCTTCACACTCAGTCTCCCAATCTGTTCAGCCTCTAACATGTTACCTTATGAAAAATCAAGACAAACACTTTTTTTCTTTTAAAACCAAAACAAAACCAAACTAAACCAAAACAAAAATGAAAAAAAAACCCCACAAACATCCTAGAAGCGTTTAAATTCAAGTGCAAAAAGAACTCTAAGATGGAGCTCCCAGCTTTATTCAAACAGAATAAAAACCAAACAACTCACCACTTCGGCCACAGAAACACAAACAGTTCACAGCAACTGATGAATGAGCTCAACGTGTCAGTAAAACAAGGATACACAGTAAGTATAGTCACAGTGTTTCATTGTAGTATTATGTGTCTTTTTCTCTAAGAACCCTGCACACTTTGTCATCATAGTGCCTCAGGGGCAAGCATCATCTTATTTTCACCATTGCCTGCACTGTCGAGCTCTGTATAAGAACTGATCACCCTCAACCTAGATTATAGTCAGTGGAAAGATACAGGCTCTTACTGCTGTGATTCAGCAGTCTGATGTTTTAATGTCCATTTTAAAATGGAGTAATTCAGTCTCATTGGTTATTTCCCTCCAGTAACTATAAAGGGTGTCTAGAGCGAGGTAAGAATTGTTGATACCTCGACTGAAGGAAATACCTGCTTTGCTACTTCGTAGATGTCTGTATCGCATAGGATGAGAACCACCGGGTTACTGCTTTTGTGTGGTTGTCCTTTGCTGCACTTGTTGAGGGTTGGTCGTTGTTTGGCAGTACGAGGCTCCATGCTACCGACAATACTCTGACAGCTTCAAGTCCCTCCTCTCTAAGGACTTAAAAGCACTTTGCAAAAGTGCAGGGACTCAGTCTGTCTCTGATGATGTCCAGCATCCTGCAGTTAGGAACGAACCACCTTATTCTGTTTTCCGGGTGACATCCCTAATGATCAGAAAACAACTCAAGCTCTGTCGATATTATAAGAACGTTTGTTGTTTTATTCTTTTTGGTGGGTACAAAAACCACAGTTTCTTACACAGAACAAGATTATAAATAATATCTGTAACATGAGTGACCCGTAGTCTCTTTTGATTCTACACTGCAGACTGATGACATACTCTAAACATTTTATCATTTTGTTTCTTGTATTAGACAGATGCAAATCTGTGGAACACAGAATGATGGAACAGAATGAAGGTAACAGCAAACAAGAGGATGACCAACAACTTTTATAAAAAAAAAGTCTCTGAATTTTATTACAGTGATGGCATTTTATATCAATTATTGCAATGAATTGTTCCCTAAGATGGTTAGAAAAAAGAATTGTGTTGTCCTCTACCGAATTTACATCAGTTAAAAAGCAAGCACGTTTCAATATTCCTCTTTTTTTTCAAAGAAAATGTAAATAATTTCTTTATTTTTTTTTCACAGGATTTACATATTTATTATTTTCTTATCACAGTTTAGTGATTCATTTCTACAGCTGAACAGCTGAGTATTCTTCCATTGTATATATTGATGTTCTGGAGACACAGGTTAGCATGTTCATTGACTTCTATAGCTATTTTTCTCTCTTTGTCAAGACAAAGACCAAAATGTTGTCCTTTCTGAGCATGTTCTTCACAGTTCAATGCGCTAAATTGGCAAGTCTTATTAGTTTTAAGTTCACTCAAGTGAAATTTGTTGCTGTTAATACACCCTTCCAAGCCCCCTCCCCCCAACAAAACTAAATTATGAATTTTCCTGATATAAAATCTGAGTTTGGGTTTCCGAGCTGAGCTCATGCACACATTGTTGCTGATGATGTCTGGCGCATTTGGACGTACTTCCCTTTCTCAGCCAAATTATTAGTTCATCAATGACACTCCCATGTCGTTACAGTCTGTGCTGTGTTCCCATCAGTCACCAACACAGTTTGATTAAGGCACTCAATTATTTTTTTGGTTTTTATGGTAGGTCCGATGCAATTACAGCCAATCCTGAACTTTGCCTAATTGCAGTTCCAGTATGCACGGCCTTCGGGCAGTCGGGAGTCAATACACGTCCGTTTTCTCCCACACTCCCTGTGATGGATAATCTGGCTTTGTTTCTTATGGCTTCAGAAAAGGTAAGCTAGGTTTGAAAAAAAAAAAAAGGAGAAAAGAAGAAAGTGTTACAACGTTTCTGTCCTTCAACAAACCAGGACACAGCAAACACCAAAATACTAAATTTTAGACATCTGCATTTTTTCATGTTAACATTAAATATCATAATAGTAATCATCATAAAAATAATACATAGCATTTAAATCTACTAGGGAAAAAAGAATAGCAATTCTGAGGGTAAATTTCATTGAGATAAATCATTACTGATTTAAATATAAAATCTGGATTTGATCAAGAAATTAACAGAGGCTATATCTTCATCTAAGCTGCTTCAAACTACATTTATATACAATGAAATGAGAATCAAGATATTTTATGAACTTGAAAGCATTAGCATCTGTGAATAAAGTCATGCACAGATTGTGATAGTCTTAGACCTTCAACTAGGAATGTCAAGATAAAATATAACTACTGAAACTTGTTTATAAATTGTAATAGCTGTATCAGGTATCTTTGTGATAACTCTATGGATCGAATCTAAAGAGATTATTACTTCTTTTTGCAATGCATATATTTAGTATCAATAAATCTGAGAACTGGCCTTAAACCTATTTTCATATATATGTTTTCCTACAATTAGAGAAGGTGGGAACTTTCAAAGGCAATGTAGTTTATTGAGAGAAAATACAATTTTCTATAGTTTTCTACATTAGGTCTAAATTTTTCACAGGAAGGTTTACACTTTTGTTACATCAAAGTAGTTACTTTCAGGTAAATCAGAACAAAATATCTTGCTTAGGGACCAACTGACTCAAGTAGGACCTCTCTCACGTTCTGAACAGAAAAAGCCAAGATGGCTAGTTTAGACTGAATGATTTCCAGATGACTAGAATGTGAGGAGGTGTCTAAGATCAACCAATGCAGCATGGACACCTGGAACAACAGGCATCCAAACTACACTATGTTGAAACAGATTTCAAAGATACCATGTTAAGATATTAATTAGTGGGGAAATCTGATTTCTGGTTAGCAGAAGCTATAGTCTGTGCAACTAACTCAGGTAGTTGGTGTGCAGGGATGCAATCTGAAACACCAACTGAAAAAAACCAAACAAGACAGAAAGGTGCATTCATACAGGAGCAAAGGGATGACAAACATCATAAAATCATTTTATTTGCCTTATTACTGATCTCTGCATTTAGAACTTTGTCCCTCTGAGCCTGATTTCTCCTTCCAAGGTAGCAGTGAAATCCTGAGCTGGTGTTTGAGATGCTGAAGTTAATTTTTTATGAGTGTGTGTGTGTATAGGGATGAGGGAGATTCCTTAAATCTCCCAAACGTTTCTGCTGCTTCTGGATGCACTTCTATGAAAATGTAGCAGTCTAATATTGTTTTGCTATCAGTAGCTCCTTCGAAAAAGAGTTTTTGAAAGTACAGTTGCTACTGTGGCACAGACAGAGCTTAGATATAAAAGCAACTTTCCAAATGAATTACCCTAAAAGTCAGCCCTCACAAGCAGCCAAATTCAGGAAAGGGCTTCAGTTTACAGAAGGCATTATGGCATTCCCTTTACACTGAAAATCCTTGGCTTTGATAATCATCAACTGCAATGTCCAAAGTCACCCTTCGAGAAGTTTCCCTGCTGCTACAGTACTTTGTGACAGGGACTGTTACACACATATCTTCACCTAATTCTTCAACTAGTTACAAAAAGGGAGGCAGATGTAATGAGAGAGTGGGAATCTGAGCCCATACAGTACCAAAAACCTCAACTACTCCCCAGCAGCAAATAAAAATCTATGCATTTACAAAGCAGACACAATGCAATGTGGTGTAGCTCCACATAGTGCATGTCCAGAGTCCCACTGTGAGTGGATGTCGAGGACTGGTAACTGCCTGCAGAAATGCATAGAACGTATTTTGGTCAATGGCAAGAAAAAACAAAGGTGCTTTAGTTTTGGGGAGGAATAAGAGTCCAAACCAAATCAGAATTCAAACTGGGGTGGAAAAGGGACGGCTTACTCCAGATGTGTTAAATTTCCCAGAAAGTATTATTATGTACCAGCATCCCTCTGTCACTTTGATCAGCTATCTGTTCATGGCCGTTCAGGGTTTGCCACTGGGAAATCTGAGAGAAAGCTCAGATTTATATGGGATATACAAGTTGTGCGCAACTGCAGTTTTGTAGCTCAATCTATACAGCTTTCTGGCCATTGACAACACACTTAGGACAGAAAGACAGTAAAAAGGGACCACAAAAAAAAAAAAAAGAAAAAACAAATGAGAATAACAAATAATTTCTCAGCAGCCTTCCACAGAATAACAGAAAAAGCTGCAATGAAACAACTCCTCTCTTGTCACGGCAAAGATTAACGACAACTCAGCAACACACCATGGAAACAACCCAGACAGTTAACAATGCCAGGAGGAGCAGGTCAAACTTGCACGCTGGGAAGTGCCATAAAGCCAAGTAACCAGGTAAGCTTCTGTGTTATATTTTAAACTATGCTATAGGTAATAAGGCTGGCTAATACTCTGCTTAACTGTGATGTTACCACTTCAGATTTGTAGCCTGGCTGCAGAAACAGTTTCAGGAATGGCTGGGATGAGAGGGAAAAGTCTTGGTATCTACTGTGAGTATTACCCAAACCATGCAAATCTCTGTGTAGTAAGTGTATGCAGTTAATAGTGATAATGTACTTCCAAATTTGTTATTAGTTTTGATTAAATAAGTTGTGGAATTAATTACATGAAAACACTGACTGCTCTGTTCCTATTGGGAAATGGGAATATAGGAAATATATCCTCAGTCTATAAAATACAAATATCCTAGCCTGTGCAGGGTCTTTTGTTGTTAAGGCTCCTTTAGTACCTGGGTCACATGGAGGTGTCTTTGGCACAAATACTTAAATTGAACATTTAATTAATTTTTCTATCTTGAATATGAATTTGGAGATACATGAGTCAAAATAAATGCATTACATATGTACTGAGCCATCCCATAGTACCTCACTTTTTTTTGTAATTAATATTTTTTTTCATTGTTTTTTTAATTAATTTTGTTAAGTACAAACAACATCATGGGGTGGGAGAGCAAGAGAAGGCAACTAAACTGGAAACTGGTTCATGAGCTTCATGGCCTATTGAAAAGGCCATGGAGAGGAAGTGGTGATGGCTGGCTGGATACTGGGACAATTCCTTCAAAAGCCTGTGTATTTGAGGTGATGAGCTCAGTAGGGCTTTTCCCTAGAGCAACTGGAGAGAAGACTGCTAGGCTCCGGACTGTTCTCAGGGCATCAGCTGAACACGTGTACTAAGGGATTACTACTGATGCATAAAAATGGAAAAACACTGCCCAGCGGAAGCGGGGTTGTTCCTTCCTTAAAGCAAACATCCTTCCCTGACTTCAGCAGTTGCGATAGTCTGCCATCCCACACATACAGACTAGTCCTTTATCATAGACACTAGTCCAGACATACAGACTAGTTCTATATTTTCATTTTCTGCTGCCATATACGCAGGTGAATTTTCTTGAGGTAACTCACTTTTGACTGGATTTAACTAAAAGAAAAAAACATGGTAATGAACATTAATAGTCAAGAAGATTATTTAAGATACTTTCTATTAGTTTAAAACATATACTACTAAACCTATTGGATGTTAGTTTAAAAAGTCAGCATACTGGTTACTCATGCAGGTTAGAACCTCCAAACATCTTTCCATATGAGCGAGTTTTAGTCCCAATACGATCCCTTTACTCCTTGGATAAATAAACATATCAAAGGTTTTGAAATGCACAGAACAGATATATTTCTGCAGAAATATGAGTAATCAGTGTGGCGAGCTCTGTGCTGTTGCCAGCTGACAGGAGTTTATGACTCGCACGTGTATGAACAGCTGGCACAGTCACCCTGCACAGAGCGCAGCACACAGGTAACCCCTGCCAGGGCTGCACCTTGGCAGTCTTCCACATGTAAGCATAAGCATTTTTATAAGCAGCTCACATCCTGAAATTTCTCAGGTAAATACTACAGCAAATAAGTAGAATGAGGAATTTCACAAGTCTATAAATAGTTGCTCAAAAACCTAGTTATTTCTATTTTCCTGGTGAATATTTAAATACCTGCACCCTAAAATATTTTTAAGAAATTATCAGAAGTTTTGACTGATCCAAACATTAATTTTCATTAAAATGAAATGCAAGGTGGGCATTTTTCATATATTTTTTCTATAAGAATTCAACTCTGTGTTGCAACAAAAATTCAAACTTTAGAAAAAGGTGCTTATGATCTGTCCTTAAAAAATAAAATTCAGTTAGCCTTAATTTTTATTTCAAAAAAACAATAAGGCTAAAATAAATTCTAAAAGGATAATCATAGTGTGTGTTGCACTGGAATCACAGAGCTGGATGGGAACTCAGGAGACTGTCAAATCATGCCATGTTTAGCATGTTAAGCCAGTTTGGGTCAGGCCAGTATTTAAATGAAAGCTTTGCTTATTTGTTTGCTTTCTTTGAGACACTGTCTTGGATGCATAGCATCCTGTAAACTTGGTAAGGAATGTATTTCTTGGGTCTCTTATAAGACTTTGGCACACTCTCAGTTGTAGGCACATCACTGAAGAATTTAAAGGAAAAGATCTCTTCATTTGCATTTTGCACCATTACTTGCAGAGGATTATTTCTTTGTAGGACCCTTATTACTAACAGTAGGCAGTGAACTTGGGAAAATAAAATTAGCCTCTGGAAGTCCTGATCCCAGTGCACAGGAATAACACTGGCGTACACTTTTTGAGTCTTCCTGACACCTAGGAGGTGGGTTCTCCCCACATGGGAAAATTAAGCCTCTCTGTTACAATTAAAATATACTCAGGCTCGTGACTTCTCGTACAACAGGGAACAAAAGAAAACTACACACAGTGACAGTATGCTTGCGATAGCTTCCCAGCCAGCGTACACCAAGCCCCCTCCCTCGCCCTCCGAGAACCCACCTATTCCTCGCAGCGCTCCAGCTATCATGCTCAAACACCATTCTCTGCTCACTCTGTGTTTGCTCTGTACTGTATGGTTCGGTATTGTACCGGCAGTGCCTTTAGACTGTAAGCTCCTCGGGACAGGGACCTGTTATGTGTTTGGCACACTTCACCTATTGTACAGCGCCGTGTACTCCAGCGCTATATAAATAATAAATAAAAAATGATAATTGTATCTCCAAAATTTCTTCTAGGTGGCAACATAAAAATTATATTGTCTCCTTTCTCTAAATTTTTGTTTCTTGCTTCTGCTCTAGGGATGGCTCAGTGATTTCAGGAAAATGAAGCTCAAGCTTTCTGTTAAAAAAGGAGACAGGTGGCTTGCTATTTGCAGGAGCAAGGGAGTTCTGGGTAGCATGATCTTAACTGCACCTTCACTTATAAAGCAGCCAGTATAGCTTGAGAGCCATGTAAAAGTGAT
Organism: Baryphthengus martii; assembly: GCA_013396935.1. NCBI lineage: Eukaryota > Metazoa > Chordata > Aves > Coraciiformes > Momotidae > Baryphthengus > Baryphthengus martii. Next base: position 99,691 of record VWZK01006368.1, on the reverse strand, counting down.
ATTTAGAAGCTACATTTGCTGCTACGTACCATTTGCAAAGGTCAGAGAGTTGATTTGGCTAATGATTAGTTGGCAAGATACTCACTGCATGGATGAGAACAAATACCTTAGTAAATCATCCCTGCACACCTACTCAGGGGAACTACAAAGGATGCAGCTCGGCACCATCAGTGGTTCAATCTCTGAAACCACTGCAAGTCCCGACCACTAGTACTGAACTAGGTAAGGCGGTACGTTACTGAAAACTGAGGATGATAATCAAGGTCTATTCACCAATTAATGACTTTTTGTCATTATTATAGTGGGCAAAGGTTGACCTGAAGCAGGATTTTGGGAAAAAAATGCCACACAGTTAGCATAAAACATGTATCAAAGGGAGGGTGACAAATAGGGTGGGGAGGAGAGAGTGAAGGTAAAACAACATTTAGACTTCTTGTAACAGTGCCTTGTCTTCCGTTAGGTTAACTATGGTTCAGTGACGTTGCCTATCCTAAATCTTGATTATAACAAAGCCCCAGTTAGGGCCAACATCAAATGATAAAGGCTTACAGCAATTTGTCACTAGTAGCGTGCAAACCTTTAGAAAAATAGACTGGCCAATCAAGTAATTAAACATTGGCCTTCTGAATATATATTTCATGATTTCAAATAGTTGTAATCTCCCAACCGATTTGACAATATTGAGTTGTTAAAAATGTATTTTTAATGTTAAAAATTCCTTGTAATGCAGATGTCTATTAGCAACATAGAATAGTATACTGTACATCTGCAGCCAAAAAAACTGAACCACTTTGCACTGATTTTCCAAAATATAAAGCTCTGTTCAGAAGCAAGCACCACTAGACAGACATGTCACAACACTGCGTTACAAGATGCATCACCCACTCACTGTAGTAGGCCCTAAGTCCTACCCCTAAATTTTAATACTTTCGGTTCCATATACGTTGTAACCTTCTCTATAAGTTGCTAAATTCTGGGTATTCTGCGAGGAAGTTGGGTTAAAAGTCTGTGCACTCTTTGCCACCTTCATTCGTTTCGCCTCTGCCCTGGACTTGTAACAGAACTCTATCAAAGCCACCAGCATTGCCAAGCCCAAGCCTCCAACCAGAATGTAGAAGACTCCAGCAACGTTGCTGAGACTCAAGGCACTCGTCTTGTCCTGGGGAAACAGAAGCGACACAGTTAACCCCGGAAAACAGACCCCCAGGAGCACAAGCTACAAGTTATAACATTGGAAATAAATAGAAATAAACAATAATGTGTAGCTGAAATTAAACAACATTTGCTTACATAGTTCTTATACAATTAGACCTATCTGGATCTATGCAATATATTTTAAGCACCTAACTTTCTTGGTCGGCATAAACAAAACATCATAAGTATATTGCCAACTTATCAGGATGTCATTGCTTGCTTACTGCAAAATATTACTTCCACTAAGTGGAAAATTAAACAATGACATGTCTAGCTCTTTTTAGGGGACATTTTAGCATTGATACGAAACTACATTTACGTAAAGCTCTTTATAAGCCTTGGAAACCAGAAATCCATTTATGTCAGACAAGACTCTGCTTGATCTTCATAAAAACTACAATTGTACTTGTGATAGGCATTGCTGTTAATTTAAAAGATCCAGACTGAGTTTCTGATACTTAAATGATGGGTGAAAATAACATGTGAGGCTTAAGTTACTTCTTTGAACAAACATTTCCTTTCAAAGTGCACACTGTACCATACACATCATGATACATTTGCCTCTTACCGATCACTGAATTTTGTTTCTATTTTATTATAGATACAGTTCTGGAACATGCCCATGGACAACTAAGGCTCCATACTAGTATAATTTTAAACAGCAGTTTATGAAATCTTGCATATTATTCATAACTTGGACAACAGTGAGAACTTTCTTTAGCAAATTATTAAATACACATCATTTTATAAATGATCACCTTCTTGGACATACTGTAGTAAATAACTATTCTACATTTCTCTATACTTCACTGCTTAGTTATTATTCGTATTTTTCTTATTTGAAATCCATGTGCATTTTTAGCACAGTTCTCAAGGAACTCTCTCAGGATTGATTTCCACATACTACATTGTGCGCCTTAAGATACTTATAAAACTTTATTCTTAAGAAGACTATATAATCTATACCTAGAGCACTTAACTTCCCATTGTAATCTCTATGAAATTTTAACTTATGAAGAATGCAAAATATTTGGATGTTTAATTTAAAGAGGCACTATTTATTGTGTAATCAATAGATCAGCACAGTAACAACTCTCATAGACATATAGCGGGCTTATAGCTGGGTTCTACTTGGTCTCTTTAGCTGGCTAAGAGGACTCAATATTTTGGAGGTGACTGTGCTCCTCTGGTGGCAATTGCTAACATGTGCTTGCAAACAAGGAGGCAGGACTGAGAAAGACCTATGTGGTGGGTTGAGGCTTTCCCAGCTGTCATTTATAGGTACTCTGCCATCCTCTTAGCTGTTTTTCTCTCCTTTCTCCAAAGCACTTGCCAGAAAAAGCAAAATGTGCTGGAAGTTTGTTTCCTAGGCTAATTTTACCTTCTATCTATCAGGGTAACTCTCAGGGTATGCAGGCTGGCACAGAGACAGGCACAGTGAAGAAATTTCAGGTTCATCAAATACAGAGCTGGCACTGACTGTGGTGCTTCCGGGCCATCAGAAAATACCTGCTCCTGTGTTTGTCCCCAAACAGAAATACAGAAGCTCCACTCCACTCCCTGGAGCTGTCAGGATTACTGTTTGGGAACAGACTAGGGTAAACACTGGAAGCTGTAGAAAGCTATTAATTCTCAAAGCCTTTCACTTCAAAGCTTAAGTTAAGTCCTCCTTGGCTCCTCGAGGAGCTGGGGACCTTTCCAAAGGCAGCCAGGCACAGCCACCCTGGGCAGCAATGAAAGACAATCCTTCCTGCTAGCATTTCTCCTTTTCAAAAAGCTGCTGAGGGAGGCCAGCTCCGAAACAAGAAGGTGTGAAGCGATATCTTCTATGTAGTCAATGGGGAAAGTCCCTCCCCCCAGGCAGGAAGGAAACAACTAACACAATCTGCTTCCCCTAAAACCACCTTGTAACTTTTCAACAGATGCCCTGAATATGTAGGATGATGTCTGGTGATGTATAACACTGAAGACTTTAAAAAGTAATAGTGCTTCTTTAAATTAAAGTGTGATCCCCATCAAGACAGGGCAAAGCTGATTCATTCTATGTCTACAGCTGCTTATTTTATTTCTAAGTCATTTTGCTTATTACTTCCTTTACTGCTTTGTGAACACGATAGTAGGTCCCGAACTGCAGCGACTGACCTTACTTCCAGAGTCCTTGGGTCCACATTCACCTTTATCGTACCACCATTTGTTTTTCAGCTTGTCTAAGACGCCTGCCTCACTGAGTTTCAAAACGGCAAGGTTTACAGGAGTTCTTCACGTGGAAAATAACATAAATAACATTATATATGTTATTTTATGTTATTCAAGTAAAACTACATAGAATCGCATTGCAAAGTGACAGAGCAGAGGCCACAGTGGGTGCTATGTCATGTACTGTTGGCCCAGGTTTAGAGACAGACATATGACCGGGACCTGCTCCATCGCTTTAGGTAACAGGCACATACTGCTGGGGAAGATTTGTAAATAAATAGTATGCAATTACTGTGAACCCAAAACTATTGGCTTAGACATATTAACAACATACCCTTCAGAGACACGTATAATATGACTGGATATAGGACTTAAGAAACATTAATTTGTGTTCCTTGTCTTCAACTCAATTTTAGTTTGTATGTATGACTTGGCTATAGCTATTTCATTTACTGCCCTCAAAATTATCCTGGCAAGAGAAAGGAGATGCTTTGTGTAGTTTACTGCCCACAATCACTCGGCACAGACCTGTAATCAGAAGGTCTGCATGTAGAGAACTTAGGGGGAGAGCTGCGATGCCCTTATCTTCAGCTAAGAAGAACATGACAGTCCATCTTTCATTTTCATTTCCCATTTCAACTTTATTTTCAAATTCAAAGTTTTTCCTTAAATCTTACTTATTCACAATAAGTCTTTTATGGGTCTCAGGCTGATGATAAATTACTACTTGGAATATCTTCTCTTCCTAGTTGTGTTTGCTGTGGGTGATGTAACAGAATTTAATATTGAGATTAAATTTAATCTGATGCCTCGAAGTCATGAACCTCTATGGGTTTACACTGTAGTTAGTTAAACTCAGTGAATAATCTGAGAGTATTATGGTAATGCTCCACTTCATGCAGTTGTACCAGTTTATTTTCTAAACCCCTATGAAATCATTAACAGGCTTATTTTATGTACTTTCTCCTTTGAATCGTTGACTGTCCAGTTCTTAATGCACTAGGCATATGGATATCTATTTATGTGCAGGTGTGCATGAAGAAACAATATATACCGGAGAAGGAGGGAGATAACAGAAATGGCATGTCATAGATAGCCAAAACATATAGTTTTGTTATATGACATACGACCTGATCCTGTGTATGCCAGAAGATTCCTATGGGAAAATTAGTCTCTCATAATACACCATGATACGTGCATAGCTAAAATGTTAACCCATGAATTCAAGGCTTAATTTAAAAATAACTGGTGCAAGCTTTAATTAGTATAGCGTAACTGAAGATACTAAAATAGTTACTATAAAAGAGAAAAGGGGCTTGTTGCACTCTACAACTAGTTTTACTGGAAATCCCCAAATGCTTATGTATTAATATATCTCTGTGTGTTTGTATGCACATATTTAACATACAAATAACAGCTCCTGAACCTCCTATGCCACTCTTAGCTTTAGAGATCCTGTCTTTACACACATTCTGATCACTTTTTGTATGTACAAATAAAGGAGAGGATTCACCTCAGCTTTTTCACCCATAAGTTATGCCCCAAGCTTTGGCTGCCTGTCTAGGCCTCCTTGCAGTTAAGGGAAGAAGACAGGCCTCTCCAAAAGGTGGGCTTAGATACCAGTTTTAACAAAGGATGAAACATGCTGTTGAGATGCCCACCTCTTCCCATTTAGTACTGAGGAAGCCCTGGTGCCTCAGAGAAATGACAATTTTTGACAGCTACAGTTGTGTGAGAGGATTCCCAGGTGCTCTCAATTGATCCCTTTAAGTAAAGGAAATGCTTCATCCACTTTCCAAATCCCACACATTTAATTGATACCAAATACTCTGCTTCTAGAATAGAAAATGCCTATTTCTTGATCTTTTTCATTATTCATGCTTGTATTTTGTCTTCAGGCCTCCTGGCAGCACGTTGTACACGTTGATAGTGGAATATGAGAGTTCCATTACTGTGAAATGAGTGGGTAACAGTTTGGGATGCTAGCAAGTTGCCTGTCAAAATGATCCTCTGTTTGCTTCTAGTACAAGTGTGAAATAATGAATATTATTTGGATAGCCATCATTTGCAATGTCATGCATTGGCACTGAGCCATGTTTTGGTGCTCCTAAATCCCAGCAGTGTAACAGGGCTGGTTATGACAAAGATAAGGGGCATCCAGGTACTCTTCTTACAGGGAAAATCAGAAGCCTGTAGAGTTGATGCAGATTAAACTGATAAAAATGATAATTAGGACTCAATATGAACTATCAAGACCATCAGCAAGCAAGTCAGAAAACAGATGTCTCCCAGTCCTTTGCTTGATTTTTTTCAGCATTAACAGTTTAGGTATATAAAGCCTGATACAGGCAGAGATTTTTTCTTCTTTGCAGCTGTAGTTCCTTTAATGTCATTCTTTCTGCATTGTCTCTGCGAGGAATCTCTTAGGTTTTCCTTTGGGAAAAACAATCAATTTCATGCTTAAAATTGCCAGGCTATCCTCAATATAACTGAATTGCAATGGCAATGGCCAGCAGAGATGAGGCAATTGCCACTTTTCACAGAAATATAGCCAGTAGTGTGACCTTGTTTCTCCTCTCCATTATTTTTGCCGGAACACTTCCTGAAACAAGGTGCTGCACAAGCTTAGGGAAACCTGTCCTCTTCCACTCACTTTCTCACCTGTCCTAGTGAGGCTCTGTGAATAAGACACAACATGTCCTTTACATCTCCTCTCAGACACTCCTAGCTGTGGTGAGGGACAAGTACTCTGAGAAAAATTTAAAATTAAAATTTAAAGTATTTTCAATATAATTAAATTTAAAAATATTTTACACTTTCAGAACAGGATATTTGTCCAACTTTAAATCAACCAGATGCAATGGAAAATGTACATGTTCCAATACAAGAAGCCCAGATTGAGGGGCTACAAGGCAGAAAAGGTAGATTTTTGCTTACTCTTTTCAGATTAGCAACATATATACATATATATTTGCAACCACAGTAAGTGATTGCAGGTGTAGTGAATTTTCATGTATTTTAGGCTTTGTTTTGTTTGGTTTTTTTTTCATTTTAGTAGGAGATTTTCAACAGCTCCCATTGGAGATGAATGCCCAGATCACCTGATCTTTCAGTGAAAGTTGCTTATATTCTTTCCTTTCTTTGAAAATATCTTCTCCAAATAGCCATAATTTTGGCCGTGTCAGTCACGAACTCGGAGATCATAACTTGTTACTACACTGCTTACATAATCAGTTGGTGAATAGTCCTGCTGATACTAAAGGGGGCAGAAACTAAAAATCTGTACAATCCGCTGTACAGTCTGCTGTACAAGAGCAATGTTGTTAAGTTATACATAGAGGAAAAATCCAGCATTTAGAATTAAATTTTGCATCAAGTTCAGTCCTGCATACTTAATACTACAACAGAAAATAACTGTAGATCTGTGTTCTTTTTTTTTTTTTTCAAGTTTAGTGATTTTTGAATCACTCATGTTGGACTAAATCTTTAACTGGAGTAAACTGGCAGAGTTTGTGAAAACCAGTCCATTTTTTTCAATGCACTGCTGTCAAGAATCTCCCTTGTTATATATAAACAGGACTCATCTGCCTCAAATTCATGTAAGGATAATATAGCAGAAAGAATTCACCTTTATACATGGAGAATTTGTCCCATGTAGTCACAGTGCAAAATTGGTGTGTCACAGCACAGGAGACCCTGTTCTTCATCCTTATACTGATCTCCATGGCAGTGCAGCCTGACCTGGGAGCAGGGACAGTGTTTTTCTTTTCATCATGTTCTCAGTCCTTCTACCTGTTCTCTTGGTTTCCTACTCATTTCCTCCTATCCTGTCATCAATCACTTGCTGTTGGAAGGGCTGGTTTTTAAGAGCCTCAGGCTGGATCTTATGCCAGCAACATCAGTGAAATCACAGTGCTTTAAAATGGCATTAATGAAGTTCTGAGTTAGTTGTGTTCAGGACAACGTATGGGCAATTATAGTATTTAAATTACTGTACTGAGCAATTTTAAAACCAATACAGAATTTTTGTAGATAGGGATTTTAAAAATGCAATCACAAGTATGCTTTAGGAGCATTTTCATTACCTGCTCATGGTTGAGCCATGACTGCAAGGTCAGTCTCATCTCCTGAATGAAAAACAAGTGCCACTGTGTTCTCTTGAGGACTACCAGCAGAGCCTGGAGGAGCGCTCTATCAGCAGAACTTCCTTATGTCCACACTTCTATACAAACAATGGAGCAGAGTGGCAGAAACTGTGTTTAAATATCTTGCCATACATCACATGAAATGATGATGGTATACAGTTAAGATCTGAGGTAATGCTTTCAAAAGCACTTGAATGACTTGAGGACCTCAGTTTTGTCTTCAAACATGACTTAATTACTGATGTCATTAAACCACAGATGGTTCACACAGGGCAGCTAGCTGAACTGTCTTTCTGAATTTTGGAAATTGTTCCTTAAAGGAAACAATAATGGGGAGGCTAGAGATGACCTTTTAAGAGCACAGAATAGAAGTAGGAGAAATCTTATTTAGCAGAGTAACATAAACCTTTGGAGAACTACTGAGCTCTCATGAAACTCCTTCATTTCTATAGTTCTCTGTACTATCATGAAGGGTTATTCTGGGCCTAGATTCTCATATACTGACTAGTGAATTTCAAATAGCAGCACAGTTATCACTCAAGTGCTGTATTTCTTTCAGGAGAAGAGGCTATTCTTATTCTCATTTATGACAGTAGGAAGCCCTGTAATTTTGACTGGAGCTGCCAACAAAGCTTAGGATTTCTTCTTTTAAAATTCATATAACGAAAAGAAGTATTAGCTAGAGATGTTTAAAGGGCTTAGTTCAGGACTTGTTGGTAGTTGCCAGGTTTACAACAGTGTATGGTGTCCTGGTTATTCCACTAATGATCATTCGCTAGTATATAAATTTAAAATATTTAGAGCTCTATTAATTCGGTAGAAAGATTCTTATTAACTTTAATTGATCAGATCCTACAAGACTGTTCCCGAATAAGGAAACGGATTTTGTAGACGACAAATGACTGACTAATACTTTGGGGAGTCACAGTAGCTGTGGCTCAAAAACCAAGACCAGATGTTGCTGTAATGTAGAATTTGAGAAGCTTGGTAATGTCTGCTCATCTCCTTCATGTGCCTGGTCCTACTAACATGGGTAGGGCAGGCGCGTGATACACCTGGGACTTCCCAGGAGCTCTGGTACTGCGTGTTCATTCAGCTATGCCTGGGAAAAGGTGCAGCTGGAAACAGATCTGAGGTCAGATGAATGCTCTGGGCAAGCTGTATATAGTCCTAGGACCACTGGCTGAGCTCCACCTTGTTCTCCATCCTTTGCCAATGCTGCTTTGCCCACCATATTTTCTACTAAATCCTGAAATGCCTGCGTCACTTATGGTTCGTTTCCATTGGCAAAGTGTTCCTTTCTCCCATCCCTGCATTAACAGATCCATTCTGTTTCTCCATGGACTGTAGTCCTTGCCTTTGTTTTCTACTTTCTCCCCCACTCCTTTTTCTGTCACTTGCCATTGCACCAAGCTTGCTCCTTCAGTACTTCCAGCCATTTCTCTGGTGAAGCCCTGCCCAGCCCTCTACCATGAGGTGCTTGCCTTTTCCTGCTTCATGACTCAAAGCACCACTGGCTGATAATTAAGGAAAGTAAGTTAAAAGAATCCTTAGCTTGCTAACTAGCTTTTATCGCACCTTTAAACCACAGTAGGTTTGTGAGTAGTGTCTTCTAAAAAAATGGAAGTATTTTAATGATATGACTCTCTACCTGTGACATTTAAAAAAATTAAATAAACACCCTTCCCGCAATAATGCAAAAGCTCAGGCTTGGGTAGAGCATGTAATAGCAGCAATGTGGAAGATTTATGGCTCACTTGTCAACTTTCTTACAAGAAGTTGGTGTCTGCTCCACTTGCAGGTTAAGTGCTACCAGGTCTAATATGCCTAAGCACTTTGGAAGAGAAAATAGAGACCATTTCTGAAACTGTGACTGCTGGCGAGCAGAGCAGTGGGGGGAAATAGGTAGAGCAGAAGGATTGAAAGCAAAGTGAGGATTAGGAGACCAGTGCAGAACAGCCCAAGGGATGGTCCCTGAGGCCAGGACACAGCATGAAAGAGCAGAAGGACTAAAGAAGGAGAGCAAATAGTAAGAAAAAATATATGTAGGCAACTGTAAAGAAAACTACATAAACTGTGAATGACAAATCAGTCAAATTTAATCATCTATATCTGGCTAGCTCGGTGGTCTGCACAGTTACCTGTGCAGCATTCTCTTATATATTGTTCAGACACAAGCACATAAATAAATATTATTACACACTGCCTGGCATGGAAAGGATATTTTAAATATCTTCCTACTCCCTTAGTTCACCATCTTCCACTTTCACATCTTTGCTTCTTTTCAGCACAAGGCAGTTTCCCAAAAGGAAGCTGTGAGGAGACTAGGAAGTAGTGGCACTGGCCATATGGAAGATATAGAAGTGCAGGAAGAATAAGAAGCTGTCATCACCTCAGTCTAAAATTCAGCCTAAAATTCCTGTCTCATAAATTCTGCTTAGAGAATCATTACGGATTTCAGTTTGCTGGCAAGATACCAGGAAATGTCAGCATGAAGATATTTCAGCTGAGATTTGTCTTCCTATTTTGCATTCTCATGTGAAAATTGTAATTTGTACTAGTATTGGTTTTGTCAATAGTGGATCCTTGAGCCTGGACCATGCATTAGATTACTGCTAGGAGACAGTCACACTGATTTTCACTCTTTTCCTCTTGTGTCACTGAAAAATATTTTGGGTAGTATCATACAGTAGAAAAAAAATTCTCAGCTGGTATTTGCGTCTGAAAGTTCCAAAAACTGCTTGCTCACAAGAGCTAGCTTGGAAAAGGCTCATCAGGATTTTGGAAGATGCAAGTTTCTGAAAACTGGTGATAGATCTGACAACAGTGACTGTTTATGAGTTTCCCTTGGGGCTCTTAAACAAATGCAAATATTTTTGCTTTGACAGTAATTGCATACGCCTAGATTTCAACTGCAGGAACCAGCAGTGCTGTGCTACTGGTGAAACTGTTTCATCGCAGGTAAAACCCCAGCAGATGCACCAATTACTTTACATACTGTTTACCCGCTTTTGGTGACATTGAGGCTAACCTTGGAGTCACCTCCCCCGCTGCCACATTCTCCTTTGTCGTACCACCATTTGTTTTTCAATTTGTCCAAGAGGCCTTGCTCATTCAGTTTTAATACTGCCAGGTTAACAGCATTTCTTGAAACGATAAAACATATTTTGTAAGAAACTGCACAGCTGTTAAGATGTTAGAAGGAATGAGGACTTAAGCTGTTTATAAGCTTGATCCACATACTAAATAAACCTCTCATTTCCATATTTCAAAGCCCTTGGCAGCACAAATAACTGTGGTTACTTTCAAATGCAAAAAATATGTTTCCAGTGTAGAAATGCTTTTGAGAATGGTTTGGATTTTAACATGAAAATTCTATCAACCAACCCAAACTATTTTTGCAAAATGATGATAAAATTGCCTTGAATTATGAGCAATTTCCACAGATTTATTTAAGTCTATATTTAGAATATGTTTAGTGTGGGCCAAGGCTGATTTTTCAAGCAGATGGGAAAATGCATTCCCATATACTAAAGAGGCAAGGTCCAGACAGCCTATGCAAGATGCTGCCAGTCACTTGGTCACATAGAGTTCTGACACATAGCACTTCAGATTGATCCTGCACAAGCTATCGGGCTAAGGCTCCAGAAACAGGGAGTGTGAGGCAAAGCTGAAGAGGAACACTAACAGCTTGCACACTGACTATGATGCTATCTAGAGCCAGTTATCAGAAAAAAAAAATGTACAAAGAGGTGCCAGGAATACTGCCCATCTGGGGTTTCAACACCTGCTGCAGGCCCATTGGTACATTTGGGATGCAGGCTCTAGAGTCCTCCTCCATTTGCACAGTAGGGGCTTAGCTGAAATCAAAGACTATCATCTATCTTAATGCTGTGGCTTCAGGGATAGCCCTGGTATCCTGGGAGAGCACCCTATCTCCCAGTCCAAAGGGCACCCAAGGTGTGAAGGCGGAAAGTGGTGACAAAAGAAATCCTTTCTGGGGAAGAATGGGGACAGTGAAGCCAAGCAGAAGCTCAAGTGCTGGGAAGACCAAATCCAGCCTATTCACTGGGTGCTAAGATACAAACAGATAGTTGGAATGTCATGAGGACTTTTCTGTGGAGGGTTTATACATCTTATGCTACCACTGGATGAAAGATGAATCACTCATTGATTGCTAGCACCAGTGGCATAGGCACAACAGACTGAAACAGGCTCTGTGAACCTGATGTCCTCCATCTCATGTTTAAGTGCTCTTTTTTTCAGATGAGAGAAATACCTGAGAGGGACTTTGGATCTGTGCAGAAAGAGAGAGGTTGCCAACAAGAAGACTAAAGCACAGAATCACTGCTTCTGTATGAACTCAAGCTGCTGGGAGTGCACTGAAACTCAGTCAAGAAAAGGACAGAGCTGGTCCTAGGATAGGGTTGCTTCTGTGAATGCTCAAAGGTTTTCCTTTACATACCCAGAAAGCATTAAGACTGGATTGCAGAGGGTAGATGATATAGATTAGCATACAAACCCAAATGTAAGGCACCTGGATTTATTACAGGAACTATAGTCACTGTATGTGTTTTAAAATCAGTTGATAACTAATCTGCCAGGGCATTTATGCAGCCTTCATCATCTCCTGAGGAACTTTTGCACTTGTTTACAAGTGCACAGTTTCCTATCTTGATTACCAAGAGCCTAAAACAGTCACATATCCTAATGGCACACAACTACATCAATATTTATTCGTAATTCATAATAATAAACTTATCCTTTTTTTCTTGTTCAGGGGTCCCTAGTGCATCCATGCTTATCAGATATGTATGCTTTTTCTGGTGAGAGTATGCTCAGCCTCTCTTGCAGACCTGCAGAGGCATATAGAGCAGTGACATCATAACCTTGAAGTATCATTCATCTCCAAAAGGAGAGAAGCATCTGTGTGGTGCCAGTAGCTTAACTACTGCTCTTTAGAGACAATATGCAGTTGAGAAAGATGGAGTTTCTCTCTCTGAAATTTTTTAATGCTATAAAGATCTGTCTGTCAGGGCTGAGTGGGATTTGGTAAGAGCTATGGCTGTCAATGGCATCTTCCTCTCATCAATTATGAGATGATACAACACCTTCAAAGCACTTGGAAATGGAGTGGGGAAGACAAATCCTCTGGTGACAGGACTCCATCAGATCTTATCTCACCAGAAGCCACTGTGACATGTGATTCACCCTCTCTAGAGGTGGCCAGTGTCTGGCCCCTCAAAGTCCCTTCTAGCAACGGAAATATTTATCTCGCTCACTAGAAGAGATACTGTCCTGTCAGACAGGTACAGACAATGGTATTTTGCAGCTTATGGAGCATTCTTTACAACATTGGCCTGTTTGTAGCACTAATGTCAGCTTCAGGAGATACCTTCTCTGTCTTCTGGTAACAGCTTTTCATACAGCTCCTGCTGGAACTGAGACAAGTCTCTGTGGTCTGGTCATGAAGTTTGGAAACTGCTTGTGTGTAGATCTGACTTTAGCTAGCTTCACTGTACTTACATTTATACAAGATTTTTCATACAGATAAAGTAATTCCTTGTCTGTCCCTGAAAGTGAAAATGAGAGCTGTAGGCTGTAGTGGGAGTGATAACAGACTGCTCTTTGTGGATAAAGCTTTAAGAGGAATTTAGCAGCCAGGCTGACAAATACGATCTTGTATAAGTGCTCTAATTACAGTTCACACTCTGGAGGGAGAGGAGCAATTGCAAAAATGGAATGAAATTGTTCATTTGTCCCTTTTGTTCTTCAGAGCAATTGCTTTTGAACCAGTCATATTTACTACAGAGTTTTCCTACTCAGCCTTTAGTTACAAAGCTTATGATTTTGGCATGTTCGCTCCATTTAGAAAAGTAATTCTGTGGCCAGCCCTGCCATTTTACAAACTGATTTCCAGTACACTAAATGTAAATTTATCTTTGTAAGGGACTGAGACATAGATGAAAGATGATCCTAGAAGCACTCTTCTTTTGTGTTTGAGCAACATTACTTACTCTGAAAAAGGCTTCGATATATAGCTTGAGCCTGCTGTCTACAATTTCAATGTCAAAACTCCTTCTCCCTTTAGCAATCAAGGTCTCGTTTAATGCTGCTATGTCTAATTGTCACACTGGGTAGCAATAACATAAACAGCTGCTCTGACAGTGCTGCAGATGTGGGCAAGAGCGATCACTCCCATGAAAAATGACATGTATCTCAAGGAATATCACTAACTCTCAATTCAACAAGCCACTTAAGCACAGCCTTATTTTAAAGCAGATGGGAAGCCCTATCAATCAGTCTATCTGTAAAAGCATCTTCATACTATTCCCTCCAAGCTGTAGTCTCTCAAGTATGAACACTAAAGCTCATTGAATTAGACCAAGTCCTTATGGTAAAATTCTTCAGAAGTTCTTTCAGTCTTTATCTTATCTTGGGCAAAGATGTTAGCTGATAACTTAGAGATTTTTTTTTTAGACCTTTTATCTGGATAGTCTAAAATGAATTTCAAACAACTAGGTGATTTTTTTTTTTTGATAAATAATAAAAATTTTCATGTTTAATGGGAAGAGCTTTCCCACTTGCCAAAGGACTGAATTTATCTTTCAAAGCATTAAAGATTATCAAGGAAAATTTTCCCACAGTCATTTAGAGAAGCTGCAGCTGGTTGATAGCAATCCTAGAGTAATAAATAAATAAACAAAACCCATTCATGAGAGGGTTATTTAGCTGGGTTATTAGCCATATCCATAGACAGTTTCACAGCACAATAGAGAAATGGAAATAAAAAGGATGAAGAAGTAAATGTGGATTTAAGCTGCAATCATTGCTCTGAAATTAAACTGTATTGTTTACAAATGTAACATATTATTGTCCTCATCACGTCTAGCAGGCCATGTAAAACCAGGTTAGTTTCACACTGCTTTCTCTGTTGCTTTGTTATCCAGGTCCACCTCAAAATGTGGAAATAGATAATATCCTTCTGGTCAGCAAAACACAGAGAACCTTTGCTCAACACTGCTCTATCTCCCACAGAAACGTTGCAACTGAAATCCTGACAAGTGCAACGGTGACTACATTAAAAATGATATACCTCAAAGCCACACTAGATCACTCATATTCATCCTATACAGTGCTTCTTTCTGCCACAGAGGAAGGCATTTTGAAACTTGAGTATCTATGGCAGAAACTGTTCATCATCGAAAAATAGGACTGTATGCTCAATACCACACTTAGTCAAAACTCTCACTGAAGAACAATGTCTTCTTCAATAAAGGAACTGAAATCTTTGCAAGAGTAAGGGTTTAATAGTAGCAAGCAGGCAAGTGCTTTAATATTTGACTCTTAATCACTGCACAATCCTGCCTTTTCCATTGCTCAGAAGAAAACGGAGTCCTTTTATGTGACAGTCAAGCTAGTTCAGCCAAAATTGCAGTCCTTGCACTTTGCAGTTACTTGAGTGCATGGACAGTGATTTCAATGTATGGATCACAGCTTTTTTTTAAGCTGCCTATGGCATTACAGTATGAAAAACTCGATGAGAATTAAATCATTCTTACTCATTTAAACTACATTTAAAATCACTTTCCATCTCCCCATAAATAAATAGTAATAAGCAGTTTAAAATATTAATCACTGTCACTTCTTTTTTTAGAGAGCCTACTTGTGCCGGCTGCACATATGCCTTTCAAAGTTAGCAAACGATCAAACTGCACAGACAGGTGACAGTGTCCCTGCCCAGTCCTTTGCAAAATAACATCTGTGATTCCAGATGGGGATACCTCATCTGCTACCCAAATGGATCACACTAGAGTGCTTGCCCAAAGCACAAGGAAGCTGGCAGCAAGGTCTGCTTTGACTTCCACAGCCACGGTTAACAGATGACCTATCCATTGGACTTCAGTCCATAAGAAGCAGCGAGGTAGGCATTCACCAAATTACCCGGACGCAGTGGCATACAACACCGTGGTACCTAGCAAATACATGCTTAATCACAGGAAGGGCATTTCTAAGGCTGATAGAGACACACGATGGTCCCTGCACTACGAAGGAAAGAGATAGAGACCCAGGTCAAGGACCACAGCAGCCAACATCACGAGCACTCTTGAAAATTTGAGGCAGTCACAGGGGAACACCACAGGAGAGGTCACCACATTCTGCCTAATGAAATACTTCAAGCATCTAAGACAGAATAGCACCTCAGTATCTTTAAGAAACTAGAAACCAAAACATAAAATGCATCCTGCATGGTAAGACCAAGCCTGTTTTCAACAGTCTAATGTCCAGATCTTGAGAATACGTAACAGGTAGAAAAAGGCTCTCTCCAGTCTGATTAGACACACACCACAATCTTAGTTGCAGCTGTTTTTGAAAAAAGTTTTTCAGCTCCCAACATCTCTGGATGTACAGTGGTTCATGAGATGGTGGAAAGCACCACCTGTCTGCACTGCTCTGCACCATCCACGAATGCAATTCAGAGGACTCGCCCTTGGCCTGAGCACACATGGCGAAGGAGACCTCTTCCATGAAGTCAGGTCTCAGAGTACCTGGTTTTGAACACTAAATGGCATAAAGGCACAGACAGGTCCCTAAGCACTCATTGGAACAAAGGCAGGATCTCTGTTGGGAGCATTTAATAACAATCTTTTAGGCAACCAGTAGCATTTTGCCAGGAAAACTTAAATGTCTTAGCTATTTAAACAGCTTTGACATTTTCCCAAATCTCTTTCCTGAACTGAATCTCATAAATTCTGTGTAACTGGCGCACTAGATAATAATTCCCTGAATCCTGGGCAAATTCTTGGAGAAATTCTGCTGTAATCTTTACAGACGGCGGCACTGTTCTTTCACTGCTTAGCATTGGGGATGTTGTTCACTTGAAATAATGAACAAGCAGGAAGTGCAGAAATAACACGACTCACTAAAGAGACGCTATGTACACAGAGAGGGCTTTGTTTAAACTGCAGCCGTACGACACAGCATATCGTCCTAGAACCTCTGGTGTCGCCACTGCAGTTACTGAGGCAGAAGCAGAAACCCTGACTCTCAAAAGGCTTTTCACAAATTCTTCCCACAAGGATTTGAAAGCCTCAGGAATTGTTCAGTCACTTAGAAGTCACACCATGTGGAGGGATGCCACCTCTGTTTAACCTTGGGTTCTCTGAATGTACAGCAAACTTCAGAGTACCTGAATGCTAGATGATCAAAGCACCATAAATAAGCCATATGCAAGGCATGGACCAACAGGCAAAATACAGGGATTTGCTTTTTATTCCAGTAAAATCCATTACTACATTGCCATGCAAGTTTGCTGTATATATACTCCCACACAAGTATCGTCTGGAAGGAAGTGGGGATCACTAAACTACTTCACAATGGGAAGTGAAGCCACGGATGCAGTGGTGCACCTGCAGGAAGAGTTCATTGAAGAAACGAGCTTTCCCAAGACCACAACGTCACAGTCAGCAACGTGCTGGCGCTTGATGACACACACGTCTCAAGCAACTCAAAGCTCGTTTTCTTCCTTGCACTTTGGATGTCTCTCCCTGCAGCTACCTGCTGATGCAGCTGTCTCCCAGACAAGCTCCTTGGCACTCCTGATGCAGGCTGCGGGGGGTTCTCCCTTTGGGCAAGGTAGAGAGAGAGCCCAGTGAAGCTGAGTTCAGTGACATTACTTCAGTGATGTGAATCACAGTTACTCTCTCATGATCTAATCTGTATCCAGCCCAGGTGGTTTGGGAAGAGGAGGCCACAGCTGCCTGAGAACCACCCCTCGTTTCACAACATAGTGCCTCCTGGATGCAGCTGAGGATCTGTCTGAGATGTACTTAAAAAAACACACGTAGGGGCATATTTACAACTTGTTTGTATAATCCGTTCACGTCATGGGAAAAATTAAATTCAACCTTGCCAAGCAAAACATTAGACCTGTCCACCTTCTGAGCTGTTTATTTTAACCACATTTTGAAAAGTGCTGATGGTAGACTGTAACATGACACAAATGCAGAGCAGTTTAAGGCTGTTTGACAATTCATCAAGAGAAATTAAGTATAAAGCTGCATGGCACTGGCTGAATATGTTTAATAAATTAGGAATGAAACAAGCACTCTGTTAATGAGGAAGATGTAGCCAAAGCTTACATCATTCTATACTCAGAAGGCTTGAAGAATCAATAATGCAAATATTAAAAAAGAGCTAATGCAAGAGGATGTTTATAAGAAAAACAACCTAAATTTTAATGACAGGGGGCCAACTTTGAAATCATGATTTTTAAACGCATTCAGAAATTTAGAGGAATAATTTTTGTACTAGGATTTATAAAGATTTGCATGCTGCAATGATATGTGTATGAAAAAAATCTATTCACATACTGAAGCACAGCACCTATCATGACATTTTCACATGTAGCTTACAGTTTAAACAAAATAGAGCCCCTGGCACTTGATAGCTTGCTCAGAATTTAAATAAAGGACTACTATTATTCAAGGTGTGAGTCTTCACAGCAATATTACATCATCTGTAGTGGGTCTCTCAGGCTTTTCAGCTAAACTCTTCCATTGCATATATAGGCTTATCAGAGAAAGGATGTGTTCAGCCCTCTCAGTTGAGTGCCTGCTAAGAATCTACCAGGGCAGTGGGTGCCTCTTGAATTCCTTCTTGCAAAATCCACATATCCCCGAGGAATTGACTGGCCCGTAGAAAGCCAGCAGTCCTGCAAAAAAGCTATGGGCAGGTTGTGTGCTGCATTAGAAGCTAAAACCATTTAGAAATGTTATTTAAAACTCCCCTTGCCAATTGCATTTAAAATATCTCTTCCAGAACAGTATCTCAAAATATTGTAAAAACACTAAGAATAAAGTATCTTTACAAGAGTGTGTATGTATTGTTATTCTCTGTTTAGAGACGGGAAATTTGAAGAAGCACTCAAATACTTTTCAGTAGTGGCTAATTAAAATAATGCTCTTCATTTAGCCATCCAAATAAGATGGTTGATTTCCAGGGGCACTAAGTTTTTACGGTTTCTATGCATATCCTAAGTATGCAGCTTAGTTACTTGAACTGAGCTTTGTAAACAAATACAAGCCAAACTGACACCTTGAGGACCAGCAGGAGTTCCAATTAATGGGAGACCCACTGCTGCTAAAAACTGTGATAGCTACTTTGAATTCAAAGAAGTTCTGACAATTTACACGAGCTAGAGGTCTGATGACTGTAGTTTAAAATATTTATATAAATTGAAAACTGTTTTGCAACAAGATATTCCAATTACAGTTTGCAAACACTTCTTGTCACAAGCAATTAAATATGTTTTTTGCTTGTGTAAAAACAACAGCAGTTGACCTGGGAAGGCAACTCAGCTTGTCTCCCTGCTTCACACAATGCTTTGCTGTAACTAGAAAAAAATGTAAAATTGTCCCTAGAGTAACTTGTTCATATTGGTTCAGTATATAGTCTTTAGCAGCAGCAGAAGCACTACTTTCTCCCAACTCTGAGCTATTTTAATTTTCGCTAACAACTGCCTGTTCTCATTGAGCAGGAACACTTTTCAAAGTACATTTTTTCTTGTTGATTGCAGCATAAGCAGGATAATGTGAATAGGCTGCAGTGCAACACCTGCAACTCAAAATACATATTTCAGAGACTAGAGTGGGATTTTTCAAGTGTCTGAGAACCAGTGTAACAGCCTCCACACCACAGGAATTGCTCTGAAGCTAAGCTTAGCCCACTGCCATCTGCCTCAAAACTCTCTCACCTCAAAAACGTTAGGAATCCTGAGCCCCTTACGGTTTTTATACATTTGATATTGCTGAAAGCACTTACAATTGTATTTTAATATCTAAAATGTGCAAAATGAGTATTTTTAAACACATGCCCCCAAAATACTTAACTCTTTCAGATGGGGTAACATTCACCTCTGGCATGGCTAGCAGAAAACCTTTTGGCTTTTTATACCCTAGGTGAAGCAGATCTCAACTCGCAGTTTTGTCACATGAGGGTGTTTGGATGCTGTTTTACCAGTAACTGCCTCTCCAGTAACTCCTAAATTTAGAGGTCCCCAGCCGAGAGAAAATGGCAGTATTCGCACAGACAGGTAGGGCTTTCGTGACAGGGCACAGGACATGGTTCATCACAAGGCAGAGACACCATCAGTGTTGGATTAGCACTGCTAAAAGACAGGGAGTGCTGGACACCGCAGCAGTGAAGTTCTACCGCATCTCATGCTGTCCCTTTCCTCTCCTGCATAGACTGCATTAGTGCAGGTGTCTTTAAATGGCATTATGTTATATTACCCAGGCACATGTTGTTGAGACACCCTATGTCACATTATCTTCAAGAAAATCCAAAGGCTGCAGTTTACTGTCTACACAAACGATCTATTTGTTTTTCTGAGTGGATGACTTGACTTTAACAGGATTGAAAATATGATTCATCATTACTGATGCTGAATTTTTTTTTTTTAATTTTATTTAAATGCTGATTTAAATTTTCTTTTACATAATATCTTAGTCATATTTGTAAGGCATTTAAAGTTTAAGCTTCTGAATGCCACCGAGTAGCTATTTTCACTCGGAATGAGGCTAGGAAAAATGTATCTCTTTTGGATGCAATTCAATGCCTATTAAACAGAAATAAGGTATGGTTCCTTACAACTTAGGAAATTGTTCCTTCTTTACATCCATGTCCATCTGTTTGGTATCACTGATGGATTACTAGACAGCCTATTAAGATCACGGACTACACAGAGGAAGATTTTACAACATCAAAATCTTCCAGCACAAAGCAGAGGGCAGCTGTTTCATCAGCTTCTAATTTTTCACTCCATTCAACATGTCCCAGCAGTGGCAGAAATATTGTACCTTTGACTGAGCATTTCACAGCTTTCATCCACAGGAAAACCCACCTCTTGGCTGAATCACCTATTCCCAGAAGAAATTTTACTGTGACCTCCAAAGCCAGTCAGGACTCATTGCTGACTGTTGCTACAAATAATGGAAAAGTAAAGTATCCTGCTGGACTCAGTGCAAAAATTAGGTTTTCTGATTCCTCACCAGCCCCATGTCTCAATGTGCTATATAAATGTGTGTTCTATTCAGTGGGTAGCAGGGCAGCTAATACAATAAACTCAAGATCTTTCTTAATACAGTATTGAACACATCTGGCATTTTTTGGAGACTGATTCAAATTTAGCAATACTTGGAGAGATTTCACTATCAGACTTCATCAATTTTTTATTTATGCCAGGCTGAATCTCACCCTTTGTGAACATATAATGGTAAGATGGATAAGAGAACTATATTTGACTTGTTCTTCTCCTGTTACTCTACTCCTTATGATGTGTTACTATATTTTCCTCCTTCCAAGCAGCAAGACATCACAGCAGCAACTGATTAATTTAAAGTCAATTTAAGATTAAGAAATGGTGAAAAACATGAGGAGTCACAATGGAGTGACTTCTAAAATAAAGATGCTCAACTGAACATCTCTGCACGTATTTTTCCCAAACTACTTCAACGTCAGCTTAAGATACTCCATAAAAGGTGACAGAAGTCCTTTATCCTAGTTAATATTTCTTTAATATCCTCAGAGAAGTCATACAAATTGAGTTGCATTTAATCACTCTCAGGGTGACAGAGACACAGGTATCTGTGGCAAGAGCCATGGTGAGAGAAAAAAACTCCTGTCATCTTCTCAGCAGCTGCAACTTGAAAAGAGAAAGAACTTACTGCTCTTGCTGTTCTCAGGAATTCACAGAGTAGCCAGATTGTCGAATTCATCAAAGGAAGCGTGGCCAGTGTGTTGAGGGAGGTGATTCTGCCCCTCTGCATCACTCTGGTGAGATTTCACTTGGTGTACTGTGTCTAGATCTGGAGTCCTCAGCACAAGAAGGATGGAACCTGTCAGACGGGGTCCCGAAGAGGGCCACAAAAATTATCAGAGGGCTGGAGCACCTCTCCTATAAGAAAATGCTGAGACAGTTCGGATTGTTCAGCCTGGAGAAGAGAAGGCTCCGGAAAGACCTTATTGTGGCTTTTCAGTACTTAAAGAGGACCTTTAAGAAAGATGGAGGGACAGTCTTTCTAGCAGGAACTGGTTGTGACAGGACAAGAAGTGATGATTTTGAACTAAGAGGGTATATTTAGATTAGAAGAAATTTTCTTTTAGAAACAAATCCACTATTTTAGGTGCTTTTCCCAGTAAGCATCAATCTTTCACCTCTCTGGTTAGACATTTCAGCCGTCAAGTCCCAGTCTCACCTTAATGAGAATAAAGCTTGAAATGATTGCAAAGCCAAATACCATCAGCATACACTATGGTATTGAAAATGCCGTAATACAACCAGTCTGCTCATCCATTCTTTTTTTCTAGTGAGAAGAGCAACTCCACATGGGAAAGCTATAGGGCAAAGCTGCAGTTTGCTTCTGAGGGAATTCATTACCTGACATCAATTCTATGAATTTATTAATGTAACACGGTCACTATGTCAAAAGCCATTTGCAACACTGCGAAATCAGGATGGATGCTTGATTTTTACTGTTGCCAGAAACAGACTACTTGGTAAGATCTGCACAACTAGATACACTGTTACCAGATCTAAACTTAGACTGAGAAGGGATATGAGAGAATTCTGCCACTCTACATGCTTCTTTGTGGCTCCATACTGATGTTTTTCATAAAGAAGGATTAGAAGGAAGGCAATAAATGGAAAGATTCCTGCTAAGAGATAGTTTCTTAAGCTTTGGTCTAATTATAATGCAAGCACTTTGAAGTTTGTTATTTTAATTAGAAGCAGAGACTGAGAGAAAAGACAGGGGGTCCATTCCCCAGGTGGGAACTCTAGCTGCTACTGCAATGCAAACAATATATAATACCGCATAACTTGAGCTTTAGTGAAATGCTGGCTTGTGTTTTGCCTAATGGCAGATCAATACCATACAAATGAAGCAATTACAGTTGTGTCATATAAAGCCTTATTTGGTCAGCAGCCAAAATGTGGATTAGCTGGAAGAGTTCCTAGGACTTTCTGTCTGAATATTATTGCAGAAGTTAATGAGGAAGATCTGACAGGCTGAGACAAACATAAACAGTGCCAGCAATCAGATGAGATGGTTGGTACAATAGCCAGTGTGCTGATAATTAAAATGCCCTGAAGCCAGCTGAACATCAGTCCAAGATCAGGTGAAATTATCAGACAAGGGCAATCCAATCCCTCTGGCAACCAGCTGTATAATGTTGCCACCATTGGTACAGCCATGTACACAGCAGCAATTGCAAATACACTAGCACTCATACCAGTCAGACTGAGCACAGTCATGTCAATACAGTAATACTCATGCTTGTAATGTTTCATATACAGGCAGCCAGGCTATAGAGAAAACAAAGCATGGGAATTGCTAATAGATCTCTGCAGCAGATATGGAGATCCAACTAATGTAATTGCTGTTCTCCTGAACACATGCCCACATGCCACTTCTAATAATAAAGGCTGAAGGGAGTAGGGTCCACTGGTGATGGAGATTTCTGCTACTGCTTTCTAAAGGGAACACAGAACAACACATCTTAGACCACAGACTGTTCAAGAAAACAAAAGCTGAAGTTACATTTTTTCCCTATTTTGTCTCCAAACATTTTCTTTGATCAAAGACACTAAGAAATCTACTGTGGGGTTTGTTCTGAGGCACACACCTCCACAAACATGTGAAGTAGGAATGGACTTTAAATATTCACAGCACAATAAACACTTTGCTATTAATCTTCACTCCCTCTCTGAGGCTGACAGGCAATTGCCATTACCCTCAATTTGCAAAGGTGAATCTGAAGCCAGAAAGTGAACTGACCTCCAAGATACTCAAGAAATCGAGGCAGGATCATAATTAAGCTCATCAGCATGACATGACTTCAGTAAACCACACTTCATTGCTGCTCAGGAATCTTTGGGCTATTTCAGGGAAGTGTTTATAGAGAGAATTTGTCCTTCTGGCCTCTCAAAGGAAATCACTTCCTAGAGATAGACTAAGCTCAAACTTATGTGCGTATTCCCTCTACTCAGTCTTTAACCTAATTTTTCACCATACCCTGCCAAAAGTGAGAGACAGTCAACCTGGGTGATCTGACTCTGGTAACAAAAATCTTTTCCACCTTTTGATCCCTGTCTTGGGGGGTCAAAGTCCATGCTGTGAGTCATTCAGCACCTATACAAAGCTGCTTAGGAAGTTAAGGTCTCCCCTTGCCATGGCAAAGCAGAGATATGAAGCACTGCCACTTACTAAGCTGAGTTCAGATACTCTCACTCTCTTTTGTTTTTCCAGCATGAGAATGAAGCTTAGATGAGAACAATCTGATTGACTTTTGATTCACAGAAATCATAACTAAAGCCTAGTGATCTAGAGCAGCTTTTTTACAAGTTGAGGAGAAGACTTACTATGTAGAAAAACATCTCTCTCCATAAGCTCCTACAACTTTCCAACTACCTCTGTAGTTTCAGGAGGTTGAACGTGATGGCCGAAGATGTCCTTTTCATATACGTAATTGTCAAGAAATAGCATAGTGAAGCCTGGAGGGCACTTCAGGAGGTGTCTGGCCCAACTTCCTGCTCACACTAGGGTTAGCCCTGAGGTCAGACCAAGCTGTTCAGGGCTTCTTCCAGTCACAGTTTGAAAACCTCAAAAGATGGAGACTGCGCAGTCTCTTTGGGCAACAAGTGTCATTGTCAGACTATCTTCAGGCAGTCAGTGGAAAAAGTTCCTCCTTACATGCAGTCTGAACTTCTCCTGTTTCAGTTTATGTCCATTGTCTCTTACCTCTCCACTCTATACTGCTGTGAAGAGTCTTACCTCTCCACTCTATACTGCTGTGAAGAGTCTGGCTCCATCTGCTTGAAGACATTCCCATAGGCACTGTGGGATGCTGTCAGGTTCCCCCCAAAGCCACCTCTACTCCAGTCTGAACAAGCCCACCTCCTCCTCACAGGGCAGGTGCTCCAGATCCAGCTCCATCTTGATCACCTTCCACTGATATTGCTTCAGTTTATTGATGTTTTTCTTGAATTAGGAGGCCAAAAAAAGGATGCAGTATACTAGATACAGTCTGAATGTCTTGTGATGCCACAATATCTTCTCTCGTGGCCTACAGATTGGATGAATTAAAAGCACTCTAATTGGAAATTGCCTTGGATAATTTCCCACTATCTGAAAGAGATGCCAAAAACCTGCTCATTTAACTGTGATAAGAAAAAATTCCTAAATCCTTAAGAAACCGATGTCTTTCTATTCCCTTTCAACTACACTTTCATAGACTGAGTTTGCATTATTTAAACTCAGCAGAGCTAACTCTCAAATGTTCATGTGGATTTAAAGGAAAAAAATATAATTAGCAGGCATAGAATATAATTAAAATCTCATATACTGATTAAAACCCGAGAAGATGGATCTTAGAAAGTGCAGAGCATCTGAATGTGGGCTGGTCCCACAGCTCTGCACACAGAAAGACATAATCTTTTTAATTAAAACCAATAAAGAAATGAACATCAGCCTACATCTTGGCTCTTATTGTTTTGTGTTGCTTTTACGGAAACCTTCAAATTAAAAATTTTTGTTGAAAATGTAAAAAATTGAAAATTGCTTAGTAATGTTTGCATTTAGGCACCTGAAATTGGGTGATTTAACTTATCCAGAAAAAGTCGAGATATCCTGCAGGAAATAATTCACAAGCTTCCAACCAGATCTGATGAGTTTTTCTGCAGACTTAAGAGTTTTAAGATCCAAAATAGATCCGAACCACACAAATGACAAAGTGCAAAATGCTAATAAAAGGAATTTCCATGCTGCTGTGTACAAAATCAGGTGCCCACATCCATACCAAGGAAACCAAAGGTCTCATTTTAAATGTAAAATCCTCCCTTAAGACATAGTTGCAAATTTTGGCTGCTCTAAACAGAACCACGTAAGTCACAGATTGGAATGAGCCTAATGTGTAATTATGTGCAGAGAAAGTCTATTCTGGAGGTAACAGATGAGCTGCCAGATGTTGGTACTGCTCTCACCTGCAGGCCTCATTCATCCCTGCTGCTAGTAATGGAAGATGCAAGAGCTCTGGATCTTCCTATGCACAGATGCTATTCCTGCCCATGTGAGAGAGGGGAAAAAAAAAAAAAGAAAAAAGCTCTGTCTCTCTGTCTTCTCTCGGTCCTGAAGGCAGATTATTTCTTCTGAGGCTTCTTTTAGAGTAGAAAGAAATAACTGAAGTGTAACAATAAAATAGGTTTCTGTATCAGGTCAGGCTTCGACCACTTTCATCCAGTTGACTTTCGGCTTTATAAAACTGCAGGAAAAACTGTAGTCAAACTTTGACTACAGAAAATTGCCAGTCTTTCCAAAAGCTGTTAAAAGAGAGCGTCACTCAACAAAGGAGCACACAGCATTGTTCTGTCTCATGATTCATTAAAATATATGGTTAAATAGAAGCTAAATTAATTTTCAGGTTTGATTTCAGCTTTTACTCAGTGGCTTTATTGGAATGGGAAGAAGAGGAAGGAAGGCAGAAGATGGGAATAAGGCTTCTAGCTATAAAAATACAGAGACTTGAGCAAAAGATATCTAAACATAGTTAAGAAAAAGAGCAGTAGTTTTGACTCTCTTTCCTACCACACAAAAGGTAGACAGACAATTCAGAGAAATAATTACTGTTCAACAAGTCTCTGTTTTATCATACAATCTTTTAAACTTGCATTGTTCAGTTAGATGCACATATGGCCACTTTTATCTGGAACCTGAGCACCTTGCGAACATCTTGATGATACTGGAAATAGCTGCATTTTAGAGATGTTTTGCCAAGACACAGAGTAACTTAAATTATATATTAAAATTCTGGAATCTTCTTTTGTGCTTTTTCATTGGAAATATTTTCTCACCTTGCATTCTGGGAGGTACATTCCCTCTGTAACTCCTACTCTGTTGCACAGCGTGCCAGTCTAAGATACTGTTCTCAGCTCAAAGGAACCATGAGAAAGAGTAAACTTTATTCCCTATTTTTGGTTGGGGGTTTCTCACAAGAGTTACAGTTGCATGAAGACTAAATGGCCATTTTGTGGCCCTCTCAAGTCCATCTGGTACTTACTGTGAATTGGAAGTGGGCAGTTTTGCAACTACACAGATTAATCGTAAACTGCTTTTCAGGTGCTATTTGTTCCCCAAATGTCAATTCCACAGAGAGGTATTGTTATGAGCTGCTGAGATGCCTTTCAGTGGCCTGCTCCCTTGCCTTAGTCTACCTAAAGTTTACCTGGACAATAATTATCTCAGTGGGATAGGCCTTTTACTTGGCAGGAATTGTACCATCAACTTCAAAGGGTAGCTGGCTTGCGCCCTTAATGAATACATATTCTGAAGCCTGGCAGTTTCCTGGGAATTGACACCTAAACAGCCAGAGAGTTGTCATGAAAAGAAAAGAGAGAAATAATAACGAGTTGCATTGTTAAAATATAATGGGCTGCATCTTTCCCTCTGCTGAGCTGCTTTATGAGGGACTGAGGAAATGGCAGGGAAAAGGGCAGGAGAAATTTATTTCTGAAGTGCCAAGAAGTAGTTTGTTCCTCAGAGAATCTATAGATTGGAAACAATGATAACCCTTTTGCATCCCACTGGCACACTCTGGGGATTAATGTTTATCAAACCTTGGAAAACATCCAGAAAGTCAGCAAGACGTGTGCACAGCAACGGCATCAGTATTTTTGAGACATTCTGGTCTTCACTGATAGTTTTAGGAAAGGTCATTGGTTATACTTCAATACATGCTCCTTTATACCTGACAGAGAAGTGAACAGCTTGACAATTTTATTTGGACAGATCTGATATCAAAAAAAAAGCTCAAACAAACCGTGATTTTTTTTGGATGCCTTGGTTTCTTTCTGATTATAGAAAACAAGCCTCTTCTAAAACTTGTCCTGGTGCTGACCACCATGTACTGGCCCTAGCTGTGCTTTTGTATGACAGCATAGAAGTTTCACCTTTAGTAATCACTAGTATCAGAAGGACAAAGTTCTTGTATAAACATCTTGTAAAAATGAAAACAACTGGGAAAAAAACAAGCCTGATCATGCTGCTTAAGTCAATGCTAAAGCTGAAGAGACAGAATGTTCATTTTACTTTTTATACTTACTATAACTGGTAATTTAAAAATATTGTCATTGCAATGTTTATATAAAATATTACCATTTTAGATAGTACTTTTATTGTTGTCCTTCCACTCCTTCTCAGAAACACCTTGTTTCACAACTGTCCTCACTAAAATCCTGGGACTTCCCCTGGAGTAAGGAGCAGGATAACATAAGCAGACAGGTACCAAAACGTGACGGTGTGACCAAAATGGGAGCTGGACTTCTTGGAAGAGCTTTGCCTTCCATTACTATATTCTAATATTATTCATAGTGTAGGAAAACAGAAACGGCAACAGAACAAATTCCCATGGCTTTTTCTCTCTCCTCTAGACCATGAATCCCCCCTGAAGTCTGAAGGTGAAAAATTTCCTGGAAGTGGCAATGAAGAAATAGGCTCTGTAGGGCAAAGTAGATCAGAGATGACTCTATGAAGTACTTGAAAGATGTACTGATGTGGGGTGTTTGGTTGTTTTTTTTTTCCCAGGACAGAGAAAATTCAGTGAGTTCAGCATTGTGGCCACTAAATGTGGCCATTGTTTTCTTCTAAAGATACAAATATCAGAAACTGTATCAATAACAATGGTCTTCACTGTGATTTGGTAACTTAAGCCAGAATTAGTACAATTTCTTGCCTTGATATGCAAAAATTGCAAGACATGGCAAAACTCCTGCAAGTCGATTTTGCTTAAATACATTTGCTCATACATCTTGTGATGGAGCTAATTAGCCATCATCAATTTTTCCTGGTGTTTGTTTTTTTTTTTTTGTGTTCTTTTCGTATGGGGAAGACTCTTATCTCATTTAAAAATTGTAAAATTAACTCAATAGGCATCACTGGGGAGCAGAGCAAGTTGGGATTCTGATTTTTGTTCTCAAGGCTTTATTTTTACTTTTAAAACAGATATTCTGTTTTTAGACAAGAATAATCCAGGTAACCGAAACTAAGTATACCTTCCAGGCTCAGCTGAAAGAACAACTTGCTAACATTCATTACCATTGTTACTCTTCACTGATCTTCTTTTGACCTCTGACTTTTACATTCCTTGTTAAGCAGTGGACCACTCTCTGCCTTTTTACGTAGTAAATGTTATTTTTAGCTGACAGAAAACACAACAAGCTCTGAAGGATCTGACCTGCTTGAGAAATATCCAGGCTATAAGCTCTGACACTGAATGGGTAATGGGGTGGTAATTCAAGCCTTGTTATGCCTACAGTGAAGGGAAGAATATTATGCCCAGTCATACAGTATGATCTACACCATCAGTCAAACAGGATAATGTTTACATTATGCATAAAATGTTACAGATCACATTCGAGCTTTCAAATCATTTTGTATCACAGAAAGAAGTGACCTTGTAATATCTTGGTAAATGAAGCTCCTGAGTAAAATCCTGTTCTTGTAAATATCAACAGACCACCCCACAACTATGCAGGGATTTTTGTTTTCTCCACTGTACCTTGCTTTAAAAGAATAGAGGTCAAAGTCAGTAATTTTACATTACTCATTTTTATCCTCAAACCTCCATTATTCACCTGTTGTCTCTGTATCTTCTCTACATCAAACGTAAATAATACCAGTTTCTAGATTCTACAGTGCTTTGCTAAAATGATTGCCTCTGTGGTTAACACACTGATTATGGGCTAGACCAGCCATTCTGGCAGAAGAAAAGAATTGTGAAAAAAAAATAAATATTAAGCCTGCTTCCTCTGCATCTCTCCTCACTGTGAAGGTTACTTGTCTTCAGAATGATCTGTGGAGGTCTTTGAAAGCCAGTGTTGCAAGCTGGACAACAACTAGCCCGCAGAGGAAATACCCATTCTTCTCTCTGGATTGCCAGAACAATGCTCAAAAGCACATAGGGTACAGTTCTCACCATGGTGACCCAAGCGTACATTACCTTTGCCTATTTCTGTACCTTTCTAGAAACAGGAGCATATCATTGACTGAACGATGCAGCCCAGATGCATAGAAACCTCAGAGGCTAGAACAGCTACATTAATAACATCAGTTAAAAAATAAAAAAAAAATAATCTATGAAGTCCTTTAAAAACTGAACAATATAGAGTACACCAAGGAGTGATCCAGGGAAATACTTACTTTATAACACAACACAACTTGCACAAGGAAGCCTCACTCATGAGAAAAGTCTATTTTTTTTTATTTTTTTTTTGGTGAGGATTCATGGATTTCTACAGTACAAAACTTTTGAAAAATGCTAGTGGAAGAATACTCTGTAGTAAATGAATTTTGATTGTTAGGTAATTTGGGTTATTAGCTCAAAAATACTTTCCTAGTTTTCCTTTTACTCAGAGGTAATCTGCGAATATCATAGCCATTTTTTTTTTCGTAAGCACAAATCCAGTTTTACAGAAATCATAAGAAACCAGAGAATGCAAGAAGTTTTGGTGGAAATATCTGTATATCTCCTTATAGGTGACTACCATGTCATGGCTGATTCTTTTCTTACAAAACTTGCTGCGAATTACCAGTTCACTGGTCTACAAAATCAGGGTAAAAAGAGAATTGGGGTATATACCAGAATAATATATTAAGTTTACAACAAACAGCTTTTTCAGTGAATTATGATCCAGGAATTCCTTCCACAATAAGCTCTTTACACTCTGATCTTCAAAGCCATTAAGGACAGAACTTGATAAAAAAGTTTAAAGGTCTCACTGGAATAAATTATACTATCATATCTATCCTTATTTTCCCAAGCTTGTTTCAGGTCAATGAAAAATACATGTGTGTGTCTCCAAAAAAAAAAAAAAAAAGCATATGGAGTATCCCATCCTATGCAAGGTCTGTCAAGATTGTGTATGAATGAGCATGCGTTACCAAAATATGTTTTCTTTCAACCTTACATTTCCAGCTAAGGGATTGTACTGGATATATCCTTGAAAAGTAAAAGCAACATTGTCAGCTGTAGTACAACATTGAAAGGAAGCAATGAAAGAATGGCAGTTTTAGAGATTTACCTCAGGAAAACAAGGATTAGATAAAGTCACTGAGATCAAGATGGTAGTTTATAAAGGCCACGCACACAAAGACTCCGTTCATAACAGATCTGTACATCATCTACATAAACTCTCATGCTTTGCCAACAAAAAGTTCCCTCCACACCATGTCCCTCACTTCCAGAGTAAATCTCTTTCAGGTATTGCACAATTATATAGAACAAGAGAATCCATACAATGTGAGCTTTAAGCGCTCTCCAGGGCACTTCTCCCTTGCAAGACAATCAAACTAAAATCCACAGCTTCATCACTTTATACTTTGCACTTCACACAAGTTGCTAGAATGATCAGAAAATTACATCTGCATCACCTACTTCACTGATGGACTTCCCCCGTTTTCCACCTCACATTAATACAAACACAGTAAAGAATGGATAAAAAACTGGCACCTTAGTGTACAAAGTCAGTTCATGTCATCAGTTACCATACTACGAAGAATCAGCAGATATCACCATGCAGACCTTTTTGCCTTCCTCTCCGTAACATAATTTCTCCTAAAGTCAAGCCAGAGTAATTTCTTTACTACATGAAAAGAATGGAGAGTTGAATGATGAAATACAGAATCCCAGATTCATATCTATAAATATTAACCATATTTGCAATAGCAGGAACTTCATACAGCTCTGGATTTCATCAGGTTGGTGAACAACTATCACCAGTCTCTAAAACACAACCACACATCTATTCACAACAGTTGTTTATTATTTGGCTAGATCAAATCCTGCCGCTCTCATCTGACTGGACTCAATGTGTCTCACCAGATACTCAAGACCTGAGCGGGTTTCACTCATCCATGCTGCACTCTCAGCTGCAGGACAGGACAGTCAAATGTCCTAGGTTAAAACAGTCACAGAAACAATGATGACAACTCCTCATTTTTTTAGCCCAATCTCTCATTCATCTTTGGATCAAACATCTTCAAGGTACAAAAAGTAGAAAACGCTTTTAGTGTACCTTAAGACAATATTTCCCCTACTTCCTTTTTCATTACCTCTTAAGAGTAGAGAACACTTTCACATTCATCACTATTCGAACTTGCTTATGATGCCTATATATTTAAAACAGAAAAGCAGAGGCATGCAAGGCATAGGATTTGTGTAGTAGAAGATCTCCAGGCGTTGCCCTCTAGAAACACAGATTACTGCAAGTGGTAAGGCGGACGAGCCAGGGGTGCTCCACAATGGCCATTGTCTGGCCATGAGAACGTCTTCTATCAACAACAGATTTACAAAGACAGGTCTTGCTAAGCAGACAAGCAGCACTCTCTTAACCACCACTGAAAACACCACCTTTGAAGAAAAAAACTCATTAATTCATACTGATTACTACACAGCAGTTTTGGATGGATACCTACCGTGGTAGGAGGAAACAGTAAGAACAGCTGGATAGTGCCATGAGAGAAACTCAATCTTTGTTGTGGTGAGAGCCTTTGCCCTCAATCCCACATCCTTCTCAAATATGTCAGTCTTTTACAATATTATACAGAAATGAATATCACTGAGAAGGAAGGAAGGAGACATACACGATGTGTAATGTGGTACTGCCCAGCGGGCATAACAGAAATACACATCAGGCATTTCCCATTCTCCTCCATCCAGTGATATGCATGAAACCTAACACTGCACCAGCACAGAAAATAAATCATTCCAATTAGCCAATAGGTACTGGTTGAACACTGCAGGAGTGTAGCATAGAACCCAATAAGGAAGAGTTTAAAATTAAAATCCACTACCCTGCTCATGTGTAGGGTCATGAGCAACAGAGAGACCAGTCCCTGGATCGCTCTGACCGGTGGATTTCATCTGCATGAGCAAAGTGATGGGTATGTGCTCTGTAATGAACATGAGCCCAGTGATGTGATGGCAGGGAACCATCGCTAGTCCTATGCTACAGAAAGAAGTTTGATTTAGATTACCCTGCTTTCTGTCAGTGTTAGATGTGTGAAAATATATGGTCTGATTCTTCATACACTCACAACAATTTTAAGCAGCTGTTATTACATTTTCAGTGAAAAAAACTCCTGATTTATAATCACTGTAAGTAGGAGAAGGATTAAGACTACAATATCTCTAGTGAAATAGGTATTCAAAGAGTTTAGTGAATAATTTGATATGAATAATTCATTTGAAAAAATTGATACTTTTTCCCTAGTCCTGAATAGCCCAATAGAGTGTGAATGTTTAACATTTATATGCCATTTGCAATTATTTGTGAACTACATCAAGTAATTTGTGGTCTACACATAACTCAAATAGAAAATTATGATTATTAAATAAAATATAGAATTTACAACTCCCATAGCAAATTATGTCTTTTGACTAATTTATGTAATGAGCTTAGCTCATCTGCCCTTCACGGATTTCAAACTGCATGTTCAATATTTGCAATTATCTGTGCAGGCAGCAGTTACATAAGTCATCCAAGCAGTAACAGAAACACTACCATGTGGGATGCAGTCAAAATAGCAAACCCAGCATATTCTGTAATTTCAAACAATTCAGAGAATACTGAAGCATGCAGTTAAAATTTACAGTTGAGACTTTTCTGTTCAAAAGCAAAGGGATGGGGAGCTTTTCCCCTCTTCAGTAAGCACTACTGTCTATAGACATACATGGAAGAGGTGGTATGACTGTGAAGTATTGCTTGTTCTTCATTTTTGTCCAGAACATTAAGTGTGTTGCTTAATGTTTTTAATAGGTAATCAGCACTGATGTGTTGCCTGAGGTTAGTCACTGGGGCTGGAGAGGGAATGAGGTGCAGGAGGAGAACAAGCAGCTTAGCACATGTAAAAGAAAGGCTCAGGAATGGCATGGACATGGACAGCCAGTCGAGACAGCTTGAAAGAAGATTTGGTCCAATTTTCAGGTTGGGTAAGATTGATCCTATTTCCCTTTTTGAAATACATTTGAAGGTAGGATGTGAAAACCTAAACCCCTAATGATAGTTGCTGATCCCCAGTTAGACCAAAATGTGGCACCACTGAAACACAGGGGAGCTTGATTGTTAGCTGGGACAGAACCAGGATTTCATGCTTGATCCTTACAATCATGGTTGTGCTCTTCCTCTTTGTCCTTATTAAATTGTCTTACTTGGCCCTCTTCCTTTTAACTGTTCTATGTCTCATTCCCATTATCTCCAGGTATTTTTATCTAGCCAACTAAATAAGCCTGAAATAACCCCAAATTTGACACAGTCCAAATTCCACTGGCTACTAGTGGCTCATTATAACAGGCTGTCTCTTGTTTTTGGTGTTGGATACCCTGCAGAAAAAAGGTGAAAGAGATTAAAGAGCACTATAAAGCACAGTTAGAGTAAACAGCCCACTGCTAGGATATATACGACAGCAGCTAAAGTGATTCCTAAAAGTTTGCCCTAGCTTTGGCACAGGAAAGCACAACTCTGTCAGCAACGGGCATTTCCTTACTATAGAAAAGCAGCTCCACTAGACTGCAGTGCTGCCTACCACTTCTAGGTTGTCTGAAACACCGAGAAGGACATTAGTAATTTATTAAACACAAAAGAAAAAATAGGTGCTTTCAAAATATAACCAGATAATAGATCAGCCTCTCCTATTACAGCTGCCTTCTACCTTTAACAACCCCTGGATATGTTCTGGATATGTTTTTCTTCATAACTGATATTTTCATTGTTGTCATTTTCCCTCTCTCACCCTTTTACGCTCTCTTACTACTTTATTCAGTGGTGAAGGTGGCAGTTTTTAAATCTGAAAAATACTGAAACTTAAGGACAAAATTTTCGGAGTCAATCACTGAAATAACTGGCCTGATTTTTACCTGCACATACAAATCTTCTTTTGCTGAGGATGGAAATGATTCTGATGATACTCCTATTCCCATCCATGTAATACTGTTAAAGCTATCGAGGTTTGTGGTATTATGTGCAGGTTAAACTGGTGAGTTAAGAGTAAGTCTAGTTATATGCATAGTGATAATGACGTCTCCTCTGCCGTCACAGATGTAGACTGGCACCTCCAGTTATTACCTGCACAGAACTATGGCTCCATCTGCACTTTCAAGTCCTCCGTTCAACTCACTTCATCTCCTTTGGGAATCTATTTCACCAGAGCCTGTTGTAATCCCTTATTATGAGCAGGAATTCGAGAAGCTGGTGCTGGTTGCTCCATGGGCCATTCCCTCTCCCCCACCCACAGGTGCCCTATCACTGTAAGACTCCACAGGCCACACTGCCTCAATCTGCTAATTGCTCTTTTGTTTAGAAGAAAATTGGCAAGTCTACCAGAGGAAAAAGGCAAGTTTTGCTTGCCTTAAACATTAAAGACAACACAATGGTTAATACTGATAATTTTAACACAGAACTAGTACCTTAACTTCTGTTTTCCTGACAATTTGAATGAAA
The DNA here is from genome assembly GCA_013396935.1 of Baryphthengus martii. Classification (NCBI taxonomy): domain Eukaryota; kingdom Metazoa; phylum Chordata; class Aves; order Coraciiformes; family Momotidae; genus Baryphthengus; species Baryphthengus martii. Next base: position 64,606 of record VWZK01006368.1, on the reverse strand, counting down.
AGCAAATTATGTTCTGTTTGTGAATCAAAAACTCTCCTACCTGATGGCATGCATCTGATACCATGATAAACAAAATAGTAGTGAGTTTGAAGGCAGTACTGAAATGCATAATGCTAGAAACACAAACTTTTTTTTTTTCTAAATAAGAAGAGGCTTTAACAAAAAGTACTGTAATGAAGGACTAATTGCCTCCAGGTGATGATATTTGAAAAAAATGTTACAAGCACCTTCTTATTCAGAAGTTAGCAGCCAAGATCAATAAACAAAACATAAAATGCAGGCATATTATTGATGCAGATACTGATGCAGATAATGTAGGCATAATACTGCTATAAAGGGTTGAATTTGGTGAAAAAAGCTGATGATGTTCATTTTATTGAGACTGACTTCAAGTAGCTAGTGTTCAACCAGTTTGGTTTTTATATGGCCTTGAAAGATATGCCAACTATAGCTGCTAAATCCATATTGCAATTAGAAATGGTTACCTTTGTTGATCAAAAAAACATGAAATGGAAGGAAAGAAAAATAACATACCATGTTCACACACAAAACAAAAAGAGCTATATCAGGGACATCAGGGAAGGTGGAATACTATAACAACACATTTTATATTGTTATACTATTCCACCCACCTTAATGGAGAACCCTTCGGTGTGGCTACGCCATAGCCTTTCGAATCCAGATTTCCTCCCACTTTCATGGTGTCACATGGCTTTCGTTGCTCAATGTATTCATTCATGGTGGACTCCAGCAGGAAGGCAAATTTGCCCTTGGATTTGCGGACACGAGCTACTCCCTCTGCAGTAGTCCTAGTGAACACTGATGGCTCAGCTGATTTCATGTAGGTCCACATCTTTTCATACACTGCTATTTTTGATCTCTGGAGAAAATTAAAAAGAAGTCAGAACAAAAGAATGTTGCAACATTTCAGAATGGCATCGTTCAAAATAAAATAACACTTAATTTTTCAGACAACTGGGGTTGGGAAAATCATACTTGGATAAGGATTTTCTTTGAATACCATGATTACTTTAAAAGAAACAACAATATCAGTACTACAGAATCAGATATTATCTTTAGGTCCAGTTAGCCTCCAGCAGTCAAAATAACTGCAAAGTTAAAACCTGAATTTACTGTTAGATACAGGCAATTCACACAGTCAAAGTGTTGTAAAGTTTTAGGGGATGACATATGAAATAGATACCCACAATAAACCTGTACAGGAAGGAGAAACAATAAAATAATCTCCCCATAAATACTGAACTTAATCTTGAAGCATTTCTCAGCTCTAACACTCACTTTTTACACCATCAAAATCATAATAGCTTAAGTACAGATTTCTGCTTTCATAATTCAGAGTCCAGAATTAATTCAATTTACGCTCAGAAAAGCTGCACAACATTTCAAGACATGGTTCACAACGAAAGACGGAAAGGGCAAACTGGACCAAATATGCTATTAAAGGAAACACTTGTCTTAAAGAAGTATTAGAGATGTTTTTAAAACCTCAGTATCAGAAGTATTAGAGATGTTTCTAAAACCTCAGTATCAGCAGCTATATGTTAAACACTCTGAGCCTGCCAATAACTGAGTAAGAAATGTGCTTGCTCAAATAATGTGCAAAAATTCATGGCTCAGAGTGCATTAGTTTGAAATTTTCCTATATGGAAATGCATGGTATAACCACAGTAAAGACTTAAGCGAAAATAAAACTCAACAAAAAATTAAAGCAAATAAAAATTGACATTGAAAGGAAGGAAGGAAATGCTGTCAGGCTGAGAAACTTCCCATATCCTTTAGATTCACTCAAGAACTTTGCTTCCTCCAGCGACAAGGATACATACATGCAAACCAGTAGTGTGTCAGCTGAACACTATATAGTGTTTTTATTTAGTAACAGATGGCACTTGTCTTCTTTTATGCATGCTGCAAAAAAAAGGACTTTTTAACTCAATGCTCAAGTCAGCTCTTATTTGAGTCAACAGGAATTTTGCTAAGCAAGATTAGGTCCGAGCCCATTCCTACACTGTGCTGAGCACTCCAGGACAATATTCATAATTGTAAAGCCCCAAAACAAAGCGCCTCCAAATATTTAAGTAAATATTAAATCCTATAATCTAAGTATTATCTAAATAGACAATGGCTTTAAAAAGCCTGCAACTGAGACTTTGTATAAGTAAGAGTGTAGTAAAGAAGTATTCTTTTTACCAATTACTGAATGATTGTGATATTACTTAGAAAATACTTTGTTAGGGAGGTAGGTCTAACTTGAAAGTATGTGGCATTTAACCAGAAATGTTCAATAAAAACACCATACAGCAGAACATCATAAATTATCTTTGCTTTTTCAGTTTGTCTATATGCATCACTTCAACTTTCTGTCAAATATAATAAAATTTAAATTAACAGCTATGTATGTCCATAACCTCACCCTGCCTTGTAACCCTCTCTTTCCACTGTAGTCACAGCTACTTTTTATTTACATAACAGTGGCTGAGAGCAGAGTGTAAGATAAGCCACTCACATATTCTTTTTGCTTTACATTGATGTAATTTCATGGATTTAAATTTACAGAAAGAAAACAAAAATAGAAGAGAGCAGAAATGAATCAGGCATCATTTCAAGAATATTTACTTGCCTTTCTAATAATTTCTTACATCTTAATATTGATACCATCAGATTCTTTATAAAACAGACATCAAATAGGTCATGTTCCTTCAAAACTAAAATCATGCAACACATAAAATAGCACTACTAGTAAGAGGAAAAATTAATTCAAAAAGGTTGCATTTACATATTTTTTTTTAGGATCTAGCTTTCTTTGCCCATTAAGAGACAAAAAAATATGGAAAGTCTAACAAGGCATCTGCTCTGTAAGAACATTTTCTTCTCCTCATGCCAATTATTAATCTCCACATGTGAACTCAGTGTGAAAATTAAGAGTAAACCAACAGACGTTCCTTATTATCATATAAGGAAACATTGCAGCTTTCTCCTGCAGTCAGCTAAACTCGGAAAATTTTCTTTCAGGGCTTTTCTGAGTAGAACTTTAGAACTAGGTTGTTTCCCTCTTGAGCAAGCTGCTTGAAAAATGCAACTCTCATTGCATTCAAAACAGAGAGTAAGAGTAAACAGTTAATAGTATCAAAGTCTTCTTTATGTTGGCTTCAAAGTGATTTCTCCCTTTTGTGTTTTCAACACGGAATCAAAGCTGACTGAATAGCTGTTCAGTGTTTCTGACATTTTGATCAGAAATGATTAAATGATGAGAAGATGTCCTGAAGGCTTCATCCAGAGAGTAGTCACTGACAGAAAAGTTATACATGACTCTAATCCCAAAAGTGATGATGTTTGCTTCTAACCACACAAAATGTTACACTTGGCAAACAAGTCTTCTCATACTGTTGTTTCAGGATAGGTCTAAATTTACGTATTATGCAAACAGTGTTTGTGCAAATATTGTCTGTCAATGATATTTTATCTTTGTCACTGTTTTGTGAAAAGTATTTTTAGAAATAGTGCATACAATATCATTAACAATCACTATATTGTCCCAGAGATTAGAAATCGTTTAGCAACAGGGCCTGAACTGCACTATTTTCTAAAAAGTGATCAAGACAGTCTACACATATATAGCTTCAAATTTTGCATATGAAACTTCCAATGTTTCACTTTTTATTTTGAAATAAATAAAAAAAAAAAATGAGAACATTGATTTTCCTTCTTTTTTTTTCTTTTAATCCTTTAAGATTAAAGTGGAAGAATGGCTGCCATTATAGATGGCCAAATAATCTTCTATTTAAGGAGAGATCTTGTGTGAAATATAGACTCAAACAAAAAAGTATCTGTGTTCACAAGATGATTAAAAAGAAAAATAAATTTTGTGACCAAGACGCCTTTTATGTCAAAAGACCTGACCTCATTACTTTGAAACAATGGCTTGTACAAGTGTTTTGAAACTCTTAAGGAAAGCAAACCCATTCCTTCATTCTTTACTGTTTCCTTGGCAATTAATTAAACCAACACCTAAAAAAACCGCAAGCATTGGATACTCTTAAAAATGCAACAAGTTAATAAATCCAAAGTTAAATAAATCTGCCTAGTCACAGAATGTTAGAATCACAGAATGTTAGGGGTTGGAAGGGACCTTGAAAGATCATCCAGTCCAACCCCCCATCTAGTCCCCAGTATCATGTTTTTAACTATTATTACAGCTTCATTCTAGTTGCAATAATTATATGTACATATATATCTTGTGGTTACTCCCTCAGCTTGTGATGGACTGAAACTGGAGTTCCCAGAATGAAATACCTAACTTCCCATTAACTGAGCTAAAGAAGCGTCGGTGGGTTAAGCATAGATGAATATAAATAATGAGTACTGAGGGATTACACTCTTCAAGGAAATGGGAAATCTGGCCATCTCAGGATCAAAATATTTCAATTCTCAGATAAGACCTCTGTATCATAATGTCACCATTTTCATAGGCATCTGGTGTGAAATCAGGGTTTCTAGGGACCACAAGCTGAGTTTCTATAACTTGGGGTAAAAATAAAGCTCCCAGAGAGCATCTTTAGTGTCATATTTAGGTGTATACCAACAACCTGGCTACAGAAGAAGACAAGTGTGGTTAGAAACCTGTCACTGAACTGTATCCATTAAAAAATGAGATACCCTAGCCATTTTCCTCTAGAGTTGATGCAAAGAGGAAGATACTTTAAAGGGTCATTTCTTTCAACATAACACGCTTGTCCTGTACAGGATGCACAGGAGCACTTTTCTTTCCCCAGTGTCTACAGAAAAAGTCTGGAAAAATAACTTAGGCTAAACACCTTGGACTGCTTTATTATATGAAGGCTCAACCACTATCTGTTGGTTAAGTGCCATTTATATCCTATGAGGCATCATCTTTTTACAGCTAATAAACAGAAAATATTGGCAAGTTCTTCTATGGGGATATCACTTTCAATAAAAAGTTTATTTCACCACAGACCTTTTGGAGGTCGCTCAGCAGCTGCCCTTGAATTGATACTCTCTACAGTTCACAAATCCCATCTGCAATTTTGTCAGTGATTCACTGAGTTCAGTTTGGCCAAACCGAAAACAGTCAAGGTGTGTGGTAATACCTAACACAGAATAGTGCCCTTTCAATCAGACAATAAGAAGAAATTATCACTCCATCTTCCTTTCTTCTAAAAATGCCTTAACTTGCACCTTTCAGATAAACAATGCTCCTAAACTGTGTAATTTCCAAGGAAGGATTACTGGCTCACAGCGTTTATTCAAAGCCATGTTCAAACACTAAATTCACACATGTTCAGTCATCTAAGCTTAACTTCCATCTGCTAGAGACATGAAATAAAGCAGGAGGGACTGTTTATTATGCACTCCTTGTGATGTCCAGGCTCCCTGTTTTCCAGCTGGCAGACGATGAGGATTACATACCAACCACACTAACACAGGAAAGCAAATGAAAATGAAGTAATCAATGCAGACAGCACAGACATATGAACAGCTATTTAGGCTATTTCCTAATCCTCATCCCCCCAAGATATATTTTTTTTCCATTATTCATCTGAATGTCAGCAAATTAAAAAATGAATTTACTAACCACCACCCAAGACCCTAAAGCAGAATGCACACAGCCAAATCCATAGGCAGAAACAAAACCTGCAAGACTCCATTTTATCATCACAGGCTTTCAATGCTGCACATCATTTCAGTACTGTAACTTCAGATGAATCAATAATGAAATGCTGCCTTAATTATTACTGACTTCAGCATCCCTCAGGGCATCTCCTTTGCCCAATGTGACAGGATCAATAAGCTTTCCACAAATTAAAATAACTGAAAGCCCCAACAAATGGTGTTGTGGGGGTAAAAACATAGCTGAAGTATTTCAGGAGTTACAAACTATACTACATATAATTGCAAAGTAACATTATTTCGCAATTCTAAGCATCTTATAAGAGCAGTCAGGAAGGAGAGCTGCTATAATGGACATGCCAACTTACTCTGAAGAACTCTTTGGTTGACCCTGAGTCCAGTGTCCCATAAGCAATTTCGGTCTGTTTGGCAAGGTCTTCTGCACTTTCTATGGGCGACACCATTCGCTCAACAGTCAAGAAAGCAGCGAGGTTAGCAGTATAGGATGAAATAATGATGAGCGTGAAGAACCACCAGACACCTCCAACAATGCGACCTGAGAGGGATCTAAACATGAATAAGATAATGCACATTTTCCTGTCTCTTAAGCCATGAAGAGAGAGAGAGAAAGAGAGAAGGCATCGTTATTGCTGAACACATATCATTAAGTAACAGTCAACAGGAGTGAGAGCATTTGCATTTTAAATATTAATAAATGCTTTTTCTCTTGAATCTTACTGTCTATAGTACAGAGTCCACTGTATTAATAAGCATCGCACACATACAGAATCTTGAATTCTCTTGAACATCAATCTCAATGTTGTTATTTCAGGAAACGCCTAATACAGCAAAAATTTTGCCAAAAATACTGGATAGGTAATCCTTTTGGAGACAAAAGTAAAGCATGATAGCTGCAAATCAGTAGCTTTCTCTGTTTCCACTTACAAAAAAAAAAAAAAAAGACAGATACAAAAGGCTTTTCACATGGATTATGTTGGCTCTAGGATTAAAATGTTCTTGTCACCCAAATTTATCAAATATTCTACAAGCTACTGCAATTATTCAGAATTTCACAATTTTCTTATTTAAGAAGCAAGCATTTTGTGGTAATAGAGATACTTAAGTAAAAAGATGTATTTTCCATTTTGATATCTGTAATTTGATGAGAAGGCTATTGAGGCATAATGTACATCCAGTCTTAATCAGTATCAATTTTATTGCTATCTTTAATAATATGAGTGAGGTCAATGTTGAACACTCCCAAAATCTCACTGTAAATGGCTAAAATGAAGCATTCAAGTTTGAAAGATTGGGTCATAGTGCTTAATGAAGAAGCTGTAGTTACTGCATAATAAAGTTCCACAAGATCTTAAAAAGGTTAAGAAATTCAGGACTGGTATCATATTTTACATCTGATGCACCCACTCTTTGAGGCATGGCTTAGCAGTACAACGTGGCTTCACAGAAACAGATGGTCAAATACTCTCTCACTCATAGATAGGAATATTCTGGAAGCAGCGCTGTAGAACTTAATAAGGAACAGAAATGGGACATTCATTCATGCAAGGCAAACATTCGGCAAAATAGTGTGCATTCCATAACTGTAATACAATGGAACTATAATTTATTAGCAACACAGTTCCTCTGAATTCAATGCAGTGGAATTGCCCCTGTGTGTACCTGATGTTTCTGAGACATGTTTGTGGTTTATGCATGTTGTCATAAGTAAAACAATAGTCATGACTGAAATTCAAAGCAGACTCTCTGTTGCCTTTATCATAGCTACCAAAAAAAACCCAAAACAAAACAAATGAATAGGCTTCCTAAAGAATGAACTTCAGAACACTGCCAGGAAAATAAATGAAGAAGATTTTATGCTTCAGTGTTGAAGATAAAATGCAAATGTAAAAAGATTTGACACAAACCTTGGGGAAATATCACATCCTTGTTGCATAAAGGCACCCAGGGAAAACCAGAGGCTGTTGAATATGCCAAACTCATTGGGAGGCTGGTCACTAGGTCCTTCTTTCCCATCCTCTGGTTCTTCTGTGTGCCACTCATATGGACTAAACCTGCTAACTAGGAACAGGACCACACTGACACCAATGTAGGCAAAGACTATGCACATCCAGATCTCATACGCCAAAGGGTCCAAGAAGGAAAACACTCCTGGTTTAGATTTCTGGGGCTTTTTGATCATAATGGATATCCCCAAACTCATAAAAGGCTTAGAAAAATCAATGACCTCTTCTCGTACCAAAGTGATGGTCAGAGGCGCAACAGCAATCTCTGCTTTCTATAAAGAAAAAAAGAAATATAGATGCATAGATTAATTCGAGTTGGCTTGTACACTTAGCTAAGCAGCTAATTCCAAACGTATGTCATTAACATCAGAACGCTGTAGCTTAAATGTTCTTTATACCATCTTTCTGTTTCTATCACGGTCTATATTTACTCAAAATGCTTTTAGTAGAACATATATATTGCAGGTTTTCGTTTTACGGGATTATAGAAATTATTACTTTTCCTCGTAAGGAGAAGACTCTTAGGTCTTATAGAGGTGGGTAGCAGTGTAGGTAGATCATTTTAGGTATTAATTTAGATTTAAAGTAAAGGAATTCAAGGAAGAATGAAAAATGAGAATGATCCTATTGTCACTGAATGCATAGAGATGTTTTTATAAGATCCCAGAAACTGTCATTTATTATAATACTTTCATGAGACACAATCATTCTTTGAGGGTAATCAGCTCATAGAATCAAGGAACTTCTGAACAGCATGAATCAGAAAAGGTGATTAACCGTTGCCACGATGCCACAAAACTGCACGTAGTTGTCTTGCAGGAAAGACAGTTCAATAGGAAGGAATCAGATTTTAAACAGTGCAAAAAAGCCAGTAAATAGCTGTGCAAAATAATGCAACAACAGGATAAAAAGTGTGCTAAATCCATTCCCATCACAGACAGGAATAATTTTTACTATGTTTCTCTAATATGTTTTTAGAATGAAGAGATCAGTCTTGAATGAATTTTTATTGATGACAATGTGGTTACGGCTGCTAACAATGATGTAGCTGTGTTAATGGGTTATGTCTGTCATTAGAGACTCAACATTATATTAAAGTTTGCTTCTTGTCTTGCCTTCCTTTGCCTTGTTTGCCTCACCTTGTACACTAAAGCTGCAATTACAGCAGTACTTAAGTTGGGAATTGTAAGAGGAACTGATACAAAAGATGCACCAGAGGGAGGGGAACAGATGCAGAAGCTACTGAAACCTTCCTCCTTGTCATCACCATGGTGCTGTATCTAGGTGAATTCACAGAGCAGAGCCTGTGCTCTGTGATCAGCGTAGATTTCTATACAGCCTATAGGCTAAGGAGGGTAACCGAGCGTATTTTGAGAACACTTTGTTTTGGTTGCAAATAAGGTAGACTCACAACCTGCTTTCTGCAGTGGCATTACTCTCCTTCAGGCCTCAACATATGATACAATCTGCCTGTGTTTACCCCACCTCTGGCCCAGTCATCTTCACAGGCACAGTTAAGAGTTATTCATAAATCTCCATAATAGAATGGTTGTAGTTTTATTTTCTAAATAAAACTTAGTTGGCTCAAATCCATCTTACGGAGTAGCAGCTTCATATACAGTACATAGCCTGAGCTTAGGAAAGCATTTAAGCATGTTTGCCTTTTAAGATGCTTTTAAAGACATTCATATTCGGTAAAATATACAAGGATATATTTAAATCCTACCAATTTAAATGAGATTAAAACTTCCTGAGATTAAGGATATGCTTAAATAGTTTAATCCAAGTGTTACATAAATAGTTAGTATTTATTGTTTGAAAGAAAAAAAAAAAAGAATGAAATGTAGCCTTTTTTGTCATCTCAGAACTTTAAAACAGATAAATGCATTTAAAAGAATATGTTTTTGTTATTTTATACACTTATTCCGAGCTATATAATTTTATGGAATTTAATTTAAAACTAATTTCATGCAGTTAACATTTAAATCTGTTTTGGTAGTTGTATAATTGTGAATAATTCAAAAGAGCTGACTTATTCCAGTGTAATGGCCCAAAAATGCAAATTTGTATTAAAATTGCCATATATTAATCATCAGATTATACCTGTTATTCTGAAATAGATGTGATGCAAGCACTTACCATCATAATTTTATGTAAAGACATTACAGTTTAAGCAATACAATTAAAAGAATAATTTCGCAAGCATATCAGGTATTATCTGTAGTGCTAATGTCTTGAGTAAACATTATGATAATATTGATAATTCTCTGAATTTTAATGTAAATTTTGCAATACAGGCATTTTTTAAAAATTGGCTTCTCAGAATCGTGTGATTACATGTCTAACTGAAATAGATATTTTATGAAGATAGGTATTATACAAAGAAAAATATAATCTAAAATACTTATTCAAATATCCTGAAAACTGTAAAGCAAAATTTGTTTCTGTAGTCTAAGGATTGTAGGATAGTTTGGGCTACTGGCATTACTGCGTATTTTTTATTTCACCTCACTCATAAATTCCTTTTTTCTAGAAGAATGGTCTCCTTCTGCAGTGTCTTTAATATTTCTAAATTTCAGCTACTGTGAATGCCTAATGGGGAGTTCTTCAAATGAATTAATGAGAAGAATCAGGGAAATTGTGATCTACTACTGCTAATCTTCTGCGTATTTGCCACACAGTGGTATCTAAGAAAAGATGGTGCAAATGATAGACCTGCTTACTGGTCATCAAAGTGCTGGCTAACACTTTGTTTTTTGTGTCTGCAGATTGCTATTGTGATTAAAACAAGGAACCTTGAGGATTGCTAGTTTTTATGATGTGAAGTGAAAAATGACAGCACTATTTTAGTGTGAATTGTGGAGATTTTAAAGATCTAATCAGCACACTGCATAATTTAAATGTTCAAGGAGTGCATGCATAACTTGAACTACATCTGAACTAGCTGCCTACACTGCTTTAAGGAGTTAAAGAGGAGAGAGAGGAACTTATTTTATTACAATAGTGATATAATGTCAGATGATTCATAATGTAGGTAAACTCTTTTTATGCCAATGAATGTAAAGGGACAGCACGTAATCAGAAAGCAAATAATTGGAAAAAGTGCAGCCTCCCCAATCTGATTACATTATTTATTATTTTTTGTAAGACTACTGTGTGCCACATTAAGGGCTACACAAACTCTTTGCCATTGAAAGTTAAATAATCACAATAGCTGTGCATGATAATCATTAGCATTTGTACTTTGCCTAGTTAGTGTACACCATATAATCATGGATTTAAACGATTAACAATATAATAATGGTGCAAAAAATTAATGATTTTGCTGCCAGCAAAATCTGTTTTGACAAAGACTAATGATACTTCACACTTGAATCAACTGCATCTGTAACAGCATTTCAATCAAGGCTACACTACTACCCAGTACAGATGGATTCTGGATCCTTCCAATACTATACAATGGGACAAGATTAAGTCTGACAGTAAGAGACTTTTACTTGTCTGGAATATATTATTATAACCTGGTGGATAAAATCTGTGCTTGGTACAAGCTGTATGAAGGTGGGAAAGCTATCCGAAAAAAAATCACACAGGAAGTAATTTCAACTTCAGAAGCTCATGGCTTCTCAGATTTTAAACATAAATTCGTTGTGACCTTTTGTGTTAAGCGGTGAAAGAAGAGCATTCTGTGTCAGGAGAATAAATATTTAATTGGAGCTGACTGTCAGTGCATTTGGAAACAACTGTTACACGTGCTTAATGGTATTTCATCCCCAGCCAGCATTTCTTCTGTGAGTTAAATATCAAGGCCAGTGGAGTCCCACGGGGACATTTGGATACATCAGGGACAAATCACCAAGACTTCTTGGTAGTTTTTAATAGGGTGCTAAAAACAAAACAGGAAAATAAACACACCCCATACACACCCCCAGCCTTCTGTACAGTCATAGCAAAACCGTACCTCACAGCACTTAAAACACTGTTTCCCCTTGGGTATGATGGAAAAATAAACTACAGAATTCAGTAATAACCAAGCCGCTCCTTGCAGTATTTGAAGTGTCCAGGTACCAGAATGGTGGGGCATGGGATAAAATTGGCATGTGTCCACTTTCAGTAACATGGATAGGGCTAAGTGGCCTTGGTGGCATGGAGGTATTGAGGTACAGTGTAGAGAGCAGAAGATGAGGGGAATCTCTTGTGTGCCAGAGAAAAGGTCTAATCTCACTAGCCAGCACAAAACTGTCCTGTTAATCCTTTAATGTGGTGGGGAATTAGATGTTGTAGAAGCTTTTCCAAAACAGATCATCTCGTTAAACTGCTAATTCAGTTGCAAATTCTGTCCCAATCTTGGCTGCATATAGAAAGCCTTGCTTGAAGCATAGCCAGCTACTCAGAGTACTTGTGTTTATGATCTGGGAATCTATCAGAGAAGATGAACATCTTTTTATAGAAGAGCTTTGCAGGAAAGTCTCTGGCTGACTGATTTTTCTATTTTCTCTGTGTGGAATAGGCCAGGGAACCTGATACTCTGCAAATCATCTGGCAAGGACTCAAGGAAGTTCCAGGGAGGATGCTCTTCACAGATTCCCTATGGAAATCTTAAGCAGCAAACTTTTATAAGTTATCAGAAAAGAACAACTTCCTTTAAAGTAACACCTGTAAAAGTAACACCTGTAAAGTAACACCTGTTTGGAGTAGATCTTGACCTTAAGGCCAGCTGGCATGGGACAGTCTGTCTTGCTATCATGAAGGTCATTTAACTTCTAAACCTGCATGGCTGCATTCAAGCTGGTTATAGGGAATGGGCTCTCCCCATCCTAATGTCCAGCGGGGCTCAGAAATTGTTTTGGATGGTAATTATGGGCCAAAAATATACCAGAGACAATTGTTGCAATTTAGGAGATTAGTCAGTTATGTTCCAGTGCCCAGAGACATTACTTGGTGCCACTGATATACTGAGATAAATATAACCTCAAGGAGCCTTTGGACTGTAGAGCAAATACACCGAGCAACTGTGGATCTGTTACTTCTTTCAACGAAAAAGCAGTTCCAAGAGCTTTGCTGCAGCTCATTCCCAAAGCTCATTCCAGAATCACAATCACACTGCAGCTTTCCTAAACAGGTAGTTGCACAGGAGCTTTTGAACTTGGCCGTCAAAACTTCAAAGAGCCTTCAACTTATTTTTTTCCATTACAAAAAAAAATTAAATGTTGACCATTTATTCTGTTACATCCTTTTTGTTCAGGTGATTTGCAACAGGTTCCTTATGCCTGTGAACTTTGCTGCTTTCAGCTATGTTAACAACTGCAGGTCACATTCCAGTACTGGCATGAACCTCTGTCAGAGCTTCCTAACAGCACTTTTTACTTCAGACTAGTACTAGGGCAGTTTGGACTTGATGAGGTAAATTTTCAAAAATAAAAGGAAAAAAAAAAAAATCAAACAGAAAACTGAAGTGTAATTTCAAGTTTCCTCTATAATTTTCAACTAGATGAGAGGCCACTGAAAAAATGCACCTGGGCAAGGGAATTTTCTCACAACTTGTAAAATTTCTCGCATGATTTAAAAAACCCTACTGGTGTAAAACAGTGTATAGCCACTGACATCTATGGACTCCCAATGGCAATTAAAAGCCAGACAATAACTAAGTCTGAGAAAGCCTTGACTTTTCATATCCTAAGAGTCAAGCTGCTTCTAAGCCACTGAAGTGGATAAACATGCCTGGTAATCATTCAGTTTTTCCAATTTTTACAGTCACAAGTAAAGTTATTTCCTCCAAGAACTTCCAAGAACATATAGAGGCTGCTATAACCTTCCCATTTCCATGTGGAGGGGAAATGAACAAAACTCTGGGCCACCAGTTCCCCCACTCCTACAGCACACTGCGTATTTCATGTTAAGGAGTCCCCTGAACTGATGCTAGTGGAGAAAACTTTGACTGAATGTATCAGCTATACTTAGATGAGAAGGGAACAGAAATGGAGCTACTAGAAAAGCCTTTAGGCTTTTGTTTATAACCTAATGGTTATTTGAATTGTGAAAACTGCAACTGCAGATGGATCCACTGCTATGCAGTAGTTTTCATGGGGAGGTTGATGCATGTTATGTGTTTATTGGCAGAAATGTTCTTGCCTGAATAGTTTGAGGATTTTTTTTTTTAACTCCATCACTGAAACGGAAATTGTCTTAAAGAATTCTGATCTGTTCTCAGTGCAGATACTAACAGCTCCAGTTATCAGCAAACACAGTTTTGAGATTTGCTATTTTTTGTAACACTAGATACTGTAAATATTTATTTGGGTTTGTTAGAACTATTTCCACTGGACATTATAACTTTATGTGTCAACAGAGTTCTTAACTGTTTTGTTACTCTGAAAAATCCTTCTTCAGGTTATTATATAACATAATGCTCTTAGTTCATTCATTTACCAAGTTTGCTTTTCAATTTTATAATTGATGTTCGTCTTAAAAGTCTATCTTAATTCTGAATTGTCTAATTGTGTACTTCTCTCCAGTGGTTTGTTATATATATATGTTTCATATACGATGTTGTATTCTCCAATTCTCAGCCTAGACAAAGAGGCCTATATTTATTAAAAGATCTGTCCACCATTCCATGAAAATGAATAAATGAGTGATATTCTTCCCAACTAAGTTTTGCAATGTATCAGGAATACATGGTCTCTAACATTAGTTCTAACATTACTGAATTTTTAAAGGAGGTGTAAACTACGGATGTTCTAATGTTACAAGATACTAGTTGAATAAATCGTAGAAGTTGCATGAAATTATTTCATTTTCTCTTGAAAGTAAATGAAAGCACAGAGACCTGAAATAGAATTGTGCTTCTTTTCTGTGACCCCAAGGTTAAATAAAATGCACATATACTTCCTATTTAATGACTAATGCTAAGATAAATTAAATCCTGCTTTAAAAATTGGTATGCTTACCCCATAAACAAGTTCTCCCACCATCCCATTCCAGATTTTTGTCTCTGGATCCCTTGCTCCATATTTTCCATCAGGAACAATGGCAATTTTGTACTTGATACCAATATGTTTTGCAATTTCTGACGCCAGATCTACACAGTATCCTTCAAACTTGTCATTCCCTTCAAACGTATCATGGTTTTTCTTGAACATAACATATGGGGCTTCCTATAATGAAAGAAGTAGAACTGTAAAGGAGAAGTATACCAAATATACTCTGAAAAGTAACATCTCATCTACTGACTGAACAAGACACATTTTATCAAAACTTCATGGACAGTTATTAGCACGTTTAAATTAAAATGTATGAACAGAAATCCTTCAGGAAAGAGATACTATTTACACTGTAGTTTGGCTTATACATTTCAAAAGTTTTATCAATCTTACAAACTACAAACACAAAAACTATACAAGAATGCATATAAATTTTACTTTGTTTTAAATTAAAGACCTTAGTGCAATATATGCTAAATTTAAAGCATGAATAGAAGTTGAACCTGTACAGTGTAAATGAGTGTGGGATAGTGCAAGGTATAATGCATGTTTTTGATTTCAGTAAGTAAGCATATCCTCTAACATAGTGTAGTTACTGTCCTTGTCACTTCAGATGCATAGCCTGAATAATTTGCTTTATTGGGGTTTGGAATGCATAGTTACTAAGAGACTACATACATTTTAGTGAGAGTATAAAAAGACATTCCTGAGGAAACATGTATCCTCCCCTTTGAATATACAGTGCAGATTCTGCAAAGTCTTTTAGGATGAATCTAAGCAATATGCACGGACAAGAATGATATTAAGCTGACACTGACTTTACATGCTGAATGAAAAAGAAGTACAAAAATATTTTTGGATGGCAAATGTCATTGAAAATGAGTAAAACCTGTCTCAAGAAAAGGATTTTACACTCCCTGTGTAAACCACATGATCACAATAGCAAACATTGTGTGATTGGGAAACCAAGGTCACATTGGGAAAACAAGGTCACATTTGTCTTTTCTGCAATGTGCAGATTCAGACTTTAGCAGTTATTATGTAAAACTATACTTCCTGGTGGTATTTTAAATTACTTCACAAAATTCATTTTCATAGCCAGTTCCAGACAAAATGCTTGTCACCAATGTCACCCTTTGCTTGAATTTCCATTACAAAATACTAGCAACTTAGGTTTTCTTTGGTAAATGTTTTTTTGACACTAATCTTCGTAGTACTTTGTCCTATTCACATCTTTCTCGCATATATAATTAGCACAAAAATAAAAAGAAAGGTAAATGTGTAGTCTGAGAATGTTTGCTTCATTGAAACTACATCAGCATTAGCTATAGCAACAACGCAGCAACTTTGTAACCTGTTTTAGGTGTTTAACAATGGAGGATACACGGCATTACATGAGCAACAAAGGGACTGAATAAAGCAATTCCTATTTTTTTCAGTGAATCAGGTAAATTTCTTCTTTTGGATAACAATATGTAGCACCTATTAGCACGGTGTGGATCCACCCAAGAGAAGAACTTGATAGACAAGCCTGAACAGTGTCTTTAATTTACTATTACAAGGAGAAAATGCAGAGAAATAGAAAAGAGAGAGATTATATGTGGAAGGCACTATTCCCTTTACTTACGTAAGCTTACTCCCTGTGGTAACTCTGCCCAGGATCTGCCTCCATATAAGCATGGCAGAATGGAGCTTTGTGTAATATGAGTGGAGAAAGTTGTGTAGTTCATTTACTCCAGTGTGAGAGAAAAGTCCTAGATTAAAGTTAACAGTGCTTGAGAATGGGGAATCGCTAGTGTTTCCTTACAGGCAGAGTCAGGTTCCTAAATATTGCAGGAATGTTTCACTCTCAAGTGTATTCCCAGATTACTGTTCTGCCCATCATCTCCTTTTTCTATTAATCTCTGCTATGGACAGGACTATTTGGGCCACAATCTGCAGCAATTCAGTGTTGGAGGCCATTGATTCATTATGGCCATTATTTCAGCTAAGAAATCATATAGTATAGAAAAAGGTCCACTATGATCTCTACCAAAGTAAAATTCTATCTGACTACCTGGTTCCTTGACTATATATAAGCATAAATGGCCAGAGAAATTGGAGAGTGGCAACAGTAGATTGTTGCATTTCTTGAGCACACAGTTATGGCCACTGCACAGCTAAGGATTACCAAGGACTTGTAAAACTGGGGCAATCACAACACAAGCTCTTGTCATCCTCGTGTGTGCAGCCCAAGTATGAAGAAGACCACTGAGCTACAGCATTAACTACGCACTGTAATCACTGCAGTGATGCAGTTCAAGGTCTTTGCTTGTACAGTTTATATCTTCAAAGGAAAACTGCTATTACTAGCAGTCTGCACCATTTATTGTATTCCTATCCCCAGTGAAATCAACTTAATCTCAATCAATCACCCATCTGCCAGAGGGAGAAGAGCAAGGAGAATGGGTCCTGCTCTCTCTTTGCAGTAGATCTTGATTTTGGCAAGTATCTGGGGCACATGAATCAAATATTCTTCCCTCATGTAGGCGT
Organism: Baryphthengus martii; assembly: GCA_013396935.1. Lineage (NCBI taxonomy): Eukaryota > Metazoa > Chordata > Aves > Coraciiformes > Momotidae > Baryphthengus > Baryphthengus martii. Next base: position 47,421 of record VWZK01006368.1, on the reverse strand, counting down.
TTTGTTCCTGTGAGAGAAAAAGCCAAAATCTTGATCTTTCTGTATATGTCACTGCACAAAAAATGGTTAAAAATAAACAGAGGCAAAAAATATTGTGTCTCCTGACCAATGTAGCCAACTGCTAGCTACAAACACAACTAAGTCTTGTTGAGTATCCTGTATTTGCAGACTCTCCTTACAAGCCCCAGTTATATTTGCTTGCTGCACTTCAAAAGCAATTTTGCTTTTCAAAGATCAGAGAGTGACTGCTAGCTCTTCTGATTCTGCCTGTCTTATATATCCCAAGCCAAAGGTGTATAATTCAATTTACACCAGGAAATGATTCTGGTGAGGGACACAAAGCAGACAGGCATAGAGGAGGCCAGGTCAGCCTGCTCCTTCTCCCAAAATCCAGACACTGTGCTTCCGCCTGAACATCATCAATGGAAGGGCTGCTACCAAAAAGCATTTCAGCTGTCTCTGCACAGCAAAGTAAAGTGACAGATGCCTTATTTTTTTTTTTTTCCTGTTAAAGCCTAAATAAACTTCAGGTGTCCTCCTCATGAGTTGTGTGAGGGAACGCTGACAAGGGAAGCAGTGGTGTCCAATACCATCCTTGGTAGGTGCAAGCAGTAGCAGTCCGGTGGAGGAACAACCAAGTGAGGACTCAGAAGACCTGATTTCTGGTGGGAATCTGTTGGGTGACTTAGAGGAACTGCATTGATTGTCTCCCTGTCCACTTCTCTTTCTACACACTCTGATCTTGCTGATTCAGCACAAAATACAGCAAGGAGCATCTCATAATACAATTCTCTTATAGAGCAGGTAGTACTTCTTTCTACTTTACTTGACTACTTTAAAAGAAGCACCATGTTGTCTTTCCTCCCTACTTATTTTACATAGAACAAATAACATTTTCTTTAATTGTTTTGTCTACACTGCCTGCCAAATAATGAGAGATGTATTTTCAAGGTAGAATTTAATGGGGAGATCTGCATGAGACTGAACGTGGCTTTTTGATAGACTGTTTGCAAAAAAATCACATAGTAGCCTCAGTTTTAAATCCTGTCTGTTTCAGACTTCGGGGTTTTTTCAAACTAATGAATTGTGCAGATATTATAATAACATCAGGGCACTGAAAGCCAAGTTTTAATGGCTTTCTAACAAGCAGCTTGCATAGATGAACTTCCAAGGTCACAATGCAAAGTCATGAAATATCCAAATTGATCAATAGCATGTATTCTGTCATACCTTGATGCTCTTTTCTATCTGTGGCACTGAAAAAGATGATTTTTTTTTCTGTATAAACTATTACAATGGCATTTGTTAAATTAGTAGTGATGTTAGTGTAATCATGCTAGTCTGAAGATACAAGAGACACAAGACATCTACAGAGAGGTAATATCTTCTATTAGTTCAGCTGAAATAGCTGAAAACAGTAGGCATAGTTTTTCACCATTTTCAGTTATAGCATCTTGTCTAATAAAAGTATTATTTCTCCCCACCATCTTTGCACTTACTACAGTTTTGAACTACAAAATCTCAACTTACTGATGTAAACCACAGGTTTGACTTACTGATGAATGAGGTTTAACACTGCAATATTTTCAAGATTTTAGCTGCTTAATAATATTCTATGGGGTAGTGAATCAAGGAAAAGTCCACATTGAAATGATCAATGACTAGCACGGAACAGATATTTGAAATGGTGCAAGCTTTACTTATATAGTTCACAATTTTATAACAATACTTAACATTTGTAAATACAAGTTGATGTCTGCAACAATTACCTTTATAGATGTAAACAAATCATACCACCACATTGCCACAAATTCATGTGTACAGTAAAATGCTCACAACTAATGATTCATACTATAAGGGAAGCTGGAGACAGTAATTAACCCAAATACCAAACAGATCTACGTTTGGCTTTCCTATTCTAAAGTTAATTTCAAAATCTTTAAACATTGTAAAAATAGTTCATAGAAGTGACATATTTGTGCAAGGAAATGTCTCGGGTTTACAACAGGAGTGGCATACATATTATCACACTTTATTCTGAAAGAAAGTTCTGTAATTATCAACGGAAAGTTTGTTGGGTTTTGGCGTTTGTCTTTTTTTCTGAATAAAGTGTCCAGGATTCGGTTTGAAGTCTTTGTTATTATCATGCAACAAACTTCATTTTTTTTCTCCAGTCTGCTAAAGAATTTAATTAATAAAATTTACAATGAAAAAATATTTTTCTATTATGAGAAAGAAGGTTATAGTTAGAATTTTTGAGGTAAGACTCCATCAAGAGTGTATCAGTCAAAACAGTCAGGGTGGTTCTCAGTCATCTCATTTAGGCTATCTGTTCTGAGATGACCTAAAGTAACCTACTTGATCTCCCAATTGCTATTCCGTAGTTCCTTTGTGCTGATAGGTTTGATATCTTCAGTGTTAGAGATTCACATATGGGCCATTGAATCAATTTCTAGATCTTTGTGGACTTTTGATGAAAATTCACATATTTGGGGCACAACTTAGCCCACATGCCTGAAACAACATACAATAGCTGAGACATCCAGATGGAGTGGTTATATATGGCATGAGACAGGCAAGTGTCATCCTGCCAGTGTAAGAAATGGAGGGTAGGCAGTATATCCTAGAGCATCTTAAATGTTACTAAGAGCTTTAAAGTGGGCAACTGAATCAATACCCTTTGTAAAGTCATCTACATTTAGCTGACTCAGTTGTGAACTGGATCCTGCCCTTGAAGCTTAATCTGCCGACATCGACTATCTCATTAAAATATTGAGCTGAGAGCCACAATGCAGGCGAAGCTCATCTACATCAAGCTTTGGTTCTAAAGGACTTCTGTGATTTTTAAGTTTTGCAATCTCAGAGTAGGTACAGAGTTGGCTTTATCATGAAATGTATTACAGAGTTCGGAGTAGTCTTCCTAGTCTAGTTGTTTGCATTCTACCTCAACAACTTGTCATCATATTTCTCAACTTGTGAAATTAGAGATGGTCATTCCTCCTATCTGTGTAAGTCACTCACTTCACCTTAGTGCTAAAGGAGGGCTTCATATGGTGTTCCTTCCCTAGTCATACAATGAGCCTACTGTGCGCTCGGAGGTCCCAAGCCCCTCCTGGAGGCAAAGCTGCTCACGGGTAGAAGAACTGTCCTTTCCAGACGGCCACATATACAGGAGGCTGTGCATCACACGAGGTGCAGGACACAGGCCCCTCCCAGCAACTATAAAAAGCAGGACTGCATGACAGCTGGTAAGGTGCATCAGCTGCCTCTGTTGCCACCTCTCCCTGGGCTGCTCCTTCACCACAAGACTAATCAGTCAGGTCGAGTGCCTATGCACTCAACCAAAACTGTATAGGAAATTCTAGGTGCTCTCACTATGCTACAAATAAACATAACATTCTGTCAAGTAGAAAACGCTGTACTAAGTTCTCTGAGTGCAGAGCTAATTCATTATAGTGCATCTTCTACGCAATAGCCATACAGCCACACTACAATAAAGTAAGCATGAAAACTGAAGTAATAGTGGACAAATTAACTTGTGCTATTTGGCTTCAGGCAAAAGTGACAGCAAGCCATGCTGAAAACTTGTATACTTTTCTTACACTGCCACAACACCTGCCTTTGAAGACTGAAAAGCCTGACAGCGCTGGTTGCAGAAGCTTTTCAGTTTAATGTTGGAAAACATGCATGCAACCAAAATTGTATGTGTCATCTACAATGGTTCAACTTCTCTTCAATGTGAAGAGGGCGATGAAGAGGTGGAAAAGTCTCTGCCTGGCATTTGCAACGTGATTATAATACAGAGAAGAGCAAAATAACAGGATTCTGGAAGTTATTCTTGTTAAATATATCTTTTCTTTGTATGTGTATGTGATCATATGCTTGTGAATGCTAAATACATTGCTCTGGTAGGCCAGTATTAAGAATCATGGTTCTAATCTGCCTTCAGCATCATGTGTGCAGCTCCCAGTGGAGTCAATGGGAGATCGGCACGACAAGGCAGAATTCACCATATATTCTTATTCAAACCAAATTCTGATATATTTCTCTTGCACTGTGATTTTTGAAACATTGAAAGGGGACACTTTCGATCAAGAATCTGTGCTGCTTTCAAGTAAGTGCATTCATCCCCAAATGACATGCTGCATAAACATAGGGCATGCTTTGGAATATTAATTCAGCATTTTGGTTTTGAAAATGATCCTACCAGTCCCTTCAATACAGGGACTGGAAAAGTTCTTTTGAAGATAACATTTATTATGCACATCAAAATGCTTGAATGCAAACAGGACAGGCAAGATAACACATTTTAAAAGCTTTCTTGTTTTCCTTTTTTTCCTCTCTGTCAAACAGGAACCTTTAATATCACTTTTCATTATTTTTTACTTGCTTCTCCTAAGCTTGGAGCTATTTATGGAAATTACAGTATTCATGTATGGTAGCTTCAGTCAAAGATATCAGGATTGGTATGAGAGGAAAATTTCGACTGAAAGCTTGTTATTCACATCATTCTCTTCTCAGCTTGGTAAAGTTGAAGGTTAACGTCATCTGTTCTAGACATTTCAGATTAGTCACAGAACTTTTCTTGGTGGTTCAGTGCCTGGTCATCCAGTCAGAGGAACAGTAATCCATATGGAAAAATTAGCTCAATGCTACTAGACTGGTGGTTAATACTTGAGCCTTAGTTAGGAATGTTCGCAGCATCTTGGGACTCTTTTCTTCCTTGATCAATTTCTTAAAATAGGATTCTTCATCAGAGGCTGAAAAGAGGAGGACTGTACTGAAGTATTTTTTTTCCATCACCAAGTCTTTTTTTTTTTTTTTTTTTTTTTTAGGAAAAAAATACATATATTTTAAATGTCCCATGCAAATAAAATAAAATATAATAAAAAGTTACACAGTTTGGTTAGGAGTTACATTCTGAATTCCTGTATAGTAGTTTGGTTGTTTTGCATCTTGGAATGATAACCTTCAACAGGAGATTTGTTAAGACATACTTAATATATATATACTGATACACACTGCTGGAAATCTGCAAACTAACTGCACTTTTGAGTAAAAAAATGTCTTGACACTTTCCTTTGGATTATTTTCAACTCTATATTAAATTAGAAAAATTATTGCTTAACAACACATACAGAATATTCCTTCCCATTTGAGATACAGATTATTCTAAAGGGTTAAAACGTCTTGTCTAAATGAAGCATGTGAGAAGGGCAGTGAACTGAAATGTAAAATCTTAAAAGTGGTCAAGTAAAGGTCACCCTTTGCCAGTTGGCTTTGACAAACATCAGCCTAAAAGGGCACATCTGACTTAAGAGGGAAAAATGTTAAATATTTTGTTTAAAATACAAATTTGTAAGAAACCATGGTTTTGAAAAATGTATTAAAAATGTAAATGAATGAAGCTACTGCATTCTCCTTTGCAACCACTCTTTAAAAACACCAATAACACTGGAAAATCAAAACTCAAATTTATTTAGATTTCATTAAACTGGAAGTTTTATTGAAATGATGAATAAACATATTAAGAAATATGTTCAAATGCATCTACTAAATTCATGTTTTCATTCACAATTAAAAGTGGATAATCCAATTCTGACTGGCTGACTGAACCATACTACTTACAATTTTAGCTCTTGTCAGTGTTAATTTTGAATTCACAATATATCAACAGAAAGGGACAGTGGAATCACAGACATCTCATTTTATACTCTTTGTTCATTTCTGTCATTTAGAGATTTCAAGTTTTCTTTTCTTCCAGTTAATTGTGAGTCAAGATTTATCAATTAGAGGTTGAAAGAATTCACTCATATTTCTGAGACTTACTTTAGTAAAAAAATGGAACAGACTGAATAAAGGAAAAAAGTATCACAGCTCAATTAAAAAAACCTGATTTCAAGTGAATCATTGTATTAAATGCATACCAAAAAACTGTACAGATATGACAGTCAAGGTAATTAAGATATATGGCTCTCACCCTCCCACTAACCTAGGAACTGGCAGAATAAATTAGACTATTACTAGAAATGAGATTGCCTCACTCACTAATATAAGCACAAAAGGAAAGAAACACCTTACCAAAATTGTAGTGACAACTACTGTTCTATTCTCAATGGCTGAAGTGTCATTTCCAAGTGTAGGTTCATGCTGAATCAAAACTAATTTATCCATGTCATTCCAGTAACCAACCTGCAAAACAAAATGCAGATAATTTACAGTAGAAAAGTCTACATTCTATATAATTACAAATACAAATGATTATAAGAACAACAGAGTGATCTGAAGATAATTTTTTACCAAAGGAAGTGCTGTCACACTCATAGACTGGTGCAGAGCGGTACTCATCTAACACTTTGGATATACCATCTTGCAGTACCGCTGCACATTCAGACTCCGTATCACTGCCACTCACCTGTTCCTCAATGATATGAGCTACTTACTTGGACCAGAGGCACAAGTTAAATCCCATTTTTAATACTCTGAATCCTTCCCGAGGCATAAGCGAGATACAGGAACTTTTGCTGTCTGCAAGAAAATTTTCATTCACTGATCTTGCACATCTTATGGTCTTAGATGGAGGAGTGAAAGATACCTGGATGACAGCTTTGCAATTCAACGGCTGAACTCAATTCCCTGCTCCGTCATGGGCCTCCCAGGAGACCCCAACTCAGGGACTTATACCAGGCTTGATCCACTTAACTGCGGGCTCTGACCTTTAGTACCTACATTAGAAACCTTGGTATTAAAGCTTCCTTGACATTCACTGGACAGACTGGCACCATCAGACACAGTGACTCAGCTCATGCAGGATAAGCATCCCTCCTAGAAAAGTGCTTGCTTTCCCCACTGCCTCTAAAGCATGGTGAGAGTGACTTCACTCTAAAAATATCTTGAGTAAGTGCCTATAAGGAGGTGGAACAAATCAGGTTTTCCTCTACCTGGCTGCATTCAGGCTGCCACAGCCTTTCCCAGGGCAGCCTTGAGGTAAAACAGCTGCCTTTGTTCATTGCTGGCAATAAACCACTTTAAAGTCAGATTTGAATCACTTTTTCTTGTATTCGCACGGAGAAAAAAAAATAAGAAAAAAAAATTACAAGTGGTATGCCTGCAACCAGAAGCCTTCCCTTACATCCAGATGTTGCTCTTTGCAGTGCACATCTCTGGTATTGAATACAGCCTGCAGCTGTACCCTGTGCATAGGCAGTGATGCTGCTGGGTGCAAGACAGGAGTCAATACCCTTTCCTGTGAGGGCCCAGGAATGCAGTACTTGCTGTAAGACCAGATGGGATGAAGGTAGACTGATTTCCCTTCAAATCTTTATTGATGATTTTGGGTGCTGCTCAATGAACACTAAAAACACTTAACATACCCACCCCAAAATTCCCACAGGCTATGTACTATGTCTTTGGATGTTCAAAAGAAGATATGAGACCTGAAATACTTCATTGTTCTTGCATCATAGAATCATAAATGTTGCAAAAGACCTCTAAGATCATCAAGTCCAACTGTCTACCCAACATTATCGTGACCACTAAACTATGTCCTGAAGTGCCATGTCTACACGTTTTTTGAACACCTCCAGGGATGGTGACTCCACCATCTCCATGGGCAGTTTGTTCCAATGCCTCACCACTCTTTCAGTATAGAAAGTTTTCCTAATATCCAATTTAAACTTTCCCTGGAGCAACTTAAGCTCATTTCCTCTCGTCCTATCACTTGTCACTTGGGAGAAGAGTCCAACACCCACTTCACTACAACCTCCTTTCAGGTAGTTGTAGAGATCAATAAGGTCTCCCTTCAGGCTCCTCTTCTCCAGACTAAACAATCCCAGTTCCCTCAACCACTCCTCATAATGCATGTTCTCCAGACCTCTCATCAGCTTCATTGCCCAAATCCTGGCCAGTCAGAATCTTACAGCATGTTCATCTCCTCATTCCATGTGGTGACATCATGTTTAGTATCTATATTAGCAAGTGGTATTTCTAGATTTAGAGTGCCTCCCAATCATGTAACGTTGCCCTGAGAGATGTTAGGTAGGAGAGGTCTTCCTGGGAATTCTGTGTGCGTGACGTTCACAGTACAAAGGGTTGTCTGTGATATGGCAAGTGGTTCATGACAGTGGTCCCTTGTCTCACTCTTACTTGGAGATGTCTAATTCCACCTTCCCACAAATCCTTTCAGCAAGTCACATCTAACCTGTGGCTCACTAGCAAACACCCTCCCTTTTCCCTTTTTTGCCATTCTCTTTTCTGAACATTGTTGTCTGCAGACCCTCTGCTGAGGTTGCTGGGGAATGGCTCTGTGTCTGTTCCTCTGACCCAGCGCTGACAGCACTCAGCTCCATGTCAAACAGACAACATGAATACAAACATGTCACTAGAACAGTGTTCTGATCCCACCTAAAGGCGCTCTCCAGGCTGCTGAGAATCTAACCAACTAAGGGACTCATTTTTTCTCCCAGGAAAAGTGCAAATAGTGGCAGCGATTTTAAAAGGTTCATATCAAAGAAACCCAAGTCAAGTTGGCATAGTTCACTTTTCAGTAGCACCTCGGGACCAGTCAGCAGCAACATCCCCTTCCCTCCTTCCTTGATTTATTAGGAATTCAAGAGACCAAGACAACATTTTTGTAGCACCCAGACTAAAATTCACCATCACATAGGATTCTGCCTCCATAATGCGAAGAAACATCATGTTCGATTCAATGTGATGATGTGATATTAGCGTCTACAAATGCATAGGAGTGCTTTTGGTTCCTGGTTTCACAGGCATTAAGAAATCCTGTATATTCTCAAAACAGGCAACTTTCCTCTTGACTTTTACATTTACTCTTTCATTAATTTCCTTTTTGAAAAAAATGTATGAGGAGGCAAGTAATTCTATCAGTCCCTAGAGCAGTGTGCAGACACACTCACCACAGAGACTTATAAATACATGAAATAATTGCGTATGACTTAATATGAATAAATATTTACGTTTTTATATTAGTGAGGCAAACAAGCACAAATTCTTCCCATGCACAACTTCTGGTATATTTTGTTGAAATGTTCCTTTTCTCTTTGCAATTGCTATTATAGCACAAGAGTCTTGATTTAGGTGTCTGAAAACAACAGGAAGCTTCAGCATTGCTAATATAGTAGAAAGGGAGGTACTCTTCCTAACAGGATGGACTGCTAACAAATGTCTTTTCCATTCAGATAACCACAGTCACAGATACAACTGATAACTGAAAATGTCAAGTTCTTGACAAAAACTGTGACCAGCTAGAGGCAGAATATGTACACCAAAATTTGGCAATTTGGGAAGCCCATTATAATAGTGAATGATTGTTTTTCATTGTGCAATTCCTCATGGCTGGAAAGTTCTGAAGCAAGGCAGAATATGAATTATGTACTATGTTACAAAAGTAAATACCATATGAAAATACAGAAAGAGATAAAAGGTTTTTTTTTCAGGGACGGCAGGCATTTTTTAAAGGAATTTTAGCCTGTGTGCATGAGTGCGAGTTTGCATGTGTGCATCTCAAACCTGTGCTAAGGTAACTCTGGATTACTGAATAAATATATACCACAACGTTTGTCTAGGGGTAGAGATTCACAGTCACTGTGAAAGTACTAAATAACAATATACTTGCCTACAAATACCTTAAATCCCCAAGGAAAAAACACTCCTATACAGGATAAACTTCAGCTATTAAAGCACATAAAATTTCATTTGGATTACAACTGGTCTTTAGAGCAATTGCTTTGACGAATACAGTGGCTGAATCTGTCTTTCAGAAAACAATATTGCAAAAATATCTGCCTCAAAGTAAAATAGTCACAACAATTTGGCATTTGAATGGATAGTGTCATTTCTGAAGGCCTGGGAGCTTGTTGCAACCACTGAACTGCACCTGCTGAAGCCCCCAAGTCATCAAGGGCAGCAGAATACTCATCATGTTTGATAATCTAGGTTGCCCAAGATGGAATTTAGGAGACAAATCTTAGACTATCTTGTGCATGTACATGTACACATATATGTTTAGTTTTCTTTCTTTTTTTCCTCTTTAAAAAAACCCAAACCAACTAAAAACCCCAAGCAAACAAAACAAAACAAAAACAAACTTGGTGACATGATGAATGGTGAATAACAGAATCACAGAATGACTGAGGTGGGAATGGACCTCTGGAGGTCATTTGATCCAACCCTCCTGCTCAGTCTAGAGCAAGTTACCCAGAACTGTATCTAGATGGCTTTTGAGTATCTCCAAGGATGGAGATGTCACAACCTCCCCGGATAATCTGTGCCAGTGTTTTGTCACCCTCACAGCAAAAAAGTGTTTTGCTAATGTTCAGAGGGAACCTCCTGTGTGCCAGCTTGTTCCCATTGCCTCTGGTCCTGTGCATGGGCACCACTGAAAAGAACCTGGCTCAATCTTCTTTGCACTCTCCCTTCAGGTATTTGTACACATTGATAAGATCCTTCTTGAGCCTTCTCTTCTCTAGGCTGAGAAAAGTCATCTTTCTGTCACCTGTGTATATATAGAAGCCCTTCTTGTTGTCTTTGATGTCCCTGGTTAGTTTCAATTCCATTTGGGCTTTAGCTTTCCTAACTTTGCCCCTGGGCATGCAGACAATGTTTCTGTAATCCTCCCAGGCTATCCATCCTTGTTTCCACCCTCTGCATGCTTCCTTTTGTGTTTAAGTTTGGCTAGGAGCTCTTTGTTCATTCACGAAGGTCTCCTTGCATTTCTGCTTGACCTCATATTCATTGGGATTGAACTCTCTTGAATTTGGACGAGGTGATCCTTGAATATTAAGCAGCTCTCTTAGGCCTCTTTTCCTCCCAGGGCCTTACCCCTCATATTCCAAGAAGATCTTTGAGGAGGCCAAAGTCTGCTCTCCTCAAGTGCGAGTTTGCTTTTCACCCTCCTTCCTGCTCTTAGACTCCTGAATTCCACTATCTCATGCTCACTGCAGTCAAAGCTGGTTTTGACCTTCACAACCCCAGGAAGCCTCTCCTTGCTGGTAGGAGGTCTAGCAGACCACCTTTCCTCATTGGCTGTTCTATCACTTGGAGGAATAAGTTGCTGTAATTGGACTCGAGGAACCTCCTGGATTGCTGATTTCCTGCTGTGTTGTCCCTCCAGCAGATACTGCAGTAGTAGAAGTCCCCTGTGACAATCTGGGCCTGTGGACATGAGGCTGCTCCTATCTTTCTGTAGAGAGCCGCATCTACTTATTCTTCCTAGTCAGGTGGCCTAGAGCAGACACTCACTATAAAGTCACCTTGACCTGTCCTCTCTTTAATCCCACCCATAAACTCTCAGCTGGCTCCTCATCCATTCCCAGGCACAGCACCACACACTCCAGTTGCTCTGTTACGTAAATGGCAACTCCTTTTATGCATCTTTCTTGCCTGTCTTTCCTAAAGAGCCAGTAGGCCTCCACTGCAGCACTCCAGTCACAGGGGCCAACCCACTACATCTCTGTGATCCTTTTCCTCACACCCTTTCCCTTTACCAGCAGATTTTGTTATTTCTCTGCAGACAAGAACCAAGTAAGAAATGCTGCATAAACGAAACTAATACAAGCATTGGCTATTATTTCTCATTTACTAAACTGTATGGAAGTCTGCTTCTGAATAGTTGTGCCATTTTGTAATACTCTGCTCACATCCTTAAAGCTGTGGGCAACAAAAATCCCTTTTATAAAGATTAAAGGCACGTGTTACTCTGACTGGAGAGACTAGTCCTGAAAAGATATTGCTGTGTGACTCATAAGTCATGTTATGTAGGACATGAGAAGAAGATATTAAAAGCGAAGGCCTCTTAGTTCAATTAAGTATAGCCATTTCTTGTGTATTACATAGGATTTGTCAGGCTGGAGCATAGAACTGGTCCAATGATCACGTATAAAATACTATGCAACACGTAAGAAAGAAATTCTTGTGAGTGGCCAGATCTGTCAAAGCTGTTACAGCTTGTTATATTGAAGACAGATAATGGCTTAAGAGTGGCAGAGAGGTATGTCTGAAAATGTAGGAAAAGCATCTTGAGACTCTAGCACAGCACAGATACAGCTTCTCTATTTGCAGCCACTCTCTCCTTAAATTGCAGGCAAGAAGAGTGGATGGGAACATCCCTGCAGAGGTGCCAGCCAGACATCTCTCTCAAAACAGGCGACAAATGTTGAAACTGGAACAAATGGCCACTTCTGATAGTTTGCTGCCAAGTATACTCCCTAATGAGTTACCAAAGTTGTGACCTAATTAACTACATCTTTTCCACCTTGCCTTCCCTCCTGTACAATCGGGAATTGGAGATAGGGAGGTTGTATTTTACCACTTGCCTTCGAGGCACCCTAACCACCCGTACATCCTCCTGGCTGCTGACAGTGCAGTGTGGAGCCAGGAAGGGAGCAGGAATGGCAGCAAGGCCAGACGCATTGCATGGCAGGAGACACTGGACTTCCCAAGAGAAAAAGAAGACAGACTCACCTTTCCCAATTTATTCCTTGGCCATCTGTCATACCTTCAAAAGGCAAAAGCACCAATACGCCTCATACACAGGCACAGGATTTGCTTTGGTTGACAGCTCAATACTGTCATATACTGGCAATTTGTTACTCCCAGTGTGTAGTTCTGCTCTGAGTCTGTAGTTTTAACACTTTGCCTCCTCATCACTCTGGCATGCAACTGTCTTCAGAGACACACAGTTCACCAGGGGTACTATTTACTGGGCTTGTCTCCTCTGGTCTGACAGCAGAAGACTATTTAATTCAATTCTAATTGCCTCAGCCCTCGCTACACAAGTGGCCATGATTCTCCTATTCACCATCAGCTTCTCATTTTTTCTTGTTCTTATGATTTTGTAAAAAAAACAAGCCAGGATGCCTCCAAAGGAAATAAAACCTTTGAGCCTGAGTGCATTTTCTGTTCTTTAGTTGTTTTATACTATGAAAAATGGACAAATTTAAGCACAGAAAAGAAATGGCTAATGAAGTATCCAGGCTTATCTTTCCAAAGTGATTGGGCTGAGTGATAAGCTTTATGCATTCAGACATGGAGGATCGGCTTAGACATATATTAATGTGCATTTGCCTAAGTTAGTTACAAACAACCAACCAAGCACACAGGGTTAGATACTGCAATAACTTTTAGAAAATATAAGTATTCAGGGCACTCTCTCTTCCTCTTCTCTCCTCTCCTTGCCCTGTTAAATGCCCTATATTAGTTACAGGCTATGATTCATGTCTACCCAGAACATACAAATGACCCCAACTAAAAGTGCCAGTAATTGGCAACATAGAAATATCTACTATTCAGAGTTATAACCGTTTTCCACCACCCAGCAGCCTATCGACACACCATCCAGCTCGTTTTCATTGGTATGCTTGACTAATTGATATCCCACCTCTTCAAGATGCACACTTGCTTTTGTGTCCCCCAATTTGCTTCACTGAGTAATAGTACCTAGTAGAAAATGCAGTTTAAATCTGCTTCCACCAGGAAGATTATCCATGTATTCAACATATTATCTTTAAATCATATAGAGTCCAGTTTAATATAAGTTTGCATAATCAGTTCATCATACATAACGCATTTATATGATATCAGGATAGTAAAGATTTTCAGCAAGTACCTTCCGAGGGCCTGTGTTCTTCAGCTCAAAGACATCCATAGTGTAGTTGACTCTGCGACCATAGTGGTCAAACTGAACATTTCCTGTCAATCCTTGTATTCGAACCTACAAATGGAAGTAAAAGCATCATGAAGATTTAACCGTATATTCTGTCACAGAGCAGTGAAAGTTGTCCAGGCTGTGTCCTTAGATTTCCTTAACAACACTACTCTAGAACAGACAGGCATTATAAAGCAAAAAAAGTTGACTACTTTTCCTTTGTATTCCTTTGTCTCGTCAAACCACGCTCAAAATACGCTTACATATGTCAGTATCTAAGGGCTAAGAAAGACACACAACGGACCTTCTCTTCTTTCATGCTGTGCAGCTCAACACTCTACAGCTGCAAGTCTTGAGGAGGTGTATAGTTCTTATCATTCTCATCACTGCTGCAGAATATTTTGCATCACATTAAATAAACTTAAAGGATGTTCAGCCTGAGCTCATATAACTTTTTAGCTTACACTCTGGTGGATTAAATGTATAAATCGAGTACATGTTGCTCATCAAGATAAACTTGACAACAACCCCGGCCCTAGCAAAGCAATTTATTATTACAGAAGACGGGTGACATGCACATGTCCTGAAAGGATTGTTTTCAAAGCCTCAGTGTGGAGAAGGAGAGATGTAAAGCTTTAAGACTGGCTGTGGCAGTATTTCATGTGTGTGTTAGCTGAAATAAGAACTCTTTTGTTTTCTTTCAGTGCTTTACTGCCTCACAGAAGGCTGCCCAGACTGTGGTCCTCATCCCAGAAATGCCATGGCCATATTGCTGCTGGCTTTTATTGTATTAGGATCTGGCCATGCAACCTTCTTTGGCCAGATTTGAAGGCTCATGCTGTCTGCTGTAAGGGAGAAGCCTGACTTCATTCTTCTCACAATTGCTACAGATCCGTGCATCTGTGTGGAGCATGTGAAGCATATAAAATGCTTTATTTCTATCCCTAAGAGTCAGGATGTGGATTTAAACCACTTACTTCTTCCCTCTGTCCATTTCTATCTCTGCTGATTTTTCTTCAGGACTGAAACCTTCAGCTTCCAGGCACAGAGCTGCCAGCTCTGTCAGTAGTCACTTCTCCTCAGCAGTTTCTCCTGAGTGGAGCCTGCTCATTTGCAATGATTTAAATTCTACTGCAGGATTTTTATATTCTTACTGTCCCACTCAAAGGAAAGGCTAAATCATCTTGACAGAGATCTGGAACTTTCTAGGCATCCATATTCATCAGGAATTCAAAATCCTGACATCAGAGAACAATAGCTCTGGGTTATTTCTTTTTAAAGAAAAAAATACTACCTATGTGATTTCCCTGGGAGAAAGCTACTGTTATCCAAGACGACAGAAATGTATTTGAAAGGTTATTTTATGTAGCTATACCTTTTTCCTTAATATTTGTCCACCCAGGTTGAATGCAAAAGCGATAGATGAGCTCACCAGTTCTATTCTATCTTAGCAGAACTAATAGTAGGTTCAAATAGTAGTGATTTCCCTCTGCTTTCATTCAGAGTTATAAACCAGAACAACCAGAACAGCTGTTTCCAAATCGTAAATGAAAATTAAATTTCTCTCCCATTACTCCTGTTGTATATAATAACTTCCGAATTATAGAGTTCCAAATCAACTAGTATCAAATGTTCACAAGTATCACTAGAATAAAGCCTATCCTTACCTGCTTTAATGTCCTCTCCATATCAATTCCTTGACCCCATGGGGCTGCAGGGTTAGCTAGACAATCACCAGCATTTCCTCTCCTTGAAATATCAATTTTTTGTCTTCTAAGGTTACGGAAAGTTTCAGCCATCACAAGTACTCCATCATATGTTAATGCAGATGTATACTAAATAGATGGACAAACACACCACTTTAGAATTGGCATGTCTTAGCAAAAATAATCTGTCTCAGATATTTCTAGCTTGATTCATTATTCAGCAGTTTCTACACTTTCATTCAGGAAAAAAAGACTCTCCTCAAAATCAAAAGCAATTTTGTCTGAGAAACAAATGCAGGACTGAGAAGAGTACATATTTCAGTAGCTCCAGCTTTAAAACTGTATTTCTTAAGGGTAGAGAGATACACATATGAAGACCTATTAAAAGAAATAAATTAAACTGGAGATATTAAAGTCTTTATTTTTTTTTACCAGATTTCTTATATGTTAGGAAATAACCTCACCCAACCAACTTATTCAAAAGAAAAGAAACAGTAACTCACTGAGAAAACATATCTGAAAAAAAATGCACAGCTATTGAGAAGGTATGTGAAGAATGATCAAGGATACGTTCTTCCTATTGGAAAACCTATGCTGGCTCTCTGGATGAAACAGGACACTGAACAGTCTGTGTTTCTACACATTATTATGCGTAGACCAAGTCTTCAACACAGCCACACAGGGCAACATAGAGGGGCATTTTCTCAGTATGGTCCTCTAATAAACATACTGGACTAGGGCTGCTATTAATATGCCCTGTAACCTCCAAAATTTAATTTCACTTATTCAAGTCTGATTTCCTTCCTTTCCTTTGTCTTGCGTGTTATAAGCTCTTTGGGACACGGTTTATCTTTATCATCTCGAATTTCGGTTTTCCATAGGTCACTTATGTGCAATCCAGATTAATCACACTGAATTCTCAGATGGAGGCAGAAGAATGCTGTTCATGGAGTCAAGGAGTCCTGTAGGCTAAATTGTTCCTGTCACCAGTACTAGGAGATGTCTGCACACCTTAGCCCACAGCATCCTCGGTTGGCTTTTTTTCTTTCAAGCCATAATTTTCTTGAATATTCACTGAATTATGTAGCTGAATTATGTAGGTATATATTGGATAATATATACCTATATATATATACCTATATATACCATGTTGATATTTTCTCTAGACTTTGCTAATCTATCACTCTCCCAGACAAGGGAGGGTTGATTACTTATCTTTGCACTGTGCCTAGCACGAAAGAGCCCAGTTTCAACTAAGTCTGACATGCGTTAGCACATATAATAACAGAACTATTTTGATGAAGTCATATTTATAGCTATGTTGTGATTTGCCTGACAAGAAAATTATAGGTAAGAAAAATATTTTGCTATCCATCTGTGAGGGATTAGGATAGAGGAACACTGAGATGTAATTTCACTGAAAGTGATTACTACACAAGACTTTGAGGTGGACAGAATTTTCAGAGGGAACTCCAAACAAAAATTTAAGGGTAATAAAATTGCTATTGTGGTTATATCTCATATACAGAAGAATTCAGCTGTCAGGAAAGCTCTGCACTCTAAGTGAATCCAGATAATCAGACTAATTCATGTAATATTGGTAGAAATTAAGTTGTCAGTTAATCATTTGACCTTTAATTCCTGTCAGTAAAGGGGTGAAGTTGGAGAATAAGTGACAAAGGACATTAAAGTATATCAGTGAAATGTGTTGTGGTTTGTGTTTCTATCATAGAATCATAAGGATAGGCATAATTAGTTGCCAGAAATTGTAAGATCAACCGCCTCCTCCTCTGCCTAAATATTAAGGTCTTCATGTATGTATTAAGCAATGTTAATCAGGTATTAGAACACCTGAACGATATCTTCGGCAGCTCTTCAGATCAGCCAGTACCTTTGGTGGGGTCTCAGATCCTGGGTATTCTCTCTGGTCGAGTTTCTTCCAACGCTGCATCAGCTTAGTTACCATTGGGGTACTGAAATCTACTAGCTGAAATCCAGTTACATTTGCTCCTCCATGCATAAATCTCTCCAGAGAAATATCTTTGAATCCCTAGAAAATCAATTTAAGATTTTGTTTGTCCTCATACACCACAGTGGGTCCAATCTGTTCTAGGTCAACAAGGCAGAATAAAGAATGTACAGCAGCAGGCTTTCAAGATAATGCTGAACTTTTGTTGACAATTTCCATTTGTGCAAAAAAAAAAAAAAAGAAACAAGCCCAATAAATAAATTTCCCACATTATTGCTAGGGTGGTCTTGACAGCTACTCAACACATTGCTGGGAATGGCAGACAGTTTTTGAAGAAATGTCTCTGGTGAATCAACTGAAAAGTGCCTGCAGAATATTAAAGCTTTAATCCAATTCCATCAAAGATTGCAGATTTAAACCAGCACTGTACTGGTTCTTTAACCGATATATCCCTGTTTCTCTGCATGTTTGCAAAATGAACATTATTCTGTAAATACATTTATTGTAAGATTCACTTTTTAGGCTGAAGGTGTCTGAGATAGATAATGAGATAATATAATAGACATTAGAAGGCAGAGACAGTGCACAAGTATCTCACTGTTAGTAAAAGGAAAACCTAACATCAGAATTGGACTTACGTAAAATAAGATGGTGGTAGTTCTCAGATCTGCTATATATTGAAAGCCTAGAATGACTCCCAGCATTGAAAGAAAAACTAAAATACATATACTTGCTGTCTTAGTTTGTCAGACTAATCTGTTCAGCATGTATAAAGACAAATTCTTCAGTAAAATTTGCCTTTAGAGACATAACTGAACTTCAAGAAACTGCATAATGCAAGCTAAGAAGCAAGCTAAGAAGCAAGCATGAATCTTTCTGCTCCTTTCCTAGCTGCTGTGTTTAATGCTAGCTCAGAGGTATCCTGGTTTTGTTTTCTTAAATTCCTCTGATTGGCATTTATCAGTGCGAACAGAAGCGACATTATCACAATTTAAAAAAAGAAAGATTTAGGAAAAAAAAAAAAAAGAAAAAGTGGGGTACCGAACCAATACCCAGGAAAAGAAACTGTTAAGGACAGATGTTCATGTCCTTAAGGACAATGACAGTAAATATAAAAGGTGACATCTCAGGAAGTCATAATACCCGCATTATTGATCAGCCAGTAGATAGTAACGTGTGCCCCTGCTGAAGCAGATGAGTAGGTGTGCCTGTCTCCACTGTATATACCACTACCAATTTGCTGTAACATCCAGTTCCTTGTTTACAGCAACTATCTTAAATAGGAAAATTTACTTGGGGAACCATAAATTTGTAATGTTGAAAATCTAATTTGTAAGACCTAAGAGAATAGACACATCTCATTTTAAATGCCCGATGTCTTAAAAATAATCTGAAGTGATCTTAAGATAAGGTACAAGTACAGCAAAGCACAACAAAATATTTCATGTCAACTAAAATTCCTTGAGGAAGAATAAAAAGGAAACAATTTGAAGTATACCTTAGACTCTGTCCCACATTCACCGTGCTGGGCCAGGCAGGTATGTCTTCTTAAAGAATGGGTTATATTAATAACAAAATATTGCATTTGCTCTTTCTTTGCCCTCTTCTGAACATTATCTGTGTGAATGTGCAGTTTAGACTTAGAGTGAAAATACTGAACTAGTAATTTGACTAGAAATAGCTAATCTTAGAGTAAAATGAATGTTCCCTGGAAAACATAGAAAAGTTACTTCGAGAATTGTTATGTTACTAATATTAAAAAGATGAGTCAAAAATCATAGTGTAGCTCTGTAAATTCTAATTCAGCCAAAAGATGCACTTAGCAGTCCTTTATGCTACACTGATTTTGATAAAATTTAAGAGGGTAATGTTGTGTCCTTCTTGTCTAGATTGCTGTAACAACAAAGCCAAGTTCTTTTACGCACCATAAAGAATGCATTAGGCGCAATCACATATTAGTGACAAATGACAAGCATTGTGTGAAGTGCTATAACTTCAAAGTAAAACTGTTTCACTTACCGAGCAGGGGTATAATTCTAGAAAAGTATCTTACCAGGTTGGCAACAATATAATGGTATCCTTTAACATGCTTTCCCACGCTCACAATCTGTGGGAGAGAAATAAGAAAGAAAAAAAGAAAAAAACTAATGTCATATTGTTTCCTCTAGAAAGGTGTTTTCATAGCCAGATAGATATAAATTCTGAAATATATAACATTGGTAATATAATGTTGAGAGTCTTTCTCCAATAATGTATCTATAACTTTCCAGGTACTTAATCATGGGAAAAAGTTAAAATAAAAGCGAGTAAAGTAATGACCCGGTAATCTGAGTGTCTTCTGTATGATTGAAAATTTTGCTATACAATTTTATCAAAAAGAGCAATTATCTATGGGATATAAATTCAGACGGAGAAAGGCACGCATTAGCTAGAAAGCCTACCCATTGATGTATCTTTTCATTTCAAGTAAGTGCAGAATTTATGAATCTAACTGGATTTTCCTCTCTTGAGATCAAAGTTGTTTGCCCTTGAAGTGGTCAAGTACTACGAGTGTCATTCAGCTCTTAGTAATATGCTAAAGACTTTCGGAACAGCTATGGGTGAGGACAGAGCAGGAATGGACAGCGAGGCTGTCCCTGAGTGTTTAACCAAAATAAAACATCAAGTGCTGCAAAAAGGGAATAATCGTGATGTGTATCTGCTACAGTCTTCATGTGGCAAGATCAACAGTGTTTAGACAAAAACTGTGTTAATCTGCACCTTGTATCAGTATTATTTTGATTTCTATGATGGAATGCCTCTTATTTAATGTACTGAACATAAAAAAATTGTCTGTTACCCTTTTGTTCTTCTTGTTTCCCAACCTCTACTTTCTATTTATAGTCTGTAGCTACAATGATCGTATTTAAAAAGCAAAACATAAGCTAAAAGACCCCCCAAACACACTGCCCCCAATGCCATGACCAGATTGTCACCCTTCATATAAACAAATTGCTTATTTTGGATTCAGTCAAACTCTCACTAAGCACAATGATTAAATACCATTGTTATCATTTTATCAATGGGTGGCAGAAAACAAGAGGGAGAAATGATACTTTTCCCTATCACCAACTCAACACATGTGAGGAGGGTGCTGTCAAGACATTTTTTTGCACTGAATAAAAAGATTGAAATCCCTGCTTGTTCAACAACTTCAATAGGAATGTGATCGCTGACACCAATAATGTTTTTACATCTGTACTTCAGCAATACATGGTAATGAAAATATGCTTGCCTCTCTATTATAGGGAAACTGATAGATTAAAACCTGACATTTTAAAATAAGTACAGTATCACAGTTTGAATCTAAGTGGACTCATATCATTTACAATATGCATGACATGGTAACTGTGTACCAGATCCTCAGCTTCAGAAAACAACTGCAGCTCCCTTTATGCTCTTGGAAATTGCCATAACTTCGGCAATTAACATTCTAAGTGACCTGTTACCTGGTTTGCTTCATAACACAAATTATGACTATCATTGCAAAGTATCAGACAAACATAACAAGCACATGATCAACCTGTAACTATTGAGGTATGTCAGATACATGTCCATAATCATCACAGCCAAAATGAGTAAATACTGCATGTGATTAACCAAACTTGCTTCTGTGCCTGTTCCTAGCAAATCCATGTAGATATTACTGCAGAACGTCTAGATTTGTTGTGAACAATATAAAATATATATTTTTTTTAAATTGAATTTTTCAGTTTATTCTCTCAAAAATTCTCTTAGGATGAGTGATAAAAGTATGCATTTATAGGTCATGTAATTGTCTTAACTTCCTTTATAGTCAGTGGAAAGAGCAGACACTTTGAGGAAATGATTCATCGTATCCTAAAGCACATGTCTAAAATTAATTAGACAGCTTGTGCCCTGAAAGTGCATATTTTTCTGCACTGACTAGAAAAAGAGTTGATGATGAATAGCTCTGATGTAGACACCTACATTTTACATCTCTAATGTTAACTGAGATGAATTTCATCCTAAGAATGTTGATCATGCAGACAGAGAAATGATGCTATATATGGCTTGTATTTCCAATCAAAATTGGATACAATTCCGATTTTGAACTTGAAAATGTTTAGAGTTATTGAGCACATACAGTTTGCAAACCAGGAATTGCTTATGATTAAGGAAAAAAAGTGCCTGTTTAGTAAAAGAGCTATCTGTGAGCATCTGATACTTTTGAATATCCAAAATATATATACAGTCACCTTTCACTGTCTCATAGTCAAAGCCACAGATTATGATCTATAAAACAGGAGATGAATTCTCGCTACCCGAAGAACCGCCTTTCTCTATACTGTACTTCTACACTGAGATAAATTGAGGCAATAAACTTAAGTCCTTCATAACATGAGAAGGAGTTTCTGACAGCTACTCAGTCTGGAACGAAAACTCTCACATCTTGCTTCTCTATTCTTTAACTGTTACGCAGTGATCTGGTCTTTAACAGAGATGAGCTCTCAACTATTCCATACACATAACGGTAGAAACAGCCAAGAACCACAAACTAAACAGATGAGTGCTAGTGAGTGAGGGAAGAATATTTTCTTTTATGGTAGAGTGGAGAACAGGTAGGCATGAGGGGGTGTATACGTGTAAAAGATCCAACAAATATATTCTGGAGAGAATTAAGACTGAGATTTTGACAGATGAGACAGTGCTTCAGAAAGCCTTTGCTATAGAAGTTCATTAAGCATGCGGGCACCTTAAAACCTCAGGTGCTTTCTTGTGCACCTCTAAATTCAGAACGAAGGGCCAAACTCAGTCACAGCATTCCCATTGGCAAGTAGCATAGCTGGTGAGACAAGATCTGTACAGCAAAAGAACTCGTGCTAAGGTGCTGTCATCTAAAGCATGCATGTTTCAGACTTTTACTCTGGACTATCTCTAATCCAGTCACTAGACCGAACTCACGTTACACTTCAGGAGTGCTTCTGGGCACATCTTGTTTGACATTATCCTAAAAAAACCCAACTCATGTATTTTGAGTCTGCCCTGACACCAACTAAGATGCTCTGTGAGCTTATGGGCTCCACTCTTTTAGACAGGCACTATGCATCTGTAGGGCAATGGCAGATTCACATACAGTACAAAGTTGATCAGTGATAACTGTCTTCAATCCAAAACGAAGGCCCTGAAGAGGACAATGCTGCCACAGGCACCCGTGGTAGCTCTGACCAGGGAGCAGGAGTTCTAACTTGGCTCACACTCTGGCCAGCTGCAAAACTTGAGACAGGGTTGAGCATCAATGATGGGCTTTGTCAGTCACATAAGCAGTGATACACCACGAAACTGCTGATATAGTAGATCAGGGTCATGGTAGGTCAAGGAGGACCCTTCCGTACGTGTAACTGTCCTTTTCATTGCTTCAGGATGCTTTGATTCAAAACTGTCCTAGTGCTGGCAACCTGAGCGAATGGGATCAGATCCATTCCCAATACTTCTTCACTTACATCTTCTAAACATTTATTTTTGCTTTGTACTCCCACTCTGACTTCTTAAAGATCACACACAAGTATCGCACCTGGCTTTTGTTACAGTCAGAGTTTAAAGTGACCTTGGTTTGCTCAGGGAGATTTTGGGAAGAAAGTGCAGGAAGGATGAACTGATTTATGACTTCTTGGGGGAAGGATGACAGAAGGAAAAAGCAGGATGCTGCACTGGCTTTTGTATATTCATACGCTTGTTTTAATTCATTGGCCAAGCTGGCTAGCACCTAGAATTGGAGCTCTTTTATACTTTTATTTGTAAAATTGAAGAAATTATTAAATAATCAACACTGTTCTGGAAGAATGAAGAAGAAAACAATCTGCTTCCCAAATTACCATTAACAAGTAGTCACACTATTAATGAACACTTCAGTAAATGCAACAGCATAGAATCAAAGACAGTGAACTATTTAAGGCCTTTAAGCTATCAAGGTTGTTTCAGAATCTAATGCAACCTTTTTTTTTTTTTTGTCCCAAATATCATTGTTTATGTGAGCATCCGCAGAAAGGTAAATTTTGAAAACAAAAAGCAGCCTTAAGCTCCTAAAACGCATTTGTGTATAAGAAACTAAAAAGAACAGTACACTGTGATAATTGTCACTTGCTGATTTACCACATTACAATTAGGAAAATGCCTTATTCTGATTTCAGTGGTTCCAGTGATAATCAAAAGTAACTAGAAGTGTACTACTGACTTTAAAGAGTGGTAAAAGCAGTAACAGTGAGATCGAAATTCAACTTAGGCTTTAGACACAACTCTGAACTTTCTGACTTTATCATACAATACTGTTCTTTCCATCCAGCTGAACAAGAGCATGGCCTAGGAAATTCAGAAACTATTCCATTATCAAAAAGAACTACCACCATCCGCTTTAATTCATTTTTTATTTTTTTTACCGAGGAGTGATAAGTTCATTGACTTTGATAAAAACATTTCCAGATAAAAACATCAGCATCCGAACAGAGAACCAGGCCCGAAGTCACCCTCTGTTCTCTACTACTAGGAAACAGATATTGAATATAACTCATTTTAAAAGAATGTTTGACATCTGTAGCATGAAATGTTCCTCATTATGATTTCCAGAAGATGGAGGTCAGTACAGCTGGAGTGAAAAGAACTTATATTCAGTTAAATGTCTTCAAAGGGTGATAGCTGTGCATTACCAATGGCACTTTAACAAAGGTTTTCCTCTTTGCTATTGTATCACAATAAGCTGCCTTAAGAAAAAGAACACCTGCAATAAAATGAAGTCTGTCTAACACAATATAAAAAGTGTGGAGACTTGTTGAAGACAGGAGATTGAGACCTGACCTGAAATACTGTGGCAGAAATGGTGATGATATAAACCACAACTGAAATGGGTTTTTATACAGTATCTGAAGTAAGGATAAATCTTTTACAAAGCCATGAAAAAGCAATTGAGAAACGAGCTTAATTTTAACAGTCAGTGCTCATGAAAGGGCACTGCTGTTGGGGAAAGGCTGGACTGTTAAAAGCCTCCAGCCTCCAGAGAGAGTGTTAAAAAAGGCAACAAACACAAGAGAAGTGGCAGCTTACAAATTGGCACTTCATTGCTGCGAAGGCAAGCGCTAAACCAGCACAGCGGGGCACACACCTGCCCCACACACGGCCGAGCAGAGGGGAAGGATGCCCAAGACCAGCTGGCACAGCAAAGCTCTGCACGGCACAGGCAGCTGCTGGGGAAGAAAACCTGGAGAGGTGGCTCAGAGGCCATTAACCAGTGCCCTGAGCATGGCTGGTTACCGTCTTCCGCTGCTGGAAGATGTTTGCATTCAAAGCCTACTCCTGTGAAAGGTTCACTCAGAGGTAAATGGGATATGCAGACTTGTAGGGAAAAGGGAAGTGAGGAAACGGAGGAAAAGTGTAAGAAGAAGGTCACTTTACAAATCCCCCAAAATCATTTGTATTCATCGTTTGTCTTCTACCGCCTATTTGTTCTTTCAGTATTGAGTTTGGGTGAGATGGAGTTAATGTTCCCCCTAGCAGCTCTTATGGTGCTGTGGTCCAGACCTCATCAGTTGTGTGGTGTAGTGACAAAATGTATTTTTATTATTGTGCAGTGTGGAACTATTACTGTGTGCAAAATCCCAGCTGCCTCACAGAAAAAGAGCCTATGCAGAGAGCTTCTCCTGGCTCTGCAGGGTGAGGAAGATGCTGGTGGCAGTGCCCGCAGCTGGCTCCCTCAAGGAGAAGAGCTATCAGTTTGCAATAACATTACAGTGCTGCTTAGAAGCAACTCCAAAGACCTCTACGGAAAAAAAAACACGGAGAGAAAGGAATGATAAGGAAAAGGCACTCTATCAATCTCCCAGTCCCCCTGGGACTAAGAACAGATACACAGACAGCTGCTACTATATCCCTAAAGTAGCGTAAGCCCAACAATGCTGCTACTGGCCCAAATTACTGTATGCTGTGCACATACCAGATTCTTTGGCTAATGATTTGCTCCTGTGGTTCTGTGTGAGCAGAATTAAACCTGCATTTTCCTCATGCAAATCAAAAAGATACAGAAGAAAACTGGAGACAGTTTCTGACTCAAGGGATAAAGCACTCCTCATTACAAACCAAATTGCAATGCGATCTCTTGATAAATACTTATCTGTGTTGTGCTAGTCATCCTTTGTGTGAATGTGCTGCTGTGTTCATGAAAAAGAGGAAAACAGAAGAAATTGTGGACGAATGACTGAGCTAATACTCTGTTTAATTCATGTACCTGGTTAATTTCTGTCTCCCTGTAAGTATTATGTTATAATTTATTAAAGTTTTATTTTTAATTTATTATTATTATCTTAAATTACTCATGCCAATGATCTAAATATTATTTGCAAAAATGACAGATGGTAGTTTCAGCTAGTAGACACAGTGGAAATTAAGATGAGAAAAACCACGTTTTCATAAACAGCAAAATTTACAACTTGATTAATTTAGAGAAATTCAGCAGTCAAACATTGCTTTTTCAGCTCTAGCACTCCTGTAGCAAAATATTAAGAGCAGA
This sequence comes from Baryphthengus martii, assembly GCA_013396935.1. Lineage (NCBI taxonomy): Eukaryota > Metazoa > Chordata > Aves > Coraciiformes > Momotidae > Baryphthengus > Baryphthengus martii. The sequence goes on along the minus strand of VWZK01006368.1, from coordinate 21,523 downwards.
CCAAGAAGGAGTGGAATATGTCATCTTCTGTACCTTTCTCCACTCACACATTTATTTACTTTCATTTTGATTTAATGATAATAATCAATCTTGCTGTAACAGCCTACCCCATTTTACCCATCAGCAAGATTTGGTTTTCAGGGCTAACACATGCATAGCACAAGTTCAGCTACATATCTCAAGGCTCTCTAAGGCTGGGAAAGCTGAGAATCAGGGATGTCAAACAACACATTGAAAAACTGAGTTAGACAGCTATGAACAGCATCCGAGACCCTGTGCAGTTATCTCCCTATTATGGTTGTTGATAAGTACTGAAATATTCTTAGCTATTATTAATTAGAGCTTATTGGCTTGTAATTTTTACAAGATAAGATTAATGATACTAATACTTTGCTATGTGACAACTTTACATGCATGTTTAATTTTTAATATTAAAAAATACAATGTACATTCATTTTATGATTATATATCAATTCATCTGTGTACACTGAAGCATTAAATATGTGCCAGATGCTGTATAGCAGCTTCCACCCCTGTGTTTAAAGGCAAATACAGGCCTGGATGAGCAGCAAGTCTTGATCTTGCTCATACAAAGCGCTGACAGATCTGAGAAAAGTAGAGCCTGTCTACAGGGAAACATCCTGTGTAGTTCTTTCAGGCAGGGGAGGGCAGGGAGCAGGAAAAAAAGACTGGAATTAGCCTGTCTAGTAGACCAGGAGCCAAACTGATGATCTTTGACAGCAAAACTGATTCACTGTGCAAAATTCAGAAGAAAATGCAGCTCACAGTGGACACCTTGGAAGACAGAGTGCTGAGGTTTGAACTTTGTCAGATAGAGGTGAGTGGGAGAGGATGAAGCTGCTACAGCTGGAAAAAGAAAGGAAATCCATTGCCACTCTTGTAGAAAGAAGAAACATTTTTTTTTCTGAATGAAGTATGCATTTGTATGTACAAATATAGAAACAAACACCACAAATGTTACTGCATATGAAAAAGCCTGAGAAAACAGAAATTAGGAGTAGTAATGTGCTCTTTCAGAAAGAAGTAAACAAAAAGGTCCTGGGCAAGTGCGATTACAGTTAGCTTGTGGTTTTCAATTTGCTCTGATGAGCTTTGCATGAAGGTCATCATGGAGACACAGTTAAACTCAATACCTAGTAAAAATCTGCCCAAGAAGACTATCCAAAATTAGGAAGAAATAACAGAGTATTTAGTAGCAGAGTGAGGAACCAAAACACTGGAGAAGCATGTTATGTGGCTTAATGAAGGATTTTGGCAGATATGGTCACTCAAAGTGGTACAGACATTGATCTGATCACCCTAGTATTCCTTCTAGCTGTTTCTGATGTAAGCACATTATGGATTTGCAAGAATCAATACAAGACGATACACAGTTCACCCACTTATAAGGTATTTTATTCTCATGAGATGCCTATAGGTGTGTACAGAGTAATGAGAAACAAGTGAGCTCATCTCTGCAGATCTATGTCTTATTTTGTGGCCTGACTCTCAGCTTGACTCAACAAACACGGCAAGACAGGCTGGCTCCACACTGGATAGAATAAGCTTTCCAGTAAAGCTCCTGGTTGCTCTGGCAGACAAGTTTTCCATAAGCCAGTCATGCACCCTCATGGCAAAGAAAAGCAACAGCCTCTTGGTCTGCACTGCTAGCAGGTAGAGGGAGGTGATCCTTCCCTTCTGCTCAGCTCTGGTGAGGCACATCTGGAGTGCTGTGACCAGTGCTGGGCTTCTCAGTACAAGAGAGACTCTTCCTGTAGGTGCATAGCAATAGGACAAAAGGTAAAGGACACCGCTGGTGACACAAGAAATTCCAAATAAATATGAGGAATTATTTTTTATTTTTTTTTTATCATAAGATAGTCAAACATTGAAACAGGGCATAAAGGAGTTGTGGGATCTCCATCCTTGGAAGAGATCAAAATTTGGCTGGATGAGTAACCTGATCTAAGTTTGTCCTCTTGAGCAGCAAGAGTGTCCGGATGACCTTCAGAGGTCTCTTCCAACTCCAATTATTCTATTATTCTGTCTGTAGAATAGAGCTGTTCATGTCAGTACTTCACAGTCTGAGTTTCAAGACCAAGTCCAAAATCTGCCTAAATCCAAATCTCAGAGCTCTAAGGCTCCAGTCTTTTTTCTGGTACCTTGTTTGCTCTACAGTGCAATGTGCTGACAATGAGAATTATGGCAGAAAAAAGAAACGGGGGACCATAACTGTTAACTTCCAACTTCAGCATTTCATGCTTTTGAAAATTTCCTTACATAATATTAAATGTCCTTTTGACAGCAAAAATTTAAAAAAAAACAATGAAAGGCCAAAAAAAAAAATAGGCTAACAGTTAACAAAACTATCCATCGCAATCTAAATGCTTCTTTTATTATACTTTTCAGCTTAATTATGAAATCTGTTTGGAGCATCGACCTCATTGTATATCTGAAGTGCTGGGGTCTGAACCTGGAGCCCTGAAGTGAACTTGACACCTGGATGAATTTCCTAACCAGGTAAAAGGGGCTAAGGCTGCCCAGGTGCCTCCTGTTGTAATCAAGGGCAAGACTGGGTTGGCCTCTGTGTTTGCCACCAAGAAGATCTTTTAGCTCTTCTGCTAGCTGCAATCCAGTAGGTGTTGAGTGGTGGGGACACATGCCATACCAGACTTTGATATGAGGGATGGGCCCCCTCAGTTGTAAGAGGGCCAACCAGGAGGGGAGGCCAGGCCAAGCACACCCTGAAATGATGAGAAACAGCTGCCATTTAGGTGGTGATGAGAGGGTGGAGATAAAAGGCCAATAGAGCTCCTGATTGAGGAGCTGTTGCTGGAGGGGTTTGTGAGAAGTTTTGTGGAGTCAAGGATAATGGATTTGGTAATATATCTTTCTGGTATGTGTTGGATTGGTTTTGCCTGGCTATGTTGGGATATGGGGCATGGTTGATATCTCCTTATGTTATTCTATTTTTGGCTCAGTTTGCCTCCTCTTCTATTGTGTCACCTGCAGTGAGTGGGTTTATTACTTCTTTTGTTCCCCCAGTGGTCGGCCATGATGTATCATTTATGGGGTCCATAGAAATAGATAATAAAATCTGCATGAGTTTCACTATATGTTTTCTGCTGATGGCTGCCTTCCTTTTGCTGGGCCATGTAGATAGCAAAACAGTATCGGAACACATTTCTGAGCACTGAACCAGCTGTAAGTAATAGTTGTGAGATCGGCTATGGCTGAGCAAATGACAGTCTGCTTCTCCAGTAATACGTGTTATTAGTGTCTGAACAAACAAAAAGACCAAATATGATGGTTGAAGAAATAACAAATGTTTTCACTGAAATCCTCAAAATGATTTTCTGTATTATTCTTCAAAACTAACCATATCTTCATCATTTTATTACACTTCACTCCTGCTTGCAAGTTAGCAAAGAACAAAAGAGATCTATGACATGTATTTACTGGAAGTAAATTATTCCAACAAACAAAAAGCAAGGAAAACTTGGAGTGATATGACATTTCTTTAAAAGTGTGTGTTTTGCTATGTATTTTTAGTTCTCTTTCCAAAGGAAATCATATTTGTGCTACTGAGCTGTCTGTGGGTATGTTTATCAATTTTTCAGCAAAATATTTTTTAACACATTCGGCAATTTCAGCTATATTTGAAAGGAAGACAATGCCTCTAAGACATTGTCCAAGACACCTAGGACAACTGTAGACATTAAGCCTGTACATTCCTTATTAATAGTGGCTGCTGGGTGGAGGAGAGACCCATATGGTTTTTTGCCACCAAAGGGCTAAGAAGGCCCCAGACACTACACTTCCTGTCTAACAGCTACCAATCAGTACATGGATACTGTCAACCTGCACATAGTTCTTGGGTAGCCATCATGCATGGTATTTCTTCCTTGCTTATATGGTTTTGGGAAAAAGATATTTATGGTGCTGGTGATAATGGTGGCCTAAGAGACAAACAAGCCCACAAAAAAACAAGGAAGTATCAGTCCTCACTTCTTACTGTTTTAGTAATTCTAAATTCTGCTTCATTCTGCTATATGTAGCTTCTGGATTGCTTCAGATTGCACTGATACAAGCCTTCCTATGAATAAATACCAATGAGAAGTAAATGAGAAAATAAATACCAATGAGAAGAAAAATATAAAAATAAAATAATTTTGTTAAACTGAGAAGAGTGACTTGAGCTTTCATAAGTCCTGCTTAAATGGGTATCTGGTATTAACTTTGTTTGGGCTGTCTCAGTAAAAAATACCACCCCCCCTTTTTTTGTAGCCATATTTATTTTGAAATGAGTTCTGTATTTCATGTAGAAATTCAGTAAATATATAACAAGATTAAAGTAATGATTTTCTACTTTTGGTAGACACACCCTTTATCCTTACGCTGCCTTCATCTAATGATTTTTGGTGAATAAGCCAGAAATGCAAATTGATACACTATCTTAGAATGCAGGGACAAAAGTAAAATTAAAAGAAGGAGTAAGAAAAGAAGGAAACCACCTAGTGAAAAGTGAGAGAAATGCATGGGCCTGATTTTTGCTGTGCTATATGCCATAAATAACTACTTTGGCCTGGACTGTTCAAATGCTTGCTCCCAGTATTAGTGGATTAGTTCGCAGGAAATGGAAATCGCAATGTTACAATATGTTTCAAGTATCCATCTTAAGCAGAACTTTTTTCATATTAAATTTAGGGGAGCACTTTAGAAACACAATTTGGAAAGAAGAGTCACACAAGCAGAGATTTTTCTGTCTCTCGCACTTTCATCCCTTGATTCAAACAGAATACTCTTGTGCTTTTAAACGATCACCTGCTGAAAGTGTCATGAAAAAAAGAGATGCTGATAAACAAGGACATAACGATCCTTGGCAGAAGACTATGAATCACCAGAAATGCATTCTGCTATGTAAGCTATATCTGTTATATAAAACTGTGGGGGTGTCATTTTATTTTACTGTGTTTCTGTTTTAGCTCCCTTTTTCTATCTTGCCCTGGTAAGCTGGAAAGGTAATGGTAAAAGTAAAGAGCCGGGTAAGTAAACTGGGGAGACACTTTATCAGATTTATTGATATCACTTACGAGGTTCTAGAAAACATTCTGCTAATCATAAAAAGTCTTCTATAACTGTTCAGGAGCAGATGTGCTTTCTCCAAAATGAAAAACTTTCTGGAAGTTCTGGGGAAGGCTGACATGAAATAGACCTTCATAAAATCATAGAATGGTTTGAGCTGCAAGGGACCTTAAAGATCATCTAGTTTCAACCCCCCTGCCATGGGCAGGGACACCTTCCATCTTCAATTTACTGCTTTTGCTATGTCTACACAACACTGAATCACCCTGCTTTGGGGTTATTTCTGGGAGTGAGCAGCAGGGGTCATGTCAAGTGTTGTATTCCCTTGTGCCAAGGACTGTGGAGCTGTCTAAAGCATCAAGGTCGCCCTGAGAGGCCATGGCAGGGAAGCAATCCATGCCCAGAGCCACACTATCCCCAGCCAGGGCTATGAACAAGATCTACACTGGTAAATTAAAATGGGTCAGGAACTGCTTGCCTTCCCCAAACGCAAATCATGTGCACCACTTAAAGTGGACATATAAAGAAAACATTTATTGCAAAAGTCTTGATGTCTGTGGTCTGTCTTTCAGACCTGGGGATTGCAGGATGACATGGGCTGCCAGAGGAGTGTAAAGGAGGAGTTTCACAGGTAGCAAAAATGTTTTCCTGGTTATGGCTGTTGTAAGATATTAAGCAGTAGGGTGTTCTTTCACTAACCTGAGAATAAAGTCTAAGAAAGAGCTAAACTTATCTTGGTATGCTTAAGTTACAGCAGATTGTCAAGAGTAGGTGGAGATCTACAGACTCAGATGGTCTGAAGACACTGTCTGTCTTACTGATGAATCAAAGCAACAGTTCTGTGACCCTGCAGAAATGGATGTCTTGCTCCAGTGCTGTGTTTAAACAAGGCTTTGAACTGAGTCATATCAATTGGAACTAACACAGAATCCAAGCACAATGTTTTCAATCACCCCCCCAATATCTCCAGTTGCTACTGGAAACTGTATGGACTTGCGTGGGTGAGCATGATTCCGAAGAAGAGGAGCATAGCTTTATCACGAAAACCATTCACAATCTTGCAAGTCTTGGCATTGTCTTGAGAGGCAGAATTTGAAACCTTTTCTGATACTAAGACACTCAGGGACAATCCAAGCAAATCTGATATAAACACTTGTGTGCAGGCTGAATGTATCTCCCAAATTTAATGCTGGCCCTACTCTGCCTTTCTAGACTGGAAAGCTAAAGATGGAGCTCCATCTCTTTGTAGTTCACCCTTAAAAAGAGTACAGGTTTGACCCTTGTCCAAAACATCAGCCTCACCACAGCAACACAAAAACTTCAAAGGACCATATTATGATGAAAAATGCACATCCTGGATTGTGCACAGGGGGAATCTGGATTTTAGATATGTCACTGGGTTCTAGGACAGAAATTTTCCCTGAAAACAAGCCTCAGGTACAGAGTGTAGAGGCAGCTTCTACATACACCAAGGCACATGGAAAGGATAAAATAAATGACAAAAAATAATGAACTAAGGAAAATATAGGAGACAAAAAGAAATAGGAAATGGTAAGATTAAAGTTGCACAAGAAGTGAGGAAACAGCAAGGTGGTGATTTTGCCAGCTGTGCACCTGGGATGTGACAGTGAGCAGAACACACCAGGCCAGACAAGCAGGCACCAGGTATGGGCAAGCGAGCAGCACATATGCTTACTTTTTGAACACAGACAGCAAAAAAGTCTCCAGTCTTCCCTGCTTGAAGTCCACAACCACGAGAAATGTGAATGTGTATATATATGGGCAGTCACTTGAGAAGAAACCCACAAGCCAGTTTCTCTCCCTTCATTAGCATAGATTTAAGGGCAAAGCACTTTGAGTTACGGTCTCATTACTGAGATTTAATTACTTTTCCTAAATGTTCTGCAGAACATTTACTTGTACATTGCAAAGTATTACAGTATAGTCACAACTTAGGCTCTCAATTACAGGAGAACTAGGCAGGAAAGAAGTTGAGTTAATTAGAGTTACTGAAGCTTAATCAATTCCTGTGTGTATGCAGGGAGGAACATGCCAACTTTAAGTCCATTTGTGAAGCCATCTTACCTATTCACTATAGATTATTAAAGCCTTCATGAAAAGGGAAAAAGTCAACTGCTGGTGTTTTAAAATGGCTGCTATTTCGCATTTTCTACCTTGGGCTAGACTCTTTTTGCCTCAGTTCCGTTTTTGACAGACTAAATGCTTCTGTGTTCGAGACTGTTTCTGACTGCCCATCATTAAGCTGCACTTGATTTCTGAAGGCAAAGTGCTTTAATTTTGGAGCCCAAATGAGCATCCCAGGCCTACTTGCAGGTCAGCCTGTCTGGGAAGACCAGGACCTTCACAATGGAAAGTAAAGCTACACCTCTTCTGCATACTTTGTCTAGTCTCGCCATAATGCAATTCCTGTTTGTACAGTGACCTTCCTTCGGAATGATGACGAGGATATCCAGGCATTTCATGGAAGAAGAGCATTCACATGATCTAGTAAAATTACAGAAATATTTTCTGAAATATATGAAATTCCAATTTAATTAGGTCAAGAGTAAATACATATATATTAATGTATATATAGGCAGTCACTATTGAGGAAAAAAAAAAAAACACCACATGCCCAAAAAATAATTTCTCTTACTTCATTATTATAGATTTAAGGGCAAAGCCTTTACACTTATGTGTGAAGTCTTCTGTGCACAAGTACAGAAGAGCTCATTTCCAGGGTAAAATTCATCCCACTCAAAATTAGACAGTAGCCAGATGAATCAGTCCCTAAAACCGCTTGTATGGCTAAGATACAGGCAAGTTTTAGGTATTAGCTCCTACCCTCCACTCTCCCTGTGCAGGTAATGGAAAGAGGACTCTATTAACTTTCAGGCTTGCCCTGTAGAGGTGTTAGCCAAACTCACCACAACTGACTCAGTTTGTTGAGGCCAGGCACTTCATTTTTATGATTTACCATGCTTGCATTAAGTACCGATTTTAGGCATGCAAAATCCAGCCCCATACGAAGTCAGAAGAGGTCAAAACCTAATTACATTAAAATCAATATCCAATTCAGTTCTGTATGATCTGAACTAAGAGCACAGGTTATATTCCTAAAAAGGAACTGACTATTCAGGTGCTAATCTGGAAGAAAAATGAGTAGCAGCTCCTGGAAGCAAATGAAATGTGCACATGAGACCAGTGAGATCCAAATGTGTACTGGATGACTTAATTTTGTTTTGAAATTGAGTGGATACTCAGTCAATACACCTATGCAGGATGATGGGTGTACTTCAAGACTTATAGTAATATAGCAGATTTTCTCGAAGTCACATTTGCATGCCATGTAGAAGAAATCAGGTACAGACACATGTGTGCAGACTCAGAGCTGAGAAAGACATTACTGTATTTGTATTATATGTATTTTAAAAGACCCTCAAATGGATATTCTGCTTTACTACAACACAGGCTAAACTGGTGGAGGATTTCATTATAAGCTATAGAAAGCACATGTTAAAACATAATGGCATTCAGAATTAAAAAAAAATGGGCAAACGAACATCTATAGTAATATGGCATCATCTGTTCTTCTCTTGGCAACAGTCATCGAAAAAGTCCTTGTTAAATCAGCCATACTATTAATTCTCAATTTCCCTCTTCATCTTCTGCCAGTGAAAGCAAAATTGACACATATGTATTTCTGCGAGTACTATTTTATCCATTTCTGCATCACAAACGACGTTTCATAGTTCCGTGACTTGAGTAACAGATGCACCACAAATGTTTCTGCAACAAAATCTTCGAAATTCTCTAATGCACTAGCAGAGAAGCAGTGTGGTGGTGGCAGATCTGCCACCAGCAGATGGCATTCATTCCCTGCAATTCCTGCAGCAGGTACTGAAGGGTGTGCTTGCAGCTTGCAACACATCACCATAATATGTGGGATCATGCGAGAAGCAGATAGTTAACCCCAAGTTATTTTCCTGTCATTTGACAAAATGCCCCTTTCAAAGCATTATTTTTTTCAAATCATTTAAGAACGAGCTTATACATAAGCACGATAGAGAGAGAGATTGGTCACATCAGAGCAGCAGGATTTTGTACTCAGTTTACACACTGTCATAGGTACTAACCAGTGCAAACCAGGCTGTCTGGCCCAGTATTTTCTTTATCTAACAGCAGCTTTCCATGAATGACTGTGGAAGAGCCTGACCTTCCAGTGCAATTAGTACCTTTATTCTACTGTTCTTCATGTTTACAAACACTCCGCTAAAATACTAAAACTATCAGTTTTACTATGTATAATAATAATAATTTAAAACCATTTTAAGACTGGAAATACATAGCCTATGATATTTGGTGAATAGAAAGTAATGCTGGATTCAAACAAGCTTTTTTTTCCTCAAGCAAAACTGAGCTTTATCCCCATGAAGGCATGGACTGAGGCAATTCAGCAACATCATGATATTCTGCCAGCCCTGAGACCCTGATGCAAGATCTATGAGGCATGGAGGTACTGGGATGTGGGGCCAAATGTGCAGCTGCCCTGACTGCTGGCACCCTTCGCACACAGACCTGCTGAGTAGGACAGTGGTGGGGCTCACTGCACTGACATATTGGCTAAGACAAGAACTCTATAGGAAAAGAAATCAGAGCAGTCAAGTGGATGTACAAATACAGGTCCATGAAGAAAAACAAAAAGAAAGAACAAGCAATCTCATTTCAAATGAGAAAATAAATAAAATGCAATGCACAATGGTATCTCATCTGGACTTTCAGTAATGTGCTTACGGTGACATTAAAAGCAGGCATTACCTGTTCTAAGAGATTCTGAAGCCTCTCTATTTCACAGTCTATTACAAATTTCTTTTCTTGCCTTCGGTCCAGATCTTCTAAAAGCCGCCTGTAGCTGGCATCGTTAAAATTCTCCACACAGATGGCACTGACTTGCCAACTATTTTGTCCCGCTTTTTCCATAATTGCTTGAAGTATTGAATAACCTAGAAGAAAAAGATACAATACACTGGTAACACAACCATTGCGGGTTTTTTTGAATAGGAATTGTCCTTAATCAATATTATGTCTCTTAATATTTGCTCCTGCAAGGAAGGGAGTAAGACTGTTTGTATCCCTACCTGTGCCATGATCAGTGCACAGTGTGAAACTAACAAAAATTACAATTGCTGTGATCAGAATGCTTGGAATGATTCTCAGCATTATGGATAATCTTCATGTGATTTATAAACACAAACTCTTTCGGTCAAGCACTCAGCTTCTCAGATGGGTTTTGTTCAGGTTTCTATATCCAGGCATTTCATGACACAGCAAAGAAAAAACCTGAGCCTACTCACTGACCAGAAATATTTCTATACTACAAAAGCACTATGTTATACATTCAAATGCTTTCCTTTTTTTGTGACTGTTGGGGGCTTTTTTGGTAGCATTTAACCCAAGTAGCTTTTAATGCATCTTAGTAAGAACTCTTTTTTTTCTCTTATTTATGCATATATATATACACACCAGTATAGATGTGTGAATATAAATTCTATTGAGCTAATTCAGAGATTCTGTACAGCTTTAATCAATGTACGCAAAGTGATCAGAGGTCAATGAATGAAGGGCACCATAGAAGCTTATATTATTACTACTGTCAAGATTATTGCTCTTTATCATTATCGGTATTTGATGCCCCCTTTGTCACCTTTGTGCTCATTCACAGGACAGAAAGGCAGCATCCCCTCAGAGGTCTCCACCTCAACATGCAGAGTAAGCTTTCTGCCCACACTCTCAGCATGACCCAGCCCACCAGCCTTTCCCCTTCTTCCCTCTCCTATATTTTTCTCAATGGGGATGTGCAATACAGAGCCAGGAGAGGAGCTCGTGACTTATCTTAGGACAGCTTAAAGTCTATTCTTGACTTGCTCAATCAATTCCTTACATAGGAATTATTCCATCTTTTATCTTGAGTAACTGGTGAATTTGTTTAAAGCAATGAAGAACTGTACACCTCAGAATGATAGTTAATGTTTAAGAAAGACAAAAATGATGGGTATGTTTGCCAATAACATACTGATACAAATGATACAATTCGGAGAGGACTCCCTGAATAGAATCACAACACAAAATTTTGTGGCTTTTTATTCTGTCTAGTTGAATTTTCTCCACTAGCTTTAAATGAAAAGATTTCACTCTTGAAAACTATCCTTAGTGATACGGCTACAGAGCAGTGGATCCTTTCTCTCTTCAACAAGAGGATTCAATGCTCGAGTGCAGTGACCTCCAGCTGTCATTTTAATACACTTGAAGATGCCACTGCATGACAGATTCCCTATAAAAAGCACTATCAGACATTCCCACAGATTGCAAGAGGAATCTTTGCAAGTTACATTTCAGAAAGAGTACTTCGGAGTGTGCTGCTGCTACCCAACTAATTATCAGAACACCTACAAAACCACTAAACCCCAAGTTTGCCTCCAGTAAAATATAAATAGACAATAGTTTTATCCAAATATGAAGATTTTAGGACATAGGAGAAACTAATTCTCTTGCAAATCTAGGAGTAGCTATTTTTCTCTTGACTCCTGTGACATTTGCAGTCCTCGAAACATCACCTTAAAATCTGCATCTTCTTATCATTATGACACTATGCACCTACACTCCGAAATGAAGATTTATTTGGGTTTTTTATCCAATTTAGATGACATATTTAAGATAAAAATACAAACAATTATAATGAATACATAAAATGCCCAACATATTTTATCCTATAAATGAGATATTTATTTTATGAAATAGTATTTTATCTTAGGAAATGAATTCAAATACTCGATTTATTGAGTATTAAAACATTTCTGTACTCAGCATATATTTTTAACCCGATGACTTGTTATTTTTTTCAAAAAAACATACAGCTTTCCTGTTAATTGCTGCATAATTATTCTGCTTTTCCTGTTGCTATATTCAATCTCCTTTTAGCCTGTAATTATCTCTGCAAATCATGATGAGATTCTTTCCCAAATATTGTATTTCTTGTTTCATTTCCTATTCATTTCCATATATAGACATATATTAAAACTGCTCCAGTGTTACAGGGGTTCCTGCTTCATTTACACTATAACTTTGACTTTATCTTTGCTACAAAGGCGGTCAACATTTACTTAATTCAGCTTCCTGACACAAATTAACATTTTCTTTGATTCAGAATGAATGGTGTTTGAAACAGCAATTGACATCCTCTCACTCCTTTCTTATTTTGCTTGGACAACTTTACTAAGATGTGTTTTGATCAAACTGGGAATTAATCCCAGTATAAATCAGGACAAATATCAAACACATGGAAAAGCTTTTCTTCTACCTTGGATCAAGGTTTGACTTGCCACATTTCATTAGCAGCTGCCTTCATTTAGGCATTTGAAGCTTCTGCAGCTTCTTGCCAGTGTCCAACACTCAGATGTGCGTTTTCATGTTAGCACATCTTTCACATGCAGCATAATACAGGTAAATGGTAGTAAAGGGATATGATATAACATCCTTCAGAAGAGTTCAGAGCCCCTGTGCAAGTAATCAGTGGCATAGCCATCCATTCAGCGCTCAGGAACAATTTTTAACATAACAGACTGAGAAGGGTGGAGTTTATGCCTAATGAATGAAGGCATTCATAGACTTAGTTGGCATAAAAATTAGACATGCTGAGGAGAATGCTTACTTGTCCAAAATAATTGACTACAGCTGACTGGGAAAAAAAATTAGTTGTATGTAGCACTGCAAACATCTTATAACGCAAAACCCCTGAAAATAACCTGGGGTAATTCTCAGAAACTGAGTGCAGCATCCCTGTTTAGACAAAATTCTTAAAACACTGAAAGATGTTTGGCCAAGACAGCAGACATGAATCTTACAGCTGCCATCTAAAAGGTATTTATTTTCTGGTTATCTGCTGTTTATTCTCAGTTATGCTACAGACAGATCAATGATTCTTTTTTCTGGAATACATTCTGTCCCGTATTATTATGGAATACTATTTGTTGCACAAAAGCAAACTAAAAAAACAAACCCAGGCTAACTCATGTCAATTAAGCCACACAATTAATGTTTTTCAAAACAACATTATTTTAAAAACTGTTTAGGACTATGCCAATAAATAAAAGTATGGTATATTCTCACAAATATATATATAGTAACACTTTCTGGACAACCTTATGCAAACGCAAGCAACTCACTTATCAGAAAATAAAAATTACTGTGCCCAAACATAACTGGTTGAAGCCTGGAAGTCTGTATGAACAAGTTCCTAGTCCTTCCTGGAGTTTGTTGGTTTTTTTTACAAATTAGCAAACCTATGAACAAGATAAAACATGAATACAACTGCCTGAAAACCCAGGTGAAGTCCTTCCCAAATGCAAGGACACTATATGCAAAAACGGATTCCTTTTCCTGGTTTTGGAACTATGATTCTGGGGAATTTTCCTAGAATCATAGAATGGCTTGAGTTGAAAGGGACCTTAAAAATCACATAGTTCCAACTCCCCTGCCACAGGAAGGGACACCTCCCACTAAACCAGGTTGCGCAGAGCCTCATCCAGCCTGGTCTTAAACACTTCCAAGGATGAGACATCCACAACTTATCTGGGATAAGTAGTCTGCCCATTGCCTTTTGGAAGTCATTGCTCAAATGTAGATACTGTTGACAATTGCTTAAGGGCCAGTAATACCAATTCCACCTCAATATACTGGAACCAAACCAGAGGCAGAGCAAGCCTGCAAAGATTTTACCGTCTTGATTCCTTTTTTCCTTGCTTTTTCTGTTCTCTCATCAGGTGGAATTGTGCACCTGGTCTTATATATGTTTAGGGAAATTAGTATTCAAAGGCACTTAGGTATCTTTTGGAGGCTGAAGTGTGTAAAACACTTGAGCAGCTTTGGTATTTAAGAACACACTGTAAGTGCAGGAGTTTGGAAATCCAGGAGTCCTCCTAGTCACTGCCATGTTGCTGTAATTGGAGCCTATACACAACCACCCTCCACCCAAGTAGCTGAAATAATGGGTATCTTTTTGATGTTAAAAGTTCAGTGGCCCTGCAGCTTTTTTTCATTTGTCTATCTAATTTTGTTTCAGCAGCCAATGACATCATTTATTTCCATTTAAATAAAAAGTTAAGTCTGATACCTAATTCTCTTCAGTGTGTTCAGAATAAACTAAAGAGATAGAGGAGCATTTTCTTGACTTATTTTTCCGCTGGAATGCACATGGTTGGCTTGCTTCCTTCTCTTCCTTCTCTCTTTTTTTTTTTCTTTTCCCCTTTTTCTTCTTGCTCGCTTGTTTTAACCAGACATATTTTCAGTGATAAATTACAGTGTTATAATTAAATTTCAACAACTTCCATCTTCCAGTAATCTTTTCATTCTGAGAAAATGTTTTCCCCATCATTCTAAGCATATGCAATCATTCCTGATAGTCTTGCCAAGAGATAGACAGTAAAGCGGCCACTTGCTCCGAACAGTAGCACACCCAGTAGTAATTCTTATTTTAGAACTATTATGCAGTAACTTATTATTAATTCTTGAACACAAAGAGGATGCAGCATTTTTGTACTACTACTGTATTTTATTCTGGCTAGCAGACTGACAATTCTGAATGACACAAGTTAACAGATTAATATACTTGGAAACAATAAATGCAATATATTTGTAATGGTCCCAGGACCAGAAAACGTCGCTGATGAACATGAGTCTTTTCCAAAGATGGGCTTCATATAATGCATGTTACTGAAATGCAAATTCATTTTCTTCTCTTTCTCGTCCAATTAACTTTCAAATAGGAATTGATCCAGTTCCCAAGAATAGCTATGATCCCAACAGTCACAGACATTGGAGCTATTTTATGAAAGCGACTTCCATCTATTGGAATTCGTATTAGGATCAGTAGAAGAAATAAATTTGTCATATATTCAACACACAGCAGCAGTGAAGAATAAATGATCAAATCATTTGAAATGGATAAGCCAATATATTTGACATTCAGGATTGGATTCATGTCACTTAACTCTAGCTGTCTATAAAGTAGTTGTCTAAGTTAATCATCCAAGCTTTCAAAGGAGAGACATACAACCCATAAAAAAGCATTCTTTTTGATCTTAGATATCTATCTCAGAGGTGCTTTTCTCTTTCTCCAATGAATACTGAAGTAGTCTAGACATGAGGCTTAGTGAAAATACCTACCATTTGTCTAGTCAAATCTTGGCAGGATGAATTCAGACACTATAGTGATGAAAACCATACAAGAAATTTACAGTATGAGTGATGCAGGATTGTACATTGCACCAATAACTGCCGTCGAACTCAAGCATATTTTGTTTTTCCTCGTTATGATTAATACCTTTTTATTAATAATTGGTTTTGTTTGAAATTTTTGGTCAACATGCAGCTTCCAGAACTTGTACACAAAGAGTAAGATTTATAAGCTCTATTATATAACCTTTGACATATGATAACTCATTTGCATGTCTGATTTTATCTCATTTGGAGTTGGAGCCAGAACACTTAACAAAAAGTACATACAAATTGGTCAATCTAGATGACAGCTTGAAAGCTAGAACTACAGGTGTATTCTGAGTCCTTCTTGGGTCTAATTCAAAGAAATGACACATAGATTGGAAAATAAAGTAGGGAGCTGAAGAAATAATCCCATCTATTCCTCTCTCTATCTCCTCTCCCCTCAAGACAGATAAATTATATTTAAATCATTCCAGACAGGCATCTTTCTTTGTCATTAAAAATCTCTAAAGAGGATTCTGTAACTTTCTTGGTAATATATTCATTGCTTAATTATTCTTATCATTAAGAGATGTTTCCTAAAGTCTAACCTAAGTCTCCCCTGGCACAATTTAAAGCCACTAATTCTTGTCCTAACTCTAGTAGACCCAGAGAATAGTTTGTTCTCTTTTTCTTTAAAGTACTCCTTTACACAACTGAAGACTGCTGTTTCACTCCTTTTCTGTCTTCACTTCTCTTGTTAAAACACGATTCTTTCAGGTTTTCCTTGTGGAGTGTGTTTCAGTCTAGATTCTGACGATTTCCCTTGCTTTCCTTGTAATTGACCCAAGTCTCTCCTGAAGCGCGTTGGCGAAAATGTGATGTATTTTAAAAATGCATTCCAAAATACAAACAGTCCTTCCATTTTTTTTACGTCCACAAGTTTAACAATGTATTCTACAACTCTTCATCCAAGTCATTCACAAAGATACTGGGAAAAACTGCAACCAGAATGGTTCACTATTTAATACCTCCTTATTTGACAGTGAACCTCATATACTTTTCTTCTGAGTTAAAATGCACAACCAGTATTATTTTACATATCTTCTAAGAAGTTCATCAAGACAAGATTTCTTTAGCTCATTTAGCAAAATTTCATGCAAACTCTGTAAAAAATCCTACAGGAATGAGACATCTATTTTTATTTTTTTTTTCTACAAAACTCGTTACTTTATTATAGAAAGAAATTTGCTTTACCTCACATTATTTCTTCCTGAAAGATCCATGTTTAAGTTTTTGGGTTAGCTTTTCAAATTCTACATACTTTCAAATATACTTGTTATGATGTAGGTTCTGAATTAAGTCATCCATACTATCAATGACCAGGATGATTTTTATAGTCATAGAATGGTTTGGGTTGGAAGAGACCTTTAAAAGCAACCTTTTTGGGTTGCTCAGAGCCCCATCCAACCTGACCTTGAACACTTTCAATAATGGGGCACCTACCACCTCTCTGGGCAATCTGTTTCAGTGTTTCACCACCCTCATGGTAAAAAAAAAAAAAAATCTTCATTATATCTAGTTTAAATCTAACTTTTTTATAGTTTAAAACCATTACCCCTTGTCCTGTAACAACAGGTCTTAGTAAAAAACCCATGCTCAATTTTATTACAAATGGTTCTGAAACAAAACCGAGGAAATGATGTATCCAGTTTAGCCATTTCCTCTATGACTATTTTGCTTCAAAGATTTAAAAATATTTGACGATAAAGGAAATTACCTTTATGATCTGATTTCACACTTCTATCCTCCCAGAGATCTATGACCTTGAGTATTTTCTCAGTGTTGTGACACACCTCCAAAACAAGCTCAAGCAGTGGCTTACAGTCAGACTTTCTGTCCTCTTCTGCCTTTATCCTGCAGAAACTGGTACCTGTGCAACTTCATCTACAGTATTTAATAATCCTTCTTTCTTGAGGAGTACATAAAGCTACAAGAAAATGCTGTCATTATACTGCAACCACAAACTCTTTTTTAAAATGGAAGTCTTAAGTGGAACAGTGTGTAGATTATATGTTTTCAGTGAGTATACAGGAGGTGGTTTAGCTTACTCCACAATAGGAGACCAAAGGTTCAGGCTACTTCAGGTCCCATTTATGCTACATCCACAGCAAGATTTTTTTCCCTTCATTGCATTTCAGAGTCTGCAACCTTCATAGGAAATACACTGTAAAGGTGTCTCATTAAATGAGTGAAACTTGAGAGCAACTGATGAAAAGCCCTGGTTTTGAAGGCAGTCTGATAGTTGTGCTCATTATTTCACAGTTCTCAGACACCATTACTCTTCCCACTTCAACAAAAGCCTTCAAACCAATGTCAAAGTCCAGTAACCTTTCATATGACAAGCATACATAGAGATGAATACATCCAAGCATACTTACAGACATACACCGAAAATACATTTATGTACCTTGCTAGCATTTTATATTTTCTCTCCTTTTATTTGTCTTTTAGCTATGCAAAAGAGTTCAGATAGAACTGACTCAGTTGAGAAGTCTTTGTCTCCTTTGAAGTTTACAAGCAGCACTGAAGTCACATTCTTAGAAAATTTTAGCAAATTCTCACTACAGAACTTTGAAAGCTAAATCAGAAACTGCATGCATCTACTGTGTTACCAGAATCTCACAAAGTATTATCTAAAACCCCAGTACTGAACGAGCCAAAAAAAAAAAAGAGAAAAAGAACAAAAGCAGGTACTAGGCTGCTTTGTCAGACCATCATTTTAAAGCAACTATACAGACTATGCAGTCTCTCTGAATATACAGTTTATCTGTTCTGTCATCTTGGGTCTATCATTAGGGCTAATACACAAAAGTATTTTTTAAAAAAGGTAGAAAACAGAAAAAAAGATAACTTAAAGAAAATACAGTACATTCAAATATTTAACTTATTACTGTTTTTCTTTGTTGTTCTTCTTCTTCCTACTAATTTGACAAATATCCAGATTAGTTGTCTTTTAAACATTATAGCCTAAACTTTTCTTCTTTAGCGCAACATCCTAAAGTCAAAATTCTTCATTTCACTAAAATCTACAGTCTGTAACGTTGATACTAATAAATTAACTTTCTTACATAATCTGTGAAAAGCTGTTTTCTAGAAATTGCTAGCTTCCCCAAAATATACCTCTCTAGTCTCCATTTAGCAGGCTGGCATTTGCCTTGTGATGGCATACAATTGTACACAGACCTTTACGTAAATGACATCCGAAAGAACCATGTCAAAGAATATTAGGACTACAGTCTAAAGTACTCACAAGCTGGTATATCTTAAAATTATCAGTAGCCTAATGCATTCTAATTCATGTATTATGGTGCTGTCTTCAATTATACTTCACATTTTTTTCCCCACAAGGCATCTGCCTCAGTCTGCACGTTAAGATACCTGTGCCCTAGGACAGAACTGACTGTGGGGACTAAATGAGGATCTTGATGTCAGAACTTCTGCCTCCTTTCTATAGAGATTTGTTAAAAAACTAGTCTTTTTATTACAAAATATCTGACAATCTCTGCCTATTTGCATTAATGCAGTGTCATTTCTAATACATACATGAGAGAAAAAGGCAAGAACAACCTTCAGAATGAAACAACAGGCATTCACACCAAGAAGCATTCATTTTAAGAGAGCTGCGACCTTAATTCTACCTCTGTGAACACGTGGACATGTCCACATTTATAGGTGGCTAGACAGCAGATAATTTATAGGATCTTGCTCCTTCTATAACCTCTACTTACAGATCCCAGTCACATTATTTCTGATTTTAAATTTCAGTTTGTTGTGGTTTAGCCCCAGTTGCGCACACAAGTAAAGCTAAACAAGGAATTCATTTGCTACTTGCCATCAGCAGACAAGTATTCAGCCACTTCCAGGAAAGCAGGGCTCTATCACGTGTAATGTTTATTTGGGAAGACCTTCCTTCCTTCTTCTTACCCCAGCTTTAACTGCTGAGCATGACATCATGCGGTATGGAATATCCCTTAGGTCATTTTGGGCCAGTTGTCCCAGCTGTGTCCCCTCCCAATTCCTTGTGCACCTCCAGACTGCTCGCTGGTGGGCTGGTGTGAGAGGCAGAAAAGGCTTTGACTCTGTGCAAGAACTGCTTGGCAGTAACTAAAATATCCCTGTGTCACCAACACTGTTTTCAGCGCAAATCCAGAACACAACCCCATACTACCTACTATAATGAAAATTAACTCTATCTCAGCTAAAACTCAGCACACGATTGTGTTAATATCTTTTTGAAATATCAAGTATTTAACATTTTCAGAAAAATGTAATATGTCCTGGGAAGACAGGCTTTAAAACTTGCATGCTATGACAATAATGTGGTTACCTTCTGATTGAAACAAGTCTGAAATAAGTCCTCTTTTTTCTTTTAAACTGACACATAGATCACAAATCGATTGCCTCCACCCAGCAAACAACTAATAATTTGGAGATAAGCCTAAAGATATATGATTTTCTTCCAGTTCCTAAAAGTCACTCAGTGCTCTTCTCATGTAGACCAAAATTAAGATGTCATTCTTTCTTTTTGGACTGGACCAAGAATTTGGGAAATATCTGAATATTCCATATAGTAGCCTTTATTGAAATGTAATCACAGTGATCATCCTGCTGTACTTGGCACTGGTGAGGCCACACCTTGAATACTGTGTTCAGTTTTGGGCCCCTCACTACAAGAGGGACAGTGAGGTGCTGGAGCATTTCAAAGGAGGGCAACAAAGCTGGTGACGGGTCTAAAGAACAAATACTGTGAGGAGCAGCTGAGGGAACTGGGGTTGTTTAGGCTGGAGAAAAGGAGGCTCAGGGGAGACCTTATCACTCTCTACCTGAAAGGAGGTTGTAGTGAGGTGGGTGTTGGTCTCTTTTTCTAAGTAACAAGTGATAGGATGAGAGGAAATGGCCTCAAGTTGCACCAGGGAAGTTTAGGTTAGATATCAGAAAAAATTTCTTCACTGAAAGAGTTATCAAGAATTGGAAGAGGCTGCCCAGGCAAGTGGTTGATTCACCATTCCTGGAGGTATTTAAAAACCTGTAGGTGTCGCATTTAGGGAGATCATTTAGTGGTGGACTTACAGACGATAGGTTAATGGTTTGATTTAAAGGTCTTTTCCAACCTAGATTATTCTATGATTCTCTCAGTCTATGGCATTGAATATCCTCGCATGCCCCAGGCACTTCATCTGAGGGACTGCAAGTATCACTCTCAACTAAATCTTGGAAAACAGCTTAGAATTTGAGTTTCTAAAAATGAACAAAATCCAACAAGGAAAAAAAAGGTCAGAAAACATTTAAAGAAGTTCTTCTAAATGCTCCAAAACATTACAAGCATACACATACATGTACATACAAGTAAAGACATATATGTATATATAAAAATAAATACTTCATATGAATCTGTGCAAAACAGCATGCAAAGCAGTGAAAGAATTTTTAAAGGAGGAAAATGGAAAACAGAGATTGTTTCAGATCCTTCCGCCCTCTTCTCCCTCCTCTCATCCCTCTTCTGAAAAGAACTGGTAGGGCAAAAGGCACTTAATAACCTTGCTTCATTTGATTGTCATTGTTATCAGAGTCTATCAGAGTTATAGATATGAAGAATTGGTCTTTTCCAGAGGTGTTACAAGTAAGACAGCTAATGTTAACATCTAGATACCTGAATAGAGAAACAGTGAAGAGAAAGGATAGAATGTTATGATCTTTGTACAGGACACTGGACTACTCTCATATGACTAAATCTGGTTTTGGTGTCCACATTTTAAAATAAAAAAAAAAAAAAAGTTAAAATATTTGACAGAGTTCAAAGAAGCAAATCAAAATGATTTGAGGCCAATATATAAAACACGCCTTAGAGTAAAAGACAAGAATTTCTCCCAACTGAAAGTTTGATGGCTAGTTATTCCAGTCTCCTTCTGCAGGCAATGGGGGGAAACAGGCACAGTCTGAAGGCAATTATAAAACCTCTTAGCATCCTTCTCATGTATTTTTAGGGAAGAGGAAATTCCCCATGTTTAAAATGAAAAATTACAATATTGTTATTTCTCAGGTTCATTCCACTCCTTGATTACTGTGTCCAGTTTTGGGCCCCTTAGTACAAAAAAGACATCAAGGTGCTGGAGTGTGTCCA
>VWZK01006366.1:6637-30339 GCA_013396935.1 Baryphthengus martii | reverse complement strand
TCAATCATTATTTTTTTTTTTTTTTTCCCCCTTCTTGTAGTGCAGATATGGAAAAACAGAATGATTAAGGGAATAGATCTTTTGTTAAATTTTTGGTCATGACAATACAGTTTGGAGTGACTAATTTAATATGTGCAATGAATAGAACAACAAAAATGGTGAATTCAGACTACTGGGGCTTTCAGTTGAAGTCTTTGAAACTGAGTTGTATTCACAGGAAGAGTGACATTTTTGGGGATACTAAGACTTGTAAATTGGGAAATAGAGTTGTGAACACTTCTGGACATTGTTAACTAGTGCTGATTTCTTGCTAAACACAGGATGTAATTAATTACTCAATAACTAAACAAAAATTTTTTTACTGACAACTCTTTTTTGCTTTTTCATGACAGAGTGTGTATAGGATGCAAAAGGGCAAGACTGGAATCACCACTGGTACCAAAACTCTAAAGAAATTGGCTAAAAAGGGTTACATTTACAGGATACTGTCTTTAGTCCTAAAACTTGTACCAAAACCCCCAAACCTTACATATAAATTTCCAAAATAATAATGAAACAACCCCATTCTTTATTCTGATTTATACAATACTGTATTCTACCCACCTGAGCCTTTTGGAAATAAATGCTTAGCATGAGAGATTTTTTATGACCTCATACAATAGCTGAAAGCAGCTAAAAATTAAAAACAAACAAAAAAAAAGTATTTGGACAATGACAAGGTGAAATCCAATTAACATTACATTAGGCTGAGATTATACATCATAGGCAATTAGGGAAGGACTTTGAACAGCATCTTCTCTCTCTGATACTTTCAAACCTTTCAGTGTTAATATTCCAATAAAAATGCTATTTTTCTCCACAGGTTCTGCAAAGAATGAATTTCTGATTACTCAATATGGCTGATCAGACTGAAGTTATTAGAGCTGTTTTTTTGCTCTCCAAACTTCAACCATTTATTTCCCTCTCCTTCTCCTCTAAGAACTTCAACAAACACTGCATTTACTCCCCCACCCTGCAAATGGCAAAAGAAAGTTACCTTTTATTTATGAGTGATCATTTTTTCCTGTCTGTATTTTGACAAATAACATGGCACAAAATGATTAAGGGTCTCATTTTACAATGTGACTTGTATGTTATTTATTGTCAAAATAAAAGTCACTTTGTGAATTGAAGTTTTTAATCATTTTTCCCCTCTTTCAGGAAATGGTTTTGTCAAAAAGTGATGATATTTGAGAGTGCTGGTTTTTTAATGATGGGTGTGATCCCTTTAAGGCGTTTATCATTAATTATTTCACTACAATTATATGAATAAACTATCATTTATTGATTTATTTTCCATTTAAATATTCTTTATTTCCCCCATATTGTTAATAGAAATATTAGTGTCCTGACCAGGTCTTACATAACATAAAATACATGCCAACCTTTTTTTTTTTTTAAAATATGTTCTTTTTCTTCTTTCAGGAACACCGTGCCTGTTTCAGTTACGATAGCTTCGTAGTTAACTGGTATGGGGCTATATTTTGGAATTGTGCTGAAACCAGTGTTGATAACTCAAGGATGTTTTTGTTACTGCTGAGTAATGCTCATTCAGAGTCAAGGCTTTTTCTGCTCCTCACGACACCCCACCAGCAAGTGGGCTGGGAGGCAAAAGAGGTTCAAAGGGGACACAGCTCTAGGGGAAATATCCTGTGGGTTTCTTTTCATGCCCGTGTTAACCAGTTAGACTATCATTCTCTAGCCTATCATAGAATCATAGAATAGTAGGGGTTGGAAGAGACCTCTGGAGATCATCAAGTCCTGCCAGAGTCACCGAGGGCGGGCCATGCAGGAATGCATGTCCAGGTAGGTTTTGAAATTCTCTAGAAAAGGAGTTCCCACAACCTCTCTGAGTAGCCTCTTCCAGGGCTCTGTCATCCTCACTGTAAATAAATGTTTCCTCATGTTGAGGTGGAACTTTCTGTACTCTAATCTGTGCCCATTGCCCCTCGTCCTGTCACAGGGCACCACTGAAAAGAGACTGGCCTCTTGTACTTGACATGCACCCTTCAGATATTTGTAAACATTAGTAAGATTCTCTCTCAGTCTTCTCTTCTCTAGACTAAACAGCCCTAGGTCTCTCAGCCTTTCCTCAGAAAAGAGATGCTCCAATCCCTTCATCATCCTCATAGCCCTCCATTGGACTCATTCTAGTATTTCCCTGTCCATCTTGAACTGGGGAGACCGGAATTGGACACATTACTCCAGATGTGGTCTCACTAGGGCAGAGCAGAGGGCGAGGAGAATGTTCCTCAACGTGCTGGACACACTCTTCCTAATGCGCCCCAGGAGGCCATTGCCTTTCTTGACCACAAGGGTGCATGGCTGGCTCATAGATAACTCATTGTCCACCAGCACTACCAGGTCCTTCTCTGTGGAGCTGTTTTCCAGCAGGTCAGCCCCTAACCTGTACTGTTACAGGGGATTGTTCCTCCCCAGGTGGAGGACTCTACACTTGCCCGTGTTGAACTTCATGAGGTTCACATTTGCCCAGCTCTTCAGTCTGTCCAGGCCTCACTGAATAGCAGCACAGCGTCCTGGTGTATCAGTCACTCCTCTCAGTTTCGTATCATCAGCAAACTTGCTGAGGGTGCACTCTATCCCTTCATTTAGGTCATTGATGAAGATGTTGAATAAGACTGAACCCAGTACTGACCCCTGAGGAGCACCACTGGCTACAGGTCTCCAAATGGTCTTTGTGCTGCTAGTCACAACCCTCTGAGCTCTATTGTTTAGTCAGTTCTCAACCCACTTCATGGTGCTCTCGTCTAACCCACACTTCCTGAGCTTATGCACGTGGATGTTATGGGACAGTGTCAAAAGCCTTGCTATAGTCACGGTACACAACATCTACTGCTCTCCCTACATCTACCCATTCAGTCACACCATTGTAGAAGACTATCAGATGTCAAGCATGATTTCCCTTTAGTAAATCCATACTGGCTACTCCTGATAACCTTGTGTCTTATGTTCTGTATTGCTGTTGTTTAATACTTAACACCAATATGTTTTAAGTCAAGATACTGCAGAGGGGAATCATATCAGAAGTATTCTTTACCATACACATGTGGGTGTTGAGAATGGCCCCTAACAGAGCAAGCAGACAGTGGTAGTTGTCATGAGAATCAGCAGCTACTGGTAAGAGTTAATTTAGCTTAAACAATAGGCTCCAAAAGCAAAATTTGCTTACCCATCACTATCCCCCATCCTTTAAGCTCCCATCTGATATTGTTTCCAAAGAAAGGACTTACAAATAGAAAAAATAGCATGTTAGTAACAAGGAGAGGACTCAAGAGCTCTTGATTCTCAGATGAGAAACAACTGCAAAAATCACAATGCAAAGTCTTTCTAATCTGCTGCACACCTTAATTTTTCCAGTCATGGAGATACACGTGTCAATTAAGGAAAAAGCTTGAGGAAAATTGAGTTGGGGTGATGTTCTAAAACTATTGTTTTGCCAGTGTTTCTAATCAGGACAAATGGTTTGGATTATTCAGACAGTGGGCTGGTGCTGAAGGTACCACATTGCATCTTTTGCACTCATTATTTCTAACTGGTCATTAATCAGACTTCAACTTTATCTTATGTTACCCTATCTTATTTTAACATTCATTCTGCAGTAGCTACAGACATAATTTCCCTCCTCAGTGCTGGGCAGTTCTTACTTGCTTCAGCTCATGATCATGTCAGCCTCGAGAGGAAAGAGGTACATGTGTAGGTCACAGAGATCAGAAAAGAAAGAATTTAGGCAGCAAAACCCTGATGCAAAACATCTGAGGAGGGACAATTTGAAATTGCCATGAGGGACTTTGAACACGAGTGTGTTAACTAGCAGCTCACACGCTTTGCCTACTCCTCTGCTCCGGTTCCAGTTTGACAGGAGTGGCACAAGGAAGCTTTCAAAACTGTCAAACTAGCACATTTGATGAGTCCAGGTTCTTTTCAACCCCTATGGCAACGTCCTTTTTTTTCATGCAGTAAAAGCTTGTTACCTGTTCAGAAACACAGTCCCGCTTCAAAGCTCCCTGTTCTGTTTCCACTGCTGATTTCTATATTTTCCCAGTTATTCAGCATCAAACCCAGAAAGTCCTGGACTACTGGACTCCTGAGGCTTTCAGGTTTTTTTATTTCTTTTTTTGTTTTCCTTTTCTTCTTTTTCCCCCTCAAGTTCCAAAGCTTAGCATTTCCCTTCTGTCATTCTATTCTATGAGAACAAAAGCAAAAAGAACGATTGTTTAGCTAGATCTAACACACAGCAAACAATTCAAATAAGGAAATAAGACAGTTGAGGATTTTTTTCTATGGGTCTGTGAAACTTTAGTAATATTGATTTAATAAAGCACATCAGCAGCTTGGTGAAAGAATCCACAATGAAGCACAGCACTAGCCAGATAACATCACGTACAGAAGCACAGGCTATGGGAGCACAGCACAGATGTCACCAGCTCTGTAAGACATTTAAACACATAACTTATGACATGACAACATATACATTTACATGGCATGGATGGAAACTATGCTGTGTTCCAGTATGGACATCATGTAATAACAGATTCCTGTAATTTTTTTCAAGTCACCCAGTCTGATATAATTTTATCTGACAAGCTATTGTTCCTTGCTGTGCATAGAAAGTTATGGGGCTGCTGGAGTAATAATGAAGTATGCAAAAGGTGCAACAAAGTATGCAGGAGTCACAAAATAATTTATGTGGCAGCAAAACATCTTTGTCCATGATGGAATTAGTTCATTATATTAGCTGCAGTGTCTCTGAGCAGAAGGCTCTCTGTTGTGTTCGTCTGCATGACAGAGGATAATTTTCCATTTGGAGAATATTTGGGTTATCTAAGTTGGAAAGACATTGCCAGGAGGTGCAAAGTCAATAACCAGGAAATAAAGAAGTCAGATTTTCTGCTTGTTTTTATTAAAATTCTTGTTACTGTTTTACTATATGAGATGCCTTGTCTGCGTTCAACCATTTGTTTGTGCTTGTGCTGTGATGTAGCTAAGTCTATAGTCTCAGGCTTTGGCTAAAACTGGGCCAAGACGAAAGTTCAGCCACTGGTGGTGAGCTGTGTAAGGTTTTATGAGAGTCTGGACCACACAGAAGATATTGTATGTACAAGGAAGACGAACGAATTTTGAATTTTCCTGTTTGATTCAGGAACCACAAACCTAGCTATGGTGCTGCACACATGGGATATATACAATTTAGGCTTATATTTCTGCTCTGAGTTTCCAGCTTAATTTCATCCTCATTACTCACACCTTTCCTTATTTTCAAAAGATAGTACAGAACTTTGTGCAGGATGCTGGATGTTAACAGGAAATATCGTCTGGGTTTCTGTTTCTAACTGTGTTGAGTTTTCTTCATCTTTATGAGATTTCCTACTGTATTATAGGAACCAGAATACTAGAACTCTTTTCAGATAAGTACTGGCACCAGCCTCACAAAACAGGACTTTTCCAGAGCCATTTATATCTGAAAGGCTAGATCATAGAATTATAGAATGGTAGGGGCTAGAAGGGACCTCTGGAGATCATTGAGTCCAACCTCTCTGCCAGAGAAGGATCACCCAGGGCAGGTCATGCAGGAACATACCCAGGTGGATTTTGAAAGTCTCTAGAGAAGGAGACTCCACAATCTTTCAGGGCAGCCTCTTCCAGGGCTCTGTCACCCATGTTGAGGTGGAATTTCCTTCATTCTAGTTTGTGCTAGATAAGTTACTCTCTTACAATTCTCTACAACTACCTGAAATGAGGTTGTAGCAAGACGGAGGTCAGTTTCTTCTCCCAAGTCACAAGTGATAAGACAAGAGGAAATGGCTTCAAGTTGGGTCAGGGGAGGTTTAGACTGGACATCAGGAACAATTTATTCACCAAAAGTATTGAAACAGGCTGCCCAGGGAAGTGGTTTAGTCACCATCCCTGAAGGTATTTAAAAGACATGTAGATGTGGTGCTGAGGGTCATGGTTTAGTGGCAGATTTGGCAGTGTTAGGTTTACAGTTGTACTTTATGATTTTAAGGGTCTTTTCCAAAAGAAATGATTCTATGATGTTATAATTCTATATCAAGAAGGTTAAACCCTATCTCATGAAAGATTTTTGATAGTTTAGGATATGTATGTCTATATCCCAAACCCTTTAAAATACAAGGTCTTTTCTATACATTTCTGTATAACTTTAAATCTCATGCATACAAAGAAGTTAGGAAATAGCAATTATTATCTGAGCAAGAGGCATTGGAAAAGCCTTCGTGTCAGCTGTACCAAGTGAGCAAGCACAGAGACACCAGAAAACACCAATTTGAAGGGTTAATAGTGCAACATCATTCTCTCCCTGAGCAAAGAATCACAGTTTTTATGTGATGGCATTAGAAACATTGTACATGGATAAAAATTCAGAAAACTTCTGAGTATTCGCACATGTGAGGTACCTGCTGGAGACAACGGCTAAGCTACATAAAGAGCAGCAGAAGGTACTTTATTGTCTGATGATAGAAGCGAGGAAAGTGTCTTGCATTAGGCCGAGATTTGCAGGAGTTAAGTGCTGGTATTCAGAGCATGACTATAATTCAGCTTCAAATAATGTGCTAAGACAGGCAAAGGCAGAAAGCTCTGCTAAACTCTCTGACAGGGGAACAGAAAATCCTCCACAGTTACAAAGACTCTAAGGACTTCTTCTCTCATTTGTAATTAACTTCTTACACACAAACCCAGCCTGACCTTGTCTGTACAGTATCGTCTGGACCTTTCGTATGTCATATGGTATATGGCTTGCTAGCATAACTTGTGTCTCAATGTCAGTGAGTGTCTGGAACTCGGGATTTTTTTAGCTTTGTTTGTTGATGTTTATGATTCCAGTGGCTAAAAGAAAAAAAAAAAACAAAAAAAAAAACAGTAAGATTGTGGATGTCAAAAAAAATGTCTTCAAGTCTTTGTAAGAGTATTAAAGGCTAGGAAACTTCAGTTATCAGATGGAACAAAATAAAAAAAAAATACAATATCTCAGATATCAAGACTTTTAGGGTCAGGTGGAGAAAGTGTGTTTTCCTAGTGAAAAGATACAAACTACTTTTGAATGTTCTTTTAGATCAAACGCAAATTCATAACAAAACTGAATGATATGGATTTAAAAATTTTTTGTTGTTGTTGTTTTGGTTTTAATTATAGAGTCTGAGATCATTGAGAGGTTTGAGATTCATTTCTTTGTTTGCTTGTAAAGTGATTAAATGTGATTGAAGATTCAAAGATTGAAGTGTGTTTCTAAAACCTAGAAAATCGTCGATACGCAACTGTTAAACTGGAAGATGATTATACAGATTTCTTTGTACTGAGGTCCAAATTCATTCTCTGCAACACTGACATCTCAGTGAGATATCATAATTTAGCTGTGCTGCTTTATTATAGCAACAAAGCTCAACTGCTGTACCAACACTCCTCATTAGAACACGTCTCATACCTGAACTAAGTTAGCTGAAGTTTCCCAAATCTGCTGTCAACCACACATGCTCATTGCTTGGCTCATTCTTTTCCTCGTCTTGAAGTTCAGAGCAAGGATTTCAATTGCCTTTAAGACATTACTCAACCTACTACTGCTCAAGAAGACACCTCTTAATTGCATGTTTGTATACACGTGTGTTCATGCTTATTCATTGTGCACATACATGTATGTACTGCATGTAACAATTTATGTAAATAGATTTCCACAGTATGCCATTTCCGCTTGAACTGATACTGTAAGGAGAATCTTCCAGAAACTGTTCGTTGCAGTAGCAAGTTTTTAAAATTAAAATATAACAACTACATGAAATAGAGAAGGTACTCAAGTGTCTTTCAAAATCAGTTTTTTCTGGGAGCCTGAAAAAATGATGCATAAACTTGTTCAGAAGGGAGTAAGGTTTCCCTAAGATTCAGTAAGCTTTCCTAATGTCCAGTTTTAAATTCATGAGGTCTTCCTTTTGAATTTGAATTAGTTAAAAAAAAAAAAAAAATAAAAATGATACTCCCAAGCCATCTCCACAAAACTTTTGAAAGCACAAGCTTATTTCAGACAATTGCAAAGAATGATATGACATAGTCACACACACACACAAAAAATAAAGATCAGAATCTCCTACAAATTATACAATGACTTGAGAAACTCCAGCTTGTCAGCTTTCAAAGATTCTGTTAACCTCCTGAGACAGAAATTCACATATATGTTAATTTATGTACTTATTTACCATCTCCCCAAGAAAAAAATGTACTAAGAGCTGGACATTTTATTGTGTATTTGCACTGTGCAAAATAGGCATGTTTTAAGTGTGGAATGGGAGGAAAAATGAGCGGAAAATAAAACTGAATTTAAGAAGAAAGATTTTTACTATTCCAAAGTCTAAATATTTATCTTTTTCTTCTTTTTTTTTTTCTAATTGTTATTCTCTTTAGCTCTACCTTCACTGAGTTCTGACTTATGAAATTTACCCTAGACTTTAGATATACCATGAAAATCTTGTGTATAAAATGTATATCTAGTGCTCCTCAGAAGGGAACAGAGAGTCACCATCTTAAATAAAAATCAAAAATAAGCTTTGCACCTCCCAGATTTGTCCACAAGTTCAAATGACAACTAAAAAAAAGTTAGACAAGGGATGAAAGCACTACAGAAATCCTGAGAGAGAATGGCTGTGGGTAAGGTTATAAAAGCAGACTTCTTTTCTCTTCTACGACCGTTAGTTTGACGAGTCCTGAGCATATTAGCTGAGGCAAAACTTTGACTACTTCTTACAGGACTATTGAAATAAATGGGATCTCCTACAGTGCCTGAGTCCTGTTCTATAAAATGCCCCTGCAATGATTTGTGCTTGCTTCATTCCTGTTAGCAAAGCAGGAGGGTAGGTGAAAAGCTTGTTCATCTCCTTTGCACTGGTCAATGCATGGAAGGTCAGGTGCAGGAAGATCCATGTAACATGATGGGAACTTCATGTCCATGCTTCTTTTCTAGACCTCGTTACTGCTTATTTCTGTGTCATCCTGCATGTGCAGTCTGTATACCTCCATGTTCCACAGTAATGTTCTACACTAGTACTGGAGGCTGGATTAATATCTCTAATTTACAGGGAAACTAATAGTTTTCATATATTACCTTCTTTATGTTCTTTCACAAAACAAACCCCCCAAAAAAACCCCCAAAAAACCAACAAAAAAAAACAACAAAAAAACCCCCAAACACACCAAACCAAAAACAAAAAAACTACCCAAACAATCCAAACACCAAAATCCAAACAAATAAAAACCGCGAAACCCGCAAATGTGTGAGTTTTAACATTTTATTTAAGAAACTATAAAGCAGCCTGCACATCACATCCCAAGCGTTAACAAACTTACTTGCTTTATCTGGACAATTCGCTGTCTACAAGTCAGGTCTTGAATTCCCCAAGAAGCCATTCTTCTCTGTCTCTTTTCTGTACATATCCTTGAACTGATCAGCCACATCAGCAGCGTTAGGTATGAAATAAGAAGCCTGACCTTTGGAATTGGCTCTCCCGACTGATCAGCTCAGCACTGATGTGCCTGGCACATTTTGACAGCACTGAGAGTTGCACATGGGAATTGCACATGTCTAGATGGGAAAATATTTTAGAGAGAGGAGAATTCTACACAGAGGGACATGGTGTGAGGAGAATTTGGCTGAACAGAGAGCTGCAGTTTGGCTGGTTGTTTTTCTGCCATCTTGTTGCTTATAAAATCAGTTTACCTTCAGTACTGAATTGCCTATGCATTTACTGAGTTCATAGTTAAGGAAAAGATTGTTCTGTAGATGTGAAAACAGTTAGAATGTGATCTGTGTGGAGCTTCCAAGCAGCACCAAAGACCAGAAAGACAAGAAATGTCAGCATATGTTCAATTCCCATTGTTCCAATCTCTTTGAAGGTGCAGAAAAATTCTTCTTTGAAAGATAACTTTTTTTCTTGATAAGACTTTGAATGTCTGAAGTTTACTGTGATGATTTAATTGAGACCTTGGTACCAGTTACGCTTCCTGAGATGCTCAGTTTCAGGCACCTTTATACCTTATCACACAGTTGCATCTGAGCATTTTGTCATGGCTGCTTCACCCAGATCATCACTAAATGCTCTTCCCAACTGCGGCAGCAAATCTGTGAGTTTCTGTGGCCCTGTTGTCTTTAGAGAGCCTGTGTGACAAACATCTGTGAGTTTTAAAGACTAATCTCTGACTGTCAGAAAACAAATCCAACAAATGTGGGATCAGAAATCCAAAATCTGTGTGAGGCTTACAATTTGCACAGGTTCCTATGCACCTCCCTCACATCCTGTGAGACTGTGTTTAGGACTTGATCCCCTCACACATTCATACACTCTCTGAATGACCTAAAAAGACAGTTACCTTTTTAACTGCAATTACAAACACCTTTGCACATCTTTCACAAAGGAGAAGCTGCCCAGAGGTCCTCCAGTGTGTTTCTCCTACACTTTTTTTTGTATTAAGAATCATGTCCAGTTCATGTCCTCTGAGTTTGTCTGGACATATACAGGACACTAAAGAAGGGCTGAGGGATGTAATCATATATCCTGTATGAGATACATATATATATATGTATGATGTATATGTCATGTATCACACTTTAAGAACCCCATGTGCCATTTGTCATAGGTTGCTGCTCCTCTCATAGGACAAAGCTGCACCATAGTTAACGGCATCTCCTTTCCATGGATGTTGTGTGCTGTCTTTGCTGTGGATACAAATCCCCAGGGTTCCTTCACTCTCTATGCAGTATAAATCATTAGCTTTGGAAATGCAGAAAATGTCAGGAACATTGGGATCACCTCCCAAGCCAGGAGCATGATGCAACACTTCTATCACCACCCACTGACCCCTGAGAGCAGTGGAGTGATGTACCACATGGTCAGAGCACAGAGTGTGGTGCTGTGTAGAAAGGGTGATAACCTTTAAGTCAGTAACATTTGCTGTAAAATGACATTACCACCCCTTTGATCAGGAAAAGGCTTTTGCTTAAGTCGTAACATCAATCTTAAATAGATCTGACAATAATACTTGACATTGGTAGAGCTTAAAGAGCTTTCCATGGGAAACAGGGATCAGCAGTCTGATGTGAAGTGATTTTCCCAGCTCAGCCGCAGAACCAGGAGCAGAATTAAAGTCCTGTGAGTTACAGTGCATCTTTCTTTGGACAGTGCTAGTGTGTCCCTCTCTAAAGTGTCGCACTCCTTCACCTTGATCTATGTGTGATCATACCCCTAAAACAAAGAAAAGCCATGTGATAAATGTTTGTGGGAAGACTCTGCTCAAATGCTACCAGCACATCCTGGCATGGTTTATTACCATATGTATACTGCTTGTTAGACAGATAAGAAGGACTTTCTTGCAGTTAAGGTATGTGACAGATAAAGGCAGATTAAAATTGCAACTCTGCTACCAATCTCCTTCCTGATACTGAGCCTGGTTGTTAATTTATCAGACCTACTAACCATACAACAGGTAAAACTTCAGGTAAGAAGAGCTGTTCAAAACAGCAGATGCAAACAAACACAGGTTATAAATGTATTTTGCTTAGATAGAACAATGTGATCATTTCAGAGGTACAAATATCAGAACTTTCTCTTTTCTTTATCGAGTCAAACAATTTAATATTTTTCAAAATTTCCAAACTGTAATCAAACTAGAAAGACAAAGATTTTGCTGCACTATGGGTAAAGATGTTTAAATTTATGGGAAAAAAAGGAACAGTTTTACTTTCTATACAAAACCTGGACAGGTATCTTCACTGTTGCCTTTTACAATCTACTGAAACATGGCAGTTCTGGACAAGCTCAGCAATAAGCACAGACAAGGACAAACTCAGTTAAAATCTACTCCAGCTAGTCTATTTAAAGATATAGCAAGTTCAAAAAGGATACCAGTCTGAAATATTCTGTAACTGCATTGGACTTGAGTCCCCTGAACCACATGCTTGCAAAATACTTCAGACATCACATTATTTTTTTTTAACCATGGCAAAGTGATTGCATTTCTGGCAGAGATATAAAGGGAGGAACAGAGCTGTAGGGATATAGAACTAATTTTGGACACCATTCCTTGTCTGTTCTCCTTATCTGCATCCTTTATGTCTGGCAGGATCAAACACCAAGAAGACCAGACTGTGCTTTCAGTGTGTATCCAACAGGGACTGTGCAGCAGAGAGCCATGGCACACCTTCTCCTGGTCCTATGGCTATCCAATGCTGTGACCTACCATCCTAGTAGATGCATTGTGGTATTGGACTCCTCTGTGCCACCTTCAGAAGCACAGTGGTTGCCTCTATGAAACGTGAGCTCTGACTATTTCTGTGCTGTCAGTAGCTTGCCATCAGCACTTGTATTCATAAATCCATCTGTACAGTGCAATGTTTGTAAGCGCAGGTGGGAGGATTTCCCTCAATCTGTATTGTGTGCACATCTTTCTCTACTAATGCAGATGTATCTGTACATCTGCATCTGATGGAGGAGTGCTTTCAGACCTCTGTGAAGTGAAGAAGAATTTGTAAATGTTATAGGGTATTTGTGTAAAATAAGGGCTGGGGATGGCTGCTTATCCGTGGACACAGGTGTTTCTTTGCCTATTTTCTACATGAAAAGGAAAGAGTTTGGTACTTGTCAGTACTTCTGTCTGTGTCTATATGGTGTGTCTCACTGGTAATGAAGGGTCTTCAATAAGCTATGATAAGTTCTTCTACACTCATTCTTCGATTTTATATTCCCATGACTTTTCCAGTGTTCTTCAGGAATTCTCACTAGGGATTTTATCATATTTAGAGCTGTCAGGATTTCTCTGACCTCTCCTCTCTGAGGATAGGCAATTGCAGCACAAACATGAAAATAAGGTGAGAATGTCACTGTTTCCTCCTATGTTTTCAGGCAATAGTTTTGGGTTGTTTTTTTTCTCTTCTCTTTATTTCTCCCTCCCAAATAATGCTCCTTCTGCCCCGGAGCTTCTTCATACTATCAAATATGCCTAGATTCAAGCTTGTTATCAGTCTCAATTTTAGTAAAACCTTGGAAATTATGCTTCGCAAAGGATATTTTCTGTAAATACGTTACACTGGAGTTGTAAACTTAGAGCTTATTAATAAATTCACACTGCCTAGGTTCATATTATCTATAGGTTAAGCATCCATGTCATTTCCTTGTTCTCAGATCTTGTTTACTCACAGAATAAACCTGGGTATGCACACTGGATAGCATATCTGATATCCTTCAACAAATTTGTGATCTGGACATGTAGAAGACCAGGATCCTGAGGCACTTCAAAATACATCTCAAGATCTATGTCTGAACACAGCAAAAGAATTTAGTGCAGCCAAAGATAGTTTTTACATGATTTTCCATGAAGGCTATAAATGCCTAGAAAAAAATAGTGTTTCTACTTGGAGCTCAGGTTTCCAATAGGCACAAACCCACTATCTAGCTGCTTGGCACACTAGACTGCAGGGAGGGGTGAGATAAGGTGAAGAGAGAAGCAACCAAGCTCCAAGTGATATCCTCATGCTGCAGAAAAAGGGTGCGTGGCACTCATGGGGAGTGATGGTGGTCTTCCTCAGCAGCCTCATCTGCTATTTCACCTTCTCCTCTCTCCCCTGGATAACCAGAGAAGCACCACTGCTGCCCAGCACCTCCTGGTCCCATGCTTGCTCTTCTGACCTCCCTCTGCAGGAGTGGTTTGCAACAGGGTGCTCCTTCAGGACTTGCTAGAAAAACTTGAGCTTGAGTGAAACAGTTTTCCAGAGTGTTTAATGCCTTAATCTTTACTCTTTTCCTGAGCACCAAAGTCAAGATACTTCCAGAATGAGCTGTGGCTTAAAGGCAGTGATTAATCATTTGGACAACGAAATACGGAAAATCTAGCATCTAGCCATTAATTCCCTGAAAGTGAAACTGTAGTAATTCAGGAACTGTGAACTCTGAGTCCTATGGGAAGAATAAAGCTATCTAGACCAAACTAAGAGAAATGATCAACATACTACACTACAGATTGAGAAAGCAGGAAAATAAAGGTGATATCCAAGTCCTACTGAAGAAATTGTAGAATCAGATGACATTTTCCCTGCTTTCATCAACAATTCAAAACTGTTTACCAAATATATGTATTTTCTCCGATAAAACCATGGTGTGAATCTAGCTTGTGAGCAGATGGTTGTAAGTACATAAAATTTTAAATCTGAAATTCAAGATGGTGTGAGCAGACACATAAATCATATGATATGTTTTTCTGATTGGATGAGCTAACTACAACTCTTAAAACCAAACTTCCATTGCAAATAGCAGCATTTTGTGAAATTCACCTTCTGTTAGTATTTTTTAATAGTTGTCTAAAATTAGCTGCTCCCAGGAACATCCCAGCCAGCAAGCTCATTAACTAAAATAACTGCAGAAAACAAACACAGAGTGGGGGCTAACCTAGTCACTAAGAAATTGTTTTAAAAATTCAAGTAAATATTAGCAGAACATTTAAAAGCACAGTTTGCCCAGCTCTATTAAAAGGTCATATGTGTTACAATTGTGCAGCAAAAATAAAATTAATAATAATAATAAAAAAACACCCAACACAGAAATCTTCTCAATGTAAGAAAACAGACTTGAGAAAAGCATAATCTCATGAATAATATAGACAAGTCAAATAATAAAATGTACATTATTCTCACGCAGAATCATGCTCACAAAACCTTCTTCATGTTTGTGCAAATAACACTGAAAATTTTGATGTGTCTGGAGAGCTAATTGAGTTCTATGTTGAACTTCAAATTCTTGCATGACACCTTGTACCAAATGTTATCTGACTGGAGAAACAAGACCAAAACAAAGTTTCTGCACTCTTGTGCCCCTCTCTCTTTCCACCAAACATTGTACTACTTTGTCACTTTTACAGGGGCTCATGTACTAAAATACAGCAAATTTTCTGTATTACTATTGCAGATGACTGGGACATTTTCATCTGTATAGGTTTGATCAGAAAATACCTACTCATTATATCTCTATTCTCACACTAAGCTACAGTAAAATGCATAATTTCCATGAAGAAATATCATTTTAACACAAACATCTGTGGTTAAGGTAGGTTCTATGATGTAAAAGATGTGGATTCAGGATCTGGTTTTTGAAATTTTAGCAATTATTTACAGACCATGATGTTGACAGAATTTTATTGTTTAGGTGATGTAATAATATCATGTGGATTACATTTACTTCTGAGGTTAAAGAAACAAATCCCATTTAATATTTTTTAAGGTGGTGTGGTGAAGTAGGAGGATTCAGGATACTAAGTTTCATGCAAACATTTCTGTGATGATTTAACTCTGCCATCAAGTAAACATCATGTAGATTCTCATCCACTGCTTCCCCACCCCCTACTCCCTCCTGTGGGATGGGAAGGAGAATCAAGAGAGC
Source organism: Baryphthengus martii (assembly GCA_013396935.1). Taxonomy (NCBI): domain Eukaryota; kingdom Metazoa; phylum Chordata; class Aves; order Coraciiformes; family Momotidae; genus Baryphthengus; species Baryphthengus martii. Next base: position 14,860 of record VWZK01006366.1, on the reverse strand, counting down.
AAAAGGTGAGATCTCCATGGGTTGAGATTAGGCCAGTATTGCCAAAGAGTTGGCATGTGGTGATGGTGCACTTCGTAGGAATTTCTTCCACATAAGTGGTGTACATTGGACTTCATCATCTGTAAGTAACTGTTTAACATTCTGATTGTTATAAATCATCTCCAGCACTGCTAAGTCCCTCAGGTACTGAATACCTCTCTCTATGGTGCCCATCTGCCTGGGAGACGTACAATATCCTTGAAAGAGATGTAACACCCTCCTTTACACTTGACAGGAACCTCCTTCAAAAGCTGAGGACTCGTGTCCATTTCCCAATCTCCTTGCCAGTGTCCTCTTCCCTAGATAGGGATCCCAGTTGCTTGGCCTTCATCCTCTCTAATTCCAAGCTACCAGTCCTGTTATTCCAGCATTAGAGCAGCAAGATGATAATCATTTTGCTTGGATGACAATGGAAATCCTTTTTGATATCTGACAGCTTTCTCAGGGTCAGGGGTAGGGTGATCACCGCTGGCTCTTCCTCCTGTTCTCGTCATGACCATGGTTTCATCATTATCCCTTGCAAAGCAAACCGATTTTTTTTTTGTATATTTCTTTTTTTCTGTGTTTGAGCAACTGATATGGGCAGGGGTTGGTTCTCTGTTTCAGTTTCAACACCTGGCACTGGGGTTTGTGTGACAACAGTGCTGGTTAACAGAGTTGGAATCACTGCAGCACCTGACTGTTTGTTTTAAGGTCCAGAGACCTTCTCTTCCCCTTGAGGGCACTGAATAGCATTGAAAAGGACTCAGTAGGCATGGGCCAGGCCCCAGCACACTGCAGTGATTGGTGTCTCTTCAGAACTGCCAGATTGACAGAATACTCTTGTCGACTATTTTACTAGTTTATCAGGATTCTGCAGTTGTTCAGGGATGAAATTCCAAAACACTGGAGGTGATCATTGTCCTGGGCACTTGATCATACTTTCTCACACACTCTATGGTGAAGAGGAGTGCCAGACACTACTGTTTATGGGGTCATTTCTTCTATCACTCCTCTGCTTCTAGAAGAATTAATTTGGTGTGGGGCAGAACACACTAACAATTTCTGGAAAGAACATTTCTGTATCTCTAAAAGTGAACTGAGAAAATGTTTGGCAGATACCTGAGTCCTTTCATCAGGTATCCATCTTTCTCCAGGAATTGGTTCCATTCATATAAAATGAGCGAATAAGGCAGCTTCTCTCCAGGTTAGAGACGAGATAAGAACTCTCAGAATCAAACTTCAAAGTAAACGTGAGCATATATATGTGTAAGGAAGTAAAAATGGAAACTGATGAGCAATTTTACATGAATTTAAATTATGTTAAGATCTGGTAATATTATTTAATTTTATTTTGTGTACGTTTTAAAAATTGAACCAGCTTGTTTCACTCTCTCCTTTGACCTTATGTCAGCCTGACAAGAGCAAAGGTCTTTGTCATTCTGTGACCCCTGACAAGACATTTGATTTCCTTCTTAACTCCTGCTTCACAACAGGAGTTCAACTGACCTTAACCATGGTCCTGCTTCTAAATGAAGAAAGGGCTTATAAACAAGCCTTGAAATGTTGGGAGTTTGTTATTTTTTTTTATCACATCTCTCTTTCTCAAAAGATCATCATTGTAGTGCTTTCCTGTAAAATAATTCAAGAATGGAAGTGTGTAAAAGTGCCTGGAAAAGTAGTGTTAGTAACTGGAAGAGCATCATTGCTCAGTCATGTTCCTGGGTTAAAACTACAAGCTCAAATTCTCCCCCTGGGCCTGTGTCCTGATGAAACTGAAGAGCAGTCAGAGTCAGTGGATCTTTGGTTTGCTTTTTTTGTTGTGTGGAGGTTGTTTTTTTTGTCATAGGAAAGTGGTTGTTTTTCAATTTGAAAATGTGCTGGATGAACAGAGACCTGGTGCACCCATGAAAGCAGAAAGACACTCAACAGATTTTAATATTAGTTCATTCTGAAACCAAACATAAACACACTAATATAGCTTAACTTTGTACACATTTTTGTACCTAATGGCCCATAAAAATAATATAACCAATGACAGTACCAGAACTTAAGACTTCTGCTATCAGTGCCAGATCCCGGTTCTGGCCTCTTGGACTTATTAGCTTGCTATGAGAATTTGTTGTGCAAACCTGAATGTGGTACCAGATTTTCCTTGTTATTGTGTCAGTTCAAATGTGAGATATCATCAAAGACATTGAATCCATGGGTATGGGTCAAAAAACAGAGGACCCAGAACTGCAAACAACTCACTGACGGGCAATTATTGTTCATTGAAGCAGTACAACCTCAAGAGACGTGTAAAGACTGAAGGAGGAGAAACAGCAGCTCTGTGCTGTACAAAACAAATCCCAGCCAAACAATAGGAGAAGACATCTGCCTCAGCCTGGGGTTATAGCATCTCTGCTCCCATCTTTGGGCAGCAAGGAGTCAATATCTGAAGGCCAAGAGCAAGTCACTGTCTAGAAACCCAAACACTTCATAACAGGATGAGATCTTGGACGTGGTGGTGGTGGACTCTTGTAAAAGAACCTGCTCAGTTTGATTTCGTCTCTTAAGATCATCAGGGACTACTGTCATCAGCACTAACTCCATGACATGAACTCCATGGCATTGTGCGCTAGTGCTTAATTTAGGACTGATTTTTAAACAGTAGGTATGTTAAATATGTAGTGATAATAAATACTAATATGTAGGAATAAACCATGAAAATAATATGTATTGTTAATGAATATCAATATAGTAGAATTCTGTTTTAGAGTTCAAACTAACTTGATTGTTCAGTCTTTTAAAGAATTCCACCACAACAATCTCTAGTTCCCTGATATATATATATACACACACATAGACATATGTGATATATGTACCAACTCAATTGCAATGTTTAAACGTAAAGAAGTGTTAAATAGAGTTTACAGAACTGTATGTGTGAATGATAATCATTCCAAATTATTGTAGAGCTTGCTAAGTGTCTAAGATTAAACTGCTGAGAGTATGAAATCATGGCTTTTTCAAAGACAGAATGTTTGAACAGGATATGGACAGCATAAGAATCTGATCACCAGCAGTCCTTTCCATGGCTTAATAAAACAGGACAACATATAAAAAAATACTGTATATTACATTTAAACATTCCAGGTTGTGTCAAGGGAGACTAAGTGTTAGCCACGTTGCTGCTGACTAATCTTTGTTCAACAGCCTCAGTAAATAATAATTGCTTTATATTTAAAGCAGTCAATTTGTCTGACTTCTCTTCCATGACAAACGTAACACTCCAGAAGCCACAGGATTTAATTACTCTAGACAATGGTCAGAATAGAGCAAAGGAAGGTAATTTTAGTTTGTCAGATTCACTGAAATGTTTGGTCACATGATCTTGTGTTCCTATATCCAAAATGTTCTTTAGAAATCCTATATGTTGGAATTAAGACCTAGAATCTTGGAAAAATAGTGTTGACTCTCTTATGTCCATACCGTTTTTTAGGTTAACAGCCTTAAAGGTCTTTTCCAACCAAAATGGTTTATGTTGAGCTAAGCTTCTAAACTTCTGTATAGATCTGCTTTACAGAAACGTTTCTGGAAAATGTTTCACTTAGCTCATTTTACGTAGAGATGATCTTTTTCTTTGAAGTTCCAGAAACTCCCTAGAAAAATATTGCTGAAAGCCCTGACCCCATCCACTGCCAGTAAAACACTTCCAGGTCATTTTCTACCAAGCAGATGTGAAATGGATCTTGTACCAGTGAACACCATCTCTGGCCAACATTCTAACTGGGCAATCAACTACCTTACCTATGTAAAATACCTGTTTCTTCAAGTATAAAGGAAAATTAAATTAGATTAAGGATTTTCTCAATATTTATTCATTTCCTGCTTGTGTTCATGAATCTGAGGCAGGAGACTTGATTTTTACATCTCAGTTCACTGAACTACTATTGTTGATACAAGGGTCAATGTAGGTGATTTATGCAAATTGAGAGCAAATTGCAAAAATAGATGTACTAGAGATGAAATTATAGGACTTTTACCACTTTCCTTCACTCTCTTGAAATTATAATGATTTGGTATCAGATGTACACACCATATTGCACGCAGTCAGTTGATGTCTTCCTATACATGCATGGATAGCAGTCCAAAGATGTACTCTGACATGTTGCGGGTACCTTTAGACCCATGGGTGTTGCAAAACATCAAGTCCAGTGTAGAGACTCTCTAGGGCTGCATTCTACCATAGCTGATGGGTACATGGCTGAAATAAAGTGTTCCGCCCTTAAGTGACTGGGTGCAGAGTATGGCCCAGGTTTCCTTTTAAATTACAAATAACTCATCCAAGACATTCAGATCTGTGAGTTGAATTCTAGTCATGCTTTAAAACTGATGCATGAAACCGTGAGTAAAATTAGTGTGTGTGCGTTTTATGGACTGTATGTATGCTTGGTGAACAAAGCTCCAGGATATATTGTACATCTAGTCTTTAGCCTCACTAGCATAAATGTTTCTGCTTTCAGCACTATAAGTCTGATAATGAAAAGCTTGCAGAGAAAAATTATACAACTCTGAACCGGGTAAGTGGAGTTTTCGTCTGTGAGTATTTGAGATAAGGAATGCAATAATAAAATTTGTCTGAATGTATTGAGTAGACTGTTGCAGTTTATGTCTAATCATATATTTAGCAACATTTGCAAACAAGATCAGCAATTACACAGCTAAATGAAACCAGCACATGTGTCTGGTTATGCCATAGGGTTTATAAGTAAAGAAAAACAAGCTAAGATTGTTAGATTCATCTGAAGTTCAAGAAGAAGGAAGGTACAAGAGAGGAGTACTCTGATCATAACACCATTAAAATAGCAAGGTAATTTGATCTTTTGATTAATAAAATGATTTTTACATGAATTTCATATTATCCAAACTTTAATCTTGACAGGTACGCAGTAGTCTGATTTTCCTGGAAATTGAAATGGTCAAAGAAATATTTGTAGCTGAAGTAAATATCTCTTGTTTTTCAGAAACTAGGAGATGATCCTTTAATGCAGTAGTCATCATCCCCAAAAGATAAATATAGCAGACTGATATGTTCAGGTCATTTATATGAAAACACTGGAAATCATTGAAAAGTTGTTCAGAGAAAAAAAAACAAAACAAAAAACAAAAACCACGGAGACTTCTCCCAGCGGTAAATCCCTCTAGATCAGCTTTACCACAACACAAGCAGCTCTACGTTGAGTATATACAGATGTACTTTCACTGAAAACTTTCATTAAACTTGTACTGAGCAATATTAGATCAAATAGGAAGGGGATTTGGCTTTTCAAAGTGCAAAACTTTCTTCAGATAAACATTCAACCTGTTTTGTCCCTCCCTGTTGAACTTTTAGTAGAATATTCATTTGTTTTATCACAAAAAAAAAAAAAAAAAAAAGTTAATAATGGTAATAATAATAATAATAATAATAATAATAAAATCCTCCAGCTACATTTTTACTTTAGACTATTGCTCACCTGTGTGAAACAGAGCATTTTTTTTCTTTTTCAGCGTCAGAGAAGACCAAAGGCTGATTGACATTCTTAGCAGAATGGCAGACTTTCAGCTCCAGACTCTGCAGACATTCCTCTGCTCCTCAGAGCCCCTGCCCTAGAGGCTCTTGGCTGTCTTGTTTATTTGATTGTGGTCAGATAGGAAGACTGAGCTTTGATAGACAGCTGTTCTCCTGCTAGATACTAATAGAATTGATCTGACTTTTTTTGCCTGTGGTGTTTTACTATTGTTAGTATGCATTCTATCTTATTTTATTTTATTTTAAAATGTTTATTATGTTATAAAGGATTGTTAAGCTCTCGGAAAATTCTGATTCTCCTGAGATGGGAAAGGGCATTTCAAATTTCAATGAATTTTAGAAGTTAAAAGGTGAAATTTTGAAATAAAGTTACACACAGGATACACAACTTTCAGCGATGCCAGTAAGCAGAACTTAAGGCCAGATATAAAGACAACATTTGATTGTTAAAAGTGTTCAGGACCGTGGAGGGGTATGAGCTCCCACTGTTTGTTTCTCTGTGTGTATTTTAACACAGAACTTGCTCTGAGGTCAGCGGCATTGAAGATGTTTTTCTTGATCTGAATATGGCTTCCACCATCATCTGCTGTTCTCATTGCCTTGTTATGAGACCAGAACCTTGTGTGAGCCTCGGTGGCATTTGTATGGAAAGGTGCAGAAAGGTGAATGCTCTCTCTTTTACTGCAACTCTAAGAAGATGTGGCTTAGTGGAAGCCACTGTTAATTTGGCATCTTTAGTTTCTTTGAATCAAAAATCACGTGCTTTTTACAGTAAGGGATTTTATATATATATATAGAATTAAATTTTCAATACAACAATGTAAACCTAATTGTACATATTCAGTAAGTTAAGTTTCTGTCTAGTTCCCTGGATGCTTTTTCACTGTGAATGCTGCTTTGTGATAACACAGCTGCATCAGAGGAAACCCTGTGAGAACTGGGGACTGAGGAAAGGGACAACTTTCTAGTTTTCTCCATACTGCTTCATCAGCATGGAGATTTCTCAGCTCTGAACAGGTCTTTTACTTTTTTTTTTTTTTTTTTTTTCTTTTTTTCCAAATTGCTTATTAATAATCAGCACCAGTGAGGGAATGCATCGTCTGAAGTGACATTACCATCAAGTACCATTATTTTCAAAATGTGGGTCTAATTCTCCTCTTAGGCTGGAATAAATCAATTGTAACCTTTCCACAAAGTTAAGAGAGCTACAGGTGTGACAGTGTAAGAAGGGCACAGAACAGTGCTTATGCCAGGATACCTTATTGTCCACAGATCTACTCTTGATGTCTTTACATGTCAGCTGTTGAACTTGCTAACCACGGCAAAATATCCTTAAGAAATTCTATTAGTATTTTCACCACTATTACCAACATAATCAGAGTAAAAATGTGTTTTCTTAATAACAGCATCATTACAGTGTCTTTCTCTTGGGTTCCCAAATACATAAGTAGAGTGTGCATTAAAGGATGGCCCTGGGAAAGAAATGGTACTGGAATGCACCCTCCAAAAAATCACCCTACGTATTTGACTTCCCTTTCTCACATTTGCCACACTCTTGGTCAAATAATAAAACCTCGGCCACAGTAAATATATAATGAAATGAAGGAAGAAGTCCATGTTTCGTCCTTGCAGCTCTTTTACGCTCTTTCTCCTGCCCACCTGACTTTTGGAGGACAGAGTAGAGATAGTCCACTTATTTTTGCATGGGCAAGAAATATTATTTACACACTGTCTCAAAGGAGTTGTTCAAATCACTGCATAAGCCATAGCATGCATAGATGAATCCTGAATTGCCCATCACCCTCAAATGCTATGAAGATGATCTATAAAAGAGCAGATAAATCAAAGGATCAAAATTCCTCAGGCTCCATAATCTGTGGGCCAGTCCTTGTAGTACAACAAAATTCCTATGTCAAATAGATCCATCTCTGAGGTGCAGTTGAAACTTTAAAGCATTAACATTCTAGTGGAATATGGATATGAGGAGACAGACATGAGTACAGACAGATAACCCGCTGGAATAAGAACATTTTTTTATTTTTTTCTGATATAAAACGGTGCAGAGAAAATAAATGAAGGAGGGGAAGCTCAAGTAATTTCTTCAGAAAACATTTTTCGTCTTTTTTTTTCGTGCTGAAATGTATTTATTTACACAAAAAAATCATCCTTTAATGGGACTGAGAAAAGCCTCTTGGCACAGTGAGACCGATATCTTTTTTATTAATTTTACAGCAAAAGGTCAAAACTATATGTATTAAGTATATTTATACAGGAAAGTGCTAGACACACTCGGTTACATAATGAGATTGACATCCGTGTCTTGTAAGATAATGATCTCAAGACACAGTCCTAGTATAGCTCTGATCGAGTTAATAGAATTGACTTCAGATCCTGTTGTTTCCTCATAGCTCTTAACCCAAAATGAATTGGGTTAATCTTTCAAGAAAACCGCCTTAATTTTGTATGCTTTATTGGAGATTATAGGCTGTGGTGTCTGAATTTCCTTTTGTTTGGCAATTGGGATTACTTAGATGTGGGCTTTGCTAAAACCCAGCTGCAAAATCTGTGTGGTTTTCTGTAGAGGGCTGTTTTCTGAGACTTGAGAACATTCCAGGGGAAAAAAAAAAAAAAAAAAAAAAAAGAAAAGG
>VWZK01006360.1:0-28311 GCA_013396935.1 Baryphthengus martii | reverse complement strand
TAATTCTGTGATTCTGTGATTCTGTGGTTTCATTCAGATAAATTATATGGGCATTTTGCACATTTTAAAGCCATAGGTGAAAATATTCATAAAAAGATCACAGAATCACAGCATGGTAGGGATTGGAAGGGACCTCTGGAGACCATCTAGTCCAACCTCCCAACCCACGCAGGATCACCTAGGGCATGTTGTACAGGAATATGTCCAGGTGGGTTTTGAAAGTCTCCAGAAAAGGAGACTCCACAACCTCCTGGGGCAGCCTGTACCAGGGCTCTCTCACCCTCAGGGTAAAAAAGTTTTTCCTGATGTTGAAGTGTAACTTTCTGTGTTTCAGTTTGTGTCTGCTGCCTCTTGTCCTATCACTGGACACCACTGAAAAGAGACTGGCCCCTTCTCCTCAACACCCACCTTTCAGATATTTATAAACATCAATGAGATCCCCTCTCAGACTTCTCTTCTCCAGATTAAACAGTCCCAGGTCTCTCCACCTTTCTTTGTAACAGAGATGTTCCAGTCCCTTAACCATCCTTGTAGTCCTCCATTGGAGTCTCCAGTAGCATCCTGTCTCTCTTGAAATGGGGAGCCAGAACCGGACACAGGACCCCAGATGTGCTCTCACTAGGGCAGAATAGATGGGGAGTAGAACCTCCCTCAACCTACTGGTCACACTCTTCTTAAACGCACTCCAAGATATGATACTGAACTGAACTTCAATATTGTATTATAAACCTATATAATGTATGTTGACTCTAGTTTCTAATTTTAAGTATTAATTACCTTTGAAAGACTAGATTCTGTTGTACACCTTTGGTGGCTCCATATATATTGAATTAGTCCATATTTCTGCTGGAGCATACAAAACCAGAATCTGGATGTATGAAATTAGTGATAGAAAGGTTTATTAGATTGTCTAGCTAATAATACAAAAAAATCACTATGAGTACTCTAAGAGGAGAAGAATGGGCATAAGACCTTTTACCACTTAGCAATGCATTATCTGTGTATTTACCACGGTCATAAATGACAAACATGTAATATTAGAAAAGAGCTGCACTAGCAATTTTTGTTGGATATTTTCCAAGTAGTATATCTAAGCTATATGGTTCTTGCTTTCCACCATTATCAGTAAAATGAAGCTAGAGGAAAGAAATACAACATTGCACATGCAACTGACCTCACTTTCTTTCTAGTCTACTAATGTTTCCTACTGTAGAACATTTACACAAAAAAGAATAGCTAGGGTCAGCTATGTTCCAGAGCTGAAACAAAAGCAGTGTACTTTTCCAATGTTCCTTCTAACTCACAAGGAAAGGCAGCTATCAATGCTCATCTGAAGCTAGCAGAATAATTAAAAGATTATAATTAAAATATTTTTATAAAAAGACATTATTTATGCTTATCTTGATATAGTGACAGCTTGAAACAAAGATAAACAGAAGAATGGGATCACAGTAGTTACACATTACAATTCATTCAACTTTAAGCTACATTTTCTACCAAGTTTAATCAAGATTTTTTTTCCTATCAGCTTGTTCTTATGGACTGTATTGAACATCAACATCCCGAGCTATTATAGGCAGAGCTTCAGAACGTGGTATTCAGTGTAAGTAGTCATAAACTAATTTCATTTGTTCAGCTTACATGGACTGCAAGCCTAATGAACTATATTTAAGATTCCATTGCAGATGTTCCACCACTGTAAAAAAATGTAAATATAGCCTTAAGATTCCTGTACCTGCAACATGACTGCATCAGGGAAAAAACCAAAACATGTGAACACTCCCCTACCCATTCCAGCTAGACCCTATCTTTCAAAGCCACCAATAAGACACTAAATGAGCGAATGTTCCTTTATTGACTGTCAAGCGGTAGATTTAAAGATTCTTCCCTGACTATGAAGTTAGAGATTTTTGTGCAGGAACATTCTGCATCTTTTTCTTTCATTCCTGTGCTATGAAAAGCCCTGAGAATGTTCCACTTTGGGTAATTCTACTTCCAGAATATTAAAGCAGCTTTTAGTTTTCTTCTTGGGAGCAAAACCAAAAAGTTGTCATTTTGCACAACTGTTAAAAATTCTGTTTGGTTTTCAAACACTATCTTCTTTGTTTCTTTTTTCCTGAGCAGAACTTTCTGCTATTTCAGTCTTTATAAAAACAGGAAAACTAAACAAATAAGTTGATCTCTGCAGTCAGAGCTCAGCAATTTATAAAGACTTATCTGGCAATTTACTTTTCTAAGCATTCAAATACCTGTTTTCCAATTAACGCACATCTCTTTAAAAAGCACAATTCCTGAGGCGGCCAAAACTTATATTTCTTTTAAAAATAATTTCCTTTTCAAGATCTCTAAAACTCTATAATTGTGATTACCAAACTCTGAACTGTCATTTTAAGAAAGCTAAAGAACCACTATTTATGGTCATAAAATACAGCTTCATATTTATCTTTCCAACTCCACCTTCAGTACACGCATCACATCAAACTACCTTTCCTGGACTGAATTAGTGTTATTCAAGCATTTACTAGACAGCAGTTCTGGGTAACATGAGAAACCTCCAATTTTGTGTCGTTGGGCTATGGTTCCGTATGGCTGGATAGCCTTATGGTTCTGATTAGCTGCATGGCCATGACATGTACAATGCACTGCACAATTTGGTATTTGTACCTCGACGAAATTTGTAACAGGACAAAGTTGTACTCATAAAACAATACAATTAATTCTCAGGGCATTTATTAAAAGCTTATGTGAAATAATTTTCCCTCTTGACTGTTCTAACGTACCAAGCTTTTGATGAGTTTTGAGAGCTGTACTTTCTCACCTTTTTATTTCAAATCACATTTAAAAAAAAAAAATAAAAACAGTGTTTCAAGTCTGGATAGAAATACGATGAAAACTCAGTATTCTGGGGGAAAAACAATAGAACAGGCATCTTAGTGCATATATCCAGGTCTCCAGATACTATTTTCTAGTAATTTAAGTCGGAGTTTATCCCTTGGTATATGGAGTTATGATTTCTTCACACTGAGGGCTAATACAAAATGCATTAACTGCAAGTGGGGAGCTATAAAAATCCTAAAAGTCAATGGTTTAATACTTGAATTTCCAACTCAACTGATACTGTATAAAGCGCTAGCAGTAAACATTAGGACACAAGGGGATTACCAGGTCATATTGTACACTCAGAATAAGATCTCAGTCATGCTTCTGTTTGACGCTTGCTATGTTAGTGTTTCCCTCCCCATCCTGGAAGGGAGTAGCAGAAGCAGTTTGTTCTTTTTCACTGGTGTCTCTTTTTTTTTTGACAAGTATTTTATAACGTGACAATATATATGGACAGAAGAAGATTTTAAAGATTTCTTAGGATAAGGAAACAAGAAATACCCTTTGTGACTATCTTAATACTTGTTTGGTAGCATTATCAAAAGCAAGGAAATATAAATATATATGTTTTATGACTAGTTACAAATTAAACTGATATAATATACTATGTCAAGGAAAGTATACTAGAAGTATCCTAGATTTAATGTAAGTGTAATAGAAGATATACAATGACTGAAAAGTAATTTAAAATATAGTTCTTGACATCTAAAGGAAGATTCTACATCCAGGATGTAAGGCCAAGATCCTTTGATTGTGTACTGTTTATACAGAATCTCTTTGATTGTATACTGTTTATACAGAACCTCTAAACAGACACTTCATTTTAAAAAGTGGATAGTTTTATATATATGTTACTTGGTTGAGCTGTTCTTTTCCTAAGGTAGGATATTATAAATTAAATATTATTGGACCATAAAAAAAAAAATCCTAAAATGGCAAGAAGTAATAAATCCATAATTGCATTAACTGCAGAAAAGCTAATAGACATTTTAATTAAAGAATCACCCTAACAGGATTAGAATTCACCACCCTTTAAAGGCTGAACTGTGTGATGTTTCATTATCATTTCTGAGAATGTACAGGTCTAAATTAACTACAGGAGACCTCATCTTTTACTCCTTGCATAAAATAAAAACATATTGTAAATTAAAATGAAAAAATTAATTTACAAGGTTATCACTATAAAGTTCAGACAAGGACTGTAAGCTAGTAAAGCTGGTCAGAAATTTGCTGAGGTGCTGCTTTATTTGAGAATGTTGATCACGGAATGAATGATTTCTGAGAAATGGATCTATTTCATAAAACTTTAATCAGAAAAAGTATCTCAGAACTTGTCAGGTTTTATGATCATAACAGGAGCACAAGAGACTTGAACATTTTAGTGGTCAGACCTCTTACCTTGCAATACAGGCAGTTGCTTTGTTCAGAGCCATGTAAAGAAGGGAACTTGAATTTCCCGTATCTGCAGAGCTTGACAGCAATGAGCGAGGTGCGCACAGCATGGGTGGCCAGAAGGACTGCCAGTAGTCTGTCCTGTCTAGCAGCAGAATAAATGCCATGCTGCATGCCAGCTAGAAAGCCATGTATGCAAAGCAGCGCTTGACTTCTGGCTGACATGCTCTCAGGAGCCAAGGTGGTGTATCTGACTTGTGTTGAACCAGGTGGATATAGTATCTCAGTTTCACAGTATCTTGGAATTTTCTAGATGGTGCCTTCCTCTGATTTGAAGGGGAAGGGCAGGAACCTCTTTCCATTTTTATTTTTTTTACATATATTAAACTCCTCTGACTTCTCTGTAAGCAGTCTTACTTTCAGTCCAACATAAAAAAAAAAAGGCTTCAAAAATAAAAAGTCCCAAAATTTTCACACTAAAGAAAAAAAAAGTGCTCACATTCAGTCAAATCTCTACTTGTATAAAAGCACAGTGTCATGAAATTTAGACTAAATACTGTGTGTTGTTTTGATGCTTGACCACCAATTTTTTAATTCAGTGTAGAGTATTTTTCATGCTAAAGATTACTGGAAGAGAGTGCTGGGCACTGACTGAATGCATGATTTGTCAGAAGCAATCTGCTGATAGAATACCAAATGCAGATGACTATTTCCAGTGATTGGAGAAATATATAAATGTTCTCTGCCTTTAACTTTACTAATAGTAATGCCTTTCATTCAGCTTTTTGTCGGACAAAAATGAAATACAAAAAAAAAAAAATGAGCCAACATCTCTTGATTCAGCCATATGATGCCAAATCTATTTGTTCCATATCTGCCAGAAATGCACCATTCCTTGCATAAACTTGTGCTACCGAATTCCCAGGATTTATAGATCAGTTTCTGTAAGATAAATGTTTCCAGAAATAGGAAGAGCTTTACCAGAAAAATAACAATTCTTTTATCAAGAAGGGAAGGCTGGCCCGTTTAAGCAAAGACTTGGACATTTGTCCACTTTCTTATCAAAGGCTTTCTACACTGAACACAGAAGTTCAGATCCATCTGATCTGACATAGACATCTGCTTTGTAAATGTTTGTATTTGAGCTTGTCATCAAGGCTCCCTTCAGAGTCAGTGGACTCAAATTGGCACTATATGTGGAACTTACGTTATCCTAATGTTTACACACATAAAATAGATAAGGAACAAATCCTAATATATGTATGCCTACTTCTTCCCGCTGCCTACAAAAAGAGTCTAAGGTAATAAGATCTGAGTTGTAGACAGCAAGATGTAGATATCTGAGAAAAGATGAGATGAAAGCCTTGTTAATAAATATGTTTGTAAGACTGTTATTAGGAAAACTAATGTAATGTAAGTTAGGGACAATGTAATTCACATGCACAGGTACATTGCAATGGGAACAAGATTAATGGCGTAAAATAACGATCACACAGATAATGAAATATTTCACTGGCTCTTGGAAATTGTTGTAGATACTATCTTTAAAAATGGTATACACGCAGGTTCCTTTTTCAAATCCAGTTCAGCTTCCTTGCATAAGATAGCAGCTGTAGGTTTTGAACAATAAGACTAATAATACTACATGGGACTTACGTCTTTATTGTCACTGGTACACAATCGTTATATTAGTATTGTATCAGAAGCATCACTATAAAAATAGTGTAGAATTATCATTTATAATTTCCCAGAGCCATATTTGGATGTGAATTTTAAAGAATATGTTTTGATTCCAATATATTTTGAGAAATGAACTCTCCATCTGTTCCTTCCCACTCTTACCTTATGGTTGATATTTAGTTTAAAAACAGAAAGTCAATACAACCCATTATAAAAGAGACTTTAGTAGGCAAACATTTCTATACTATATTGAATACGCTCTGTATAATAAAAGTGATTTGAACAACCTGCACTTTACTTCAAGGTTATTAGTTTGCATAAAATATGGGCTTATATCAGGGAAGAGGTACTGGTTGCTGGTGTATTACAGCAGTGTGAACAAAGAGAGTAATTATCAAAATATGACATCTTGAATAATCTTCACAATTTATACTCTAAGTACATGAAAAAAAAGAATTTCAAAATAATGTCTTTGTTTTACACACATTGAACTCCTTTGCAGTCCCCTCCCCCTCACACACCGATTTCAATGCAAGAGGCCAGCAGCCAAGAACACTCTATTTATGCCTTTCATCATTTTGTGGAAAATAATTTCAATACAGAGAATGGGAGGGGAAGAAAACAGAATTTGCCATATGTTATGCTATAGAAAGAATAAGCAAATGCTGACACACCATGGAACCAGCTCTTCATTTCCCAGGCTTTTCCCTTGCACCCCATTTTATACACAAATGCATTCTGTGCCTTTGAGCTGATGGAGAGCTTGAGCAGGCCCCAAGTTAATGTCAAAGGATCAGGGTCCTGAGGCATACCATGGCCCAGGGTTGTTGACTCCTCAGCAGATAATCTATATGTGCATATAGACACTCCACATATAGCAACAGAGAATCTATATGCACATAAAGGAAAGGCCATGATTCTGGTGCTGGTCTTTGGTTTTGTTTTTATATCATTACAAATTAAAAAATAGAAGGTAAATTATTTAATCTCTTCATCAAAGTTATTCCATGGTAAAAGTTTTTGGGTTTTGTTTGGGTTTTTTTTAGCTATTTATATATTGTCTATTTATATCAATTACAAGGTTTTTTTTAAATAATAAAGGTAGGCCTTTTTTGCTTTTTCACAGAAAGATTAGTCAGACATTGAAATAGGCTGCCCAGGGTGGTAGTTGAGTCACCATCCCTGGATGTGTTTAAAGGTAGTTTAGATGTGGTGTTGGGGGATATGATTTAGGAGTGAGCTTTGTACAGTAGGGTTAATGGTTGGACTTGATGATCCCAACAGTCTTTTCCAGCCTGAATGATTCTATGATTCTATGATTCCAAGAAATAGGTTAATATTTACCATAGTTCCTGTGTACAAGGTGTCCCCAGTCCCACAGGTTGATGGAGGATGGCTGCAGAAATGCTTGATTGCTCCACAACCTACATAACCTACATAAACTCTGCTTTGCTTTGGCTGTTTCCTTGCAGCCCATTGCTTGGTGCAGCATCCACATCTACCTGTTTTACCCAGGGAATCACAGCAAAAAAAAATCTTCTATGCCACACACATTTTTTACTGCCCTGTTGTGGGTATAGCCTCTTTCCTTACAGCTCTATCAGAAGAGTACCTGCACACTGTCAAAAACAATTTCTTCTAACTCAAGTTGAGATGCATCGCAGGATGTAAATGGGTATTTGTGGGATGCTGTTATTACTGTTCTCTGTGTCTTATGACAGACAGAACACATATTGCTTCATGGCAGTCCATTTATCATGTTTGAAATATGCAAGTTTATAGAAAATTACTTTTAGTTTCACACAAAATATTTAGGCAAGGTAACTGTTTTTTACTTTTTTTTTCTTTCATCTTGCCAAACTGTTTATTCCAAGAATATAGGCTACAGGGATAATAAGGTACAGAAAGATAAATACTCATTATTCCTTCTATCTTTTAAAACAGCAATGTGGTTATTATTCTTAAACATTGTTATTATTATCATTATTATTACTAGAAAATACTATTTTCAGAATAGAATAAAACCTATCAAAACTCCACAGAAAGACCAATAACTCTGTGGAAAGTATTTGTAAAACATGTATTCTTTGACTTTTGCAATTAGCTGATGTTAATCCATTTAATCAACTAGTAATTTCTGGCTCTTCTCTATTAAGGCCTCTCAAAAAGTAACTTAAAATATTTGAGTCAGGATCACATAAAATCACAAAAATAAAATTCAAGCTATCAGAATGCTGAAAATAGCAACAAATTTAGAAAGTAAGAAAATAAAAATGAGAATCAGTTTTGCCATGCTTATCCATTTATCTAAAGGAGACTCACAGCTTATACAACCTTTTCATTTGGCAAACATTCTTCCTTGGACTAAGTGTAAATTGATACTAATAAAGAGGTTATAGTTTTGTTTCATAATGCTTCATTCAGTGTTTTACAATCCACTGGGGAGTCATCTGATGAACCTAACACAAACACAACACATTTTTACTACTTCAATGTAGTTATAGCTACCTGCTATCCTTCATGACCTTAAAGATTCACTGCTCCAGGCTCCTGTCAATTAACACTTTCCAGGGGATCCCAGACTTTCTGACTTGGCTCTGATGTGTCGAATGCGCTGGAGAGGAGCTGAGTGGAGTGTTATTAAATATCTATTGTGCAGCAACTATCTAGGCAGGACTGAGACGAATAAATCCTTTTTTTTTTTTTTTTTTTCCCTCTTGTTTAAGCAGTTTGGCTGCCTGCCTATTTAAGCTGCGCAAGCAGGTTTAACAGTTTAATCTCCCACCTCACACTCAGTGTTATCCAGAAGCTGCCTCAGGTTGTTACAAGCATTTGAAGTAACTAAGGTGAATAGACGACTTGATGTGAATGTGAACAACAGCCATCCTGCTCATAATTTTTTTCTTCTTTTTCTTCCTTTTTTTTTTTTTTAACCCTGAATTAAAGCTGGAGGAATATAAACAAAAGGACGTGTGATTTGACACTGGGTTCAATCCATAAAGAATGGCTCTGATATGGATAAGCCATGTCATATTTTACAAGTCACAGTGGCAGGCACGAAGCAGGACAAAGGGCCCTCCAATTCAACTACCCAAAATATGATCCACATAAATGTAAGAACAAACATCTCGAAAGTCACCATAGCTCTTGATCAACATTTGAGCAGGTCAAGAAAAAAATATTGAAGGGCTTCATCTATCATCATTTACTGTCCATATGTCGTACATGAGGACTTTTCTTCTATTGAATTGTAATATATTTTAAGCATCTCAAATACTGTTTTGTGAATGTTAACTTGTTTTTAATTTAACAAGATGAAAACCACTGTACAGTCTCTATGCTCAGTTTTTCACATGCCACTAGTTCATCTGCATTCTTCTTCCTAATTCTTATGAAATATCTATTCTAAAACTCTTGAACAGAAAAAATAATCAACCTTTTCTAAGATTGGGCTTATACTTTAAAATTTAATATCTCTGATATCTTGGTTAAATTTAGAGCAGGAAAATTATGTTTAAGGCAATATTAATTATTAGAATTGGTGGTTTACTGGAGTCATAGAAAAGAGAGTTCTCAGGTTAATTGAAAGTAAATGTGTACTGATGTGAAGGAGAGTTTAAAAACTCAGATTTTGCATAGAAGATTAAAACAAAACACCTTAATGTTTAATAGCTTTAAAAGTTCTAACTCACAAACCCTGGATTTCTGGACAGAGTAAAGAAACAGGAAAATGCTGTTTATATGTGATTGATTCTGCATTCTAAATTTGTGTGTATGAATAAGATTTCTACCCAAGACCTTTGGAGGACTTTAAGATCTCGACTCTCACTTATGTTGGATAGAAAATTAGGCCCTAGATATACCTTTAAATCTAATCCTTTACCTTTTTTTACTGCCTCACAGAGCAGCAGATGTACTGATTTTATTTCAAGGCTTCAGACTTCAAAAAAGTTTTTCAAATGAAAGAGATAATTAGAGGAAAAGTCCAGAAAAATTATTTTGACTATTGTTGCCCAGAGCTATGCATTAGTAGGTGATACAAATATTGCACAGATTAAAACATAGTACCAACTTGAAATGTTGCAAAAAAAAAAAAAAAAAAAAGGAAGATAACAAGAGCTTGTTTTGCCTATATGTCTTGAAATGCTCATAATATTGTGAGAGAAGGTGCTGAGATAACTAAATCTGAAGTGATATTCAAGTAACCTTTGAACATTTTGAAGTGTGAGTATATTTGAATTCAACTTTTCAGTTTATGTTCAATTCTAATTAGAAAGGTTTTGTATGATTGGAATAATTGGACTAAAATTTCTGTTTCTAATTGTTTCTTAGACTAAGGCTTATCCATTTAGTCCATAAATTTCTTTTAAAGAACACCTCTGCCCTTTACTACTAGTGTCTTCTTTGAACAATTATAATTGTGCATAGCAGTGACTTACTTGGTTTTTTATTTTGACAACATTTCTTTCAGGACTCATTATTCATAAAGTAGGAGGCTACCTTTGAAGATGATAAGAGCCATGCAATGTGCTTAGTTCAAGTAGCAAATATAGTACTTTATTCAATCTTCTATCAAGTTAGATCGGCCTCTGAGAATCAGGAGTGAGTGGTACAATAGAAATTAGTAAGTATATGAACTACCTAAGAATGACTTTCTGCAAAGGGTTCTGTATTAAGAATTTAAACTCAGCTCACCAGAATAGACATAAAAAGCAAGTAATCAGAGACACAAAAACTTGGTACATCTCTTTTACCATTTTACTTTCCAACTATGGACAATGTTCTATGGTAAACAAAGCTGACCTAAGTAGGAATTTTACTCAGATTTTGAAAAAAAAAAGAAAAAAAAAAAAAAAAGGAACTCTCATTTCTGATCTAACTAGAAAAAGTGAAGAAAAAAAAAAGATATAAATACTGTTATGGCTATGTAGATAGCTTGATTAATATCACTCCATGAAAGTGTAAACAGAATAGAATGCCTTAAGTGTCTGCTTGATTCAATGAGGCAATAGCCTTGTAGCTTGCTTATTTTTTATTTCTTCCATTTGCTGTCTTGTGTTTATTTTACATTACAGGGCATTTATTTTGCAGGAGGAACTTTTCCTCTTATATCATTTTTTCTCCTGTGGTATCATACTGTGCATGTTATGTTTATTCATGAATAGTGAAACACATTTCCTGGGCACTAAGGAATGTATTGTTTTAGACCAAGTCTCAATCTATGCTTAAATCCATTGTTATTTATAATAATTTACTTAAAGGGACTTGAGCATTCAAATGTTAATTATGTGCTCAAGTGTTTTGTTTTATGAGTAGGTTTTTTTGTGTTGTTGGGTTTTTTTCCAGTTATTAAAGGGATACTATTTTATTAACTATGTACTGAAGATACAGAGCTTGGTGTATTAGCTTCATGTTATTATTAGATATTCCTTACAACATGATTAAATACACCTTCCACAAAAACACATAGGGAAGTCCTGTGTGTAAGCATAAGCTTCAGTATTATTAAGTCAACAAAGGAACAAACTATAAATCCTCCATACTATTTGAATGCTACTCATTATTCAGCTAAGTCCATCCACCTACAAACCTCATGGAAATGCCATCCCAATCTCTGGTTTTTTTTTATTTGCCTCTTCTCTTTAGGTTGTATCACATGGAAGTACAGTTATTTCATAGAGCTGATGAAAATTTTATTTCCCTGTTCTACAGAGAAAGGCAATAAAGGATTCAAGAACCTTGGAAGTGGGCGCTCCTGCAAAATCAAATCATTTTCAGATTTTTGATTGTACTCCATCTGCAAATTTTAGACAATATCAAATGTCATTGAGAAACCCTCTAGAACTGCCCAACATAGTGGTTATGAAAGATGGCAGTTTAGAGGCAGTTAACAATCACTGCTTTTCTATACTTCCTTGATATACTCACATATTCCAGCATCCTGTCATGGCTGATTAGGGTTATAGAGCAGCTATAATTCCAAAACTACAGACAATTCAATGGGGAGCAGAAGAGTGGATTTAGATACAGGGCTTTTATCTCCAGATTTGCCCAAACAAAAGTAGGACAAATTTGCATCGTCTTCAGTGTAATTGGCTTTTAATCAAAAGTGATTTTAATATAAATATTGAGATTTTTGTTCCTGAAGCAGCATGATTGTTTGCTTTTCCCCTTGAAGCAGGATGTAAGTGCAGATGCCATTCAGCTGGAACGCTGACAGCCAGCCGAACTCGAGGGCCATGACCCCACTAAAACAATTATTTATGCTGAGGAAAAACGTGAAAGTAGCTTCCAATGCAGAAAATAGGAAAGAAGTACTTTGTAACAAACATATATCTCTTAGTTACAAGCTGAGATAAAAAACAATCAGCCAAACAAACCAATTTTTCATGCAAAAGATTATCCCAAAGGTTTCTTCAGCAGCTACGACAAATACAGCCTTACTCATATAAATAATACAACTAGTATAAAGCTTAAAAGCATGTGTGCAGTGCTGCACTGAATAGTATTGTTCTCCCAGAACAGATCTTTGACGAAAATATAAAAGCCAGTCTGTCACATGGATTATTCAGGCACCAAAATAACCAAGGTAGGATGAGGCTACTCGTCTCACTCCTATCTGTGTCAGCAATACAAGCACAAGCAAGGTTATATTCCTGCTAAATTACTCTCCAGAGTTGATGGCTGGAGAGAGAAGAAAGATAAGAAAAGAGTGAATTGAACAAAGGCTATTTACTCTTGCTTGCTATGGCAACACATCTGAAATAGCACGTATGCTACTATAAACCAAAAATAAAGCAGAGAAAGAGTTTTGTTAGAGCATGGCAGCCAGGCTGTATTTTGTCAGCAGCTATGACCATTTTATGTACCCTCTGAAGTGATCATAAGCAAAGCATTTGCAGAACAGAAGTGTACCTGAAAACCCATAAACTCAGCATGATCTAAAAATCTTTGGAAGAGGTAGGCAGCTCTACTCCAGTTCAAGCATCAGTTCATGGGCAGAGATGAACAAGACTTAACATAGCCATGGTCTAAGCCAAAATGTCTCTGAAGGTTTTCTCTGGAGGAAGTAAATCTACCTCAAAGTTGTATCAAAGGAGAAAGAATCAAAATATTCTAAAAAAATTTAAAATATTCAATGTAGACAAATGCAAAATGATAAATTTAAAGAAAACCCCCAGGAGATACTTGTACACCATGAAGACCTCAACATAAGTATCACTTAGGGACAGTTTGTGGCCTCATTGTGGATATATACCTTTTTTAATTATTATTAGCTCAATGCTCAAGGACAAATGCATGTTAGAGAGTACTAGGAAGAAACTGAAAACCACTCAAAAGCCGTAGGAAAAATATTCTGCAAATTTATTAATCCATGATGCACTCATAGTGTGAAAATCACAGGAACTCAGGTTTACAGTATTACAAAAACTATAGAGAAGAACTTGAGAAAGACACAAGATACTATCAGAGCTGAAGAACAGCATCCTTACGAGAAGAGATGCATTAATGTAATACTCCCAAGCTTGGAAAGAAAGCAACTGGGGAAGGAGGGAGGAACACACAGAGAAAGGAATGGATAATGCTGATGAATTGTAACTATTATCTACAATTTTTAATAGCAGAAAACCCAAGGGACACAATAAGGGAAATTATCAGGTGGAAGCTTTAAAACAAACAAGAAGCTTGTTTCACACAGCACATAATTAAAATGTGACACACATTGCCAAAGGATGTTTGGATGCCGAACTATAAATGTGTTAGAAAAATGAGTGGGCAAACTCAAAGAAGAAAAGTTAATTAAAGTCTGCTAATCAGAATATTGAGGATAAAACATCCAGTTCAGGAAGTCCATAAACTCATGATTTGTCATAAGATAGGAGGAATATAGTGGGGTCAGAAGGAGGATATGATGATAGAATTATCATTTTACTCCTTTTTGTGCACTGAATCTACCACTCATCTTATCTAAAACTTTGCACAACGTGGACCAAAGGGTTTACTTAGCAGTCACTGCACACACCTGAAACAGTTTTACCATGGAGTGTATTATTTGGGAATTGCAAAAGATGTGAAAGCTTACCTGACAACATTAATAAATAATTTTCAAACACCTGTCTTACAGAGAAATTATATCAAATAGCACTCTAACTGAAAATTGATATGCACATTCTTACAACTGCATGATTAAACCAGTATGGAAGTCTTCTGTATAAGAAAAAGATCATCATATATACATTTTAAGAGACTGATAAGCTTCAGCCAAAAGGTTATGCATATATGTAAAGTTATTTTTAAAATAACAGTCTTCCTTTACATTAAACAAGAATTTTCTTGTAAAATAGCAATGATATTCATACTAAATGGTATCAGGTATCAGTTATATTCTGTGATTATACTAGCCACTGCAATAATCTTGTTTAGAAAAATATTTTGCTTCAAAGTCAAGATTTGTTTAAAACATAGAGAAGAACACAGGAGTTAACATTGATGATTGTTAAAAAAAATACTTCTTTTCCCAGGTAAGAGTAATGCAGTTGTGTTATACGGTCTGTGTGAGATGTATATCTTTAATACTATTTTTTTTACTTTCAAAATGGTTGACTAGGTGATATACATGGATCTTTTCCTAAACCTTTTTCAGCATTGAGAATTGTAGATACTCACACACAACAAATACCTTAAATTATATGTTTATATATATGTCTGTGCATGTGTGTGTGTGTACAGATACACATGCCTTTCACAATATTCTCTGAGTTTTATGTTCGCAAGTTTAAGCATGGACATAAGTGCTTTGCTAAATGAGGACCATTAATGCATGCAACCTTTAATCAAAATTCCTACTGAAATATGTTTGGTGTTGTCTCACTAGCATTTCTGTGAGGCTATAGTTTTGGAACATTAAAATATCCCATGGAATTTAATTCAATCTTTTTTTTTTTTTTTTTTTTTTTCTTCTAAATGCATTGAGTCAAATCTCAGTACTTGAGCTAAAGGACCTGGGAGCGAATCCTCAGAGCAGGCGTTGGCCCTGACAAAGCACAGTAAATTTGGGAAAATCTCCATGTATAAACTTGCAATATCACATAGCTTGTATGTGTAAGAGCATTAATCAAATTGTGTATGAAAGGATACTATTTGCAAGAGGAAGTTGTAGCTGTAGCTTCCTATATGTGGGCCTGCACAATTTACATGTACATCCACTATTTCTCTAATGAACCTTGGTAGTTTGGCAACTAGGAAAGACTAAGCAAGGAAAAATCAATCTAAATGCTCTATCTTGCTAAATCTTCCTAATGAATACTGTAAACTGAAACACAGTTGCAATAAGACAAGCCTTAAAGTTAATTAGTATTTTAAAGCAGTTGTTTATCATCTGGACATAACATCTAAAAAGTTTAGGTGATAGATTTGTTCCCAGCTATAGGTCCAAAATGCAGCTTGACATTGATTGTACCATTAAAATTCCGTTTACTACATAGTCTTCTACTTCTGTCATGAAAGGGAAACAGCATATTTGGAATAATTCTACAAAGGAAAAACATGACTGGTCTTGCTGTTACTCCAAGAAGAGGTAGACTATTGTCTCCAACAGACTAAAAGTCACTCGAGAGTGACTAGGCAGATTCTGCATTATAGGATTATTCTATAACTTGGTTCCTTGCTGGCCAACACAACTGTGTCCCAGTTTAGTGTTCCTTTGGTATTACAGGAGACAGGATCAGCTTCAGCCAGTTTGTCTATTAGCAGAAATATGTTAAGCACTTGGTTGATTTGTTTTTTGTTTTTTTTTCCATCTGAGACAATGAAGCATTTACACTTAGTACTGGTTAATGATTACCCTTCAATTTAAAAACTTACGTATTTTCTCTTCCATACTTTCCTTCACAGAAAACAGGTCTTCGAGATCACACTACTCTGTCCTCTCTGAAGAACTGGACTCAATGAAGTGGATGTGGGATGTTTCCAAGATATAAATACTAAAGATGTCACGAGTTTTTCTAATCTGTGTGACTTCAATGCTTAACTTCAACCAAAAATCACAAAAGGTTACTCATTCTGTGCTCATTTCCCTTTCATGCTTGAGTATTTGTACAAAGTAGAAAAGCAGATGATGCTTTAACCACTATAATAGCTAATGGACTTCGCAGGGTGTATAATGGGCCGAATACTGTTCTGCTAACCTGCTCCCTGTCCCCACTGCCCTTGACAGCTACAGAGGTCTGCACTGCAGGCTGTGCTGTGACTGAGCAATGCATTGCTGCTTCCTTTGCCCTCTGCCTGGCTCTTTAGCTCTTCTTTGTGGGATTTGCATAGAGCCCTTTGTGAATTCGTCTCAAATATATTTTAAATACAGTAGAATTCTTTATAACTTGTCAGGAATACACAACAAAGATGCACTAATACCTAAAAGCTTCAATGGAATGCAAAGGACTTACCTTTGGGATGCCTGATTTACTTTCCCTTTTAAGGAAAGTGTTATACAGTACATCATTCTGGCTGGCATCACACTGGATGTCTGTCAGAAGCTACCTTTTTTAACTGTCAACCCATCAAATTAATTGCTTTGTTCTGAATGTGGGTTGAGTGATGACATACTTTCTTTTCTTTTCTTCTTTTTTTTTTCTTTTTTTCTCATTTAACCTGCTGATAAAGGAGCTAGATGTTTGGAAGACAAAGCATAGACATTTTTGAGAAGGACAAAATGGACATTACAAGAACTGAAAAAGTAATCATGTTCATATCCTTATGAGGTAAGTAAAACTATACTGAAATAGTAGAACAAGTGCAGGCATCTTGCCAGCATACCACTCAGACTGCAGTATAGCTCTTTTAGAACTTTGTCAAGTACTTCAACACTGAGAAACTGCTGACAAATTAATATGTTTATGTGCTGCTACAGCATCTATTTTGGACTGTAGTGCAGCACTAAACATATTTTCCCAAATAGACTCACTTTATCAGATTTTTTTTTTCTCTGAGAGGTTTCCTTGTCTACCTTAAACTATGCAAGAAGGTTTTTCTTTCAACTGTTTTTTATAAATATTTCAAATTAGAAATTCATTATTCAATCCCGTAGGGACTTTGGACATTGCTATGACTGTGTGTAATTTTGCTATATAGCATAGTATTTTATAAAAAAAGCAAAACTCTTTAGGCAGCTGGAAACTTTAGGATGACATTCATTATGGACATATAAAAGCAGTGCTTATAAGTGATGCTTTGCTTTCCTTGCTAATTTAAAAAGTAAAACAAACAAAAAAGGTTTGTTACTGATGGACCAACAAAACTGTGTATACACACAAATAAATACAAAATTTTATCTGTATACATACGTTCACACACGCAATTTTGTGTGCATGCATTTCATTCAAAGTGAAAATGCTTCTGAGCAAAACATTTCATTTACATAAGATGAGCCTCCCTGGCTGAGGCAGTTGGGTCTGTTCAGCCTGGAGAAGAGAAGGCTCTCGAGAGGTCTTATAGCGGCTTTCCAGCACCTGAAGGGGCCCTACAGGAAAGATGGAGTGGGACTTTTTATAAGGGTTTGTGGTGATAGGACAAGGGGCGATGGTTTTAAACTAGAGCAGGGTAGATTTAGATTAGACAATAGGAAGAAGCCCTTTACTATGAGGGTGGTGAGACACTGGAACGGGTTGCCCAGAGGAGTTGTGAATGCCTCATCCCTGGAAGTATTTAAGACCAGGCTGGATGAGGCTCTGAGCAACCCAGTCTAGTGGGAGGTGTCCCTGCCCATGGCACGGGTTTTGGAACTAGATGATCTTTAAGGTCCCTTCCCATTCAAGCCACTAAGATTCTAGGATTCTATATTATGCTAAAAGGTATCTCTAAAGAAAGAAAGGAAATGAAGGGTGAAACTTAGATACTGTAAATGCAGTGAGAACAATGCCCTTTAACTGAATAACCTAGTACTCACAGGCCTTACACGGACTGCAGAAAACAATTCAATTCCTTCTCCTCTCTGGCAAAATGCGAATACCATTCAACCACTCCAAAAAAATTGTTCTGAATGTCCTGCAAAGGGTACAAACAGGGAAAGAGAAGCAGATTCATACAGTCTTCTCCATATTGTTGTATCCTCTCTGTATTATTCATCCTTTCACTGTGTGATAGTATGTGATACGTATGCTAAACACACAATACCTAGTGTCTTGGGACTTTGGCCCAGTGCCTTGAATAACCTTGACAATGAGAATGAGGCTCCCTCACCACCGCTCCCCTGGACAGCCCATAACATGACAGTGCGTATGAGTCCAAATCCTCTGGGCACACTAGAAAGTTGCACTGTCTCCCAGCATAAAGAGTATCATGAGCTGGAGAGTGATAAAAGAAAATACTAATTTTGTGAATATCCAGTCTCCTCTCAAACTTCAGGTGAAATTGATGATTCTAGCACAAAGATTTAATATTTTTTGATCCAGTAAAAGATGCATTTAAAAAAAATAATTTATCAAAATCAAAGTGTTAATTTCATTCAAGGTTCAACCCCCCCGCCCCATTCTTAAACAGCATAGGCTCTTTTTCTCATGCCTGACATGGTAAAGCATTACTACTGTGCTACAAATAAGGCTGATTTACATTATTTAGCATTTCTAAATTGTAAATTTCAAAGTCTGCTTTCAATGATCTGAATGGAAGTACATTGTAGGTGCTCTCATACTAAAAACCATCAATGTTGACTATGATTCGATGCAATAACTGACACGCTGTATCACCGTTTACTATCAGTAATTTTTTTAGTTCTAACCTTCTTTAATATTCTTATAGAAACAGTAGATGGGCATGTTAGTAGAAAGTGGCAATGTACTCCACCCATGCTGTTTAGGGTGAATGAAGTACTTCACTAGTAAATGGATGCAGCTTCATTTTCACATCTCCTTGGGATGCCAATAACTATCCAAAACCTGAATGTCATCTTTATCATTTTACCTACCCACCACCAAATGTTGGTAAGATAATTACCTTTATTTTCACTAAATGACTTCAGAGAGTCCATAGTACCTGTGGATATGTCCATAGTACCATTAGGAAATGCCTAATGGGAAAACACAATCACCCTTTCTCCCCCTTCCCTCCCAGTCCTTTCAATTTTAAGTCCAAAAATCATTGCTAAATCTATTTTTTCTGGTTTGTATTCCCAAATTCTAACTAACCAAATATATATTTATATCTTATTAATACAGTTCTTAGAATGCGTTTTGGTGGCATGAAATTCTGCTTAGAAAAGTGCTGATATAAAATACAGTCAGGACACTGAGGAAGGCAATTAGTGTTTTTAGCTCCCTTTGTAAATTCCTATTTACTTCCAAGAGCAACTTTTGTTAATGTTGTAGTGTTAAACTGAAGATGTCATCCATTCACATCAAGATACAGTTACAATCAGTGAAAGAAAGGAGAAAGAAAAAGCCTGGGGACATTATGTTCTCTGATAAATTGATAGGTAGAGAATCCCAAATAAACATATCAAAGAAGATCTAAAGTGTGTGTCCAAACATAGTGTTATTATACCAAACAAGTAAGAAAAACAAAAACAACCACCAAAAAGTGGTGCTGGAAAATCCTGTAGAAACTAATGCAAACAAAAGAGAAGCAGAAAATTGATAAGAAAATAGAACTGGCTTGATTAGATCACTGCTATTAAAAGCTCTGAAAGACAATAAATGATCCCATAGAGGTAATCTGCAGTTCTGGTTTACTCCGTAATCCACTGGCGGTCTTTGTCAAAATCTTTTGACAAGCTCATTAAAAGGAGACAGTTACACAGCACTGATTATTTACCTCTGTGAAATTAATCAACCCATCTTCAAGTTTCTATATCCATATTTTCTTCCTAGCAGTGTCATAGTGACCTTTCAGGATACCATTAATAAACTCCTCCTTCATCATGATAGCTTCAGACTAACATGCTATTCCACTATACTGTTTTGGGATGATTTTTTATGTTTAAGTGAAAATATGGAGAAAATATATAGTAAAAGTCTAGGTACTATAAGCCTCAACAAATGGTATAGTCTCCATGTATCTTTCTATTTTACATATAAGGAAAATATCCTGAAAACAAATAAAATAAAATCCTAGATTAAACTCCAAATAGCCAGCATATATGGTGAGAATACTTAAGCATCTTAAGACACTATGATGATAATATATTTCTTTTAATATTAACTTATTTTATGTCTTGAATTACTCCTAACTTGACTGGAATTACATTAGACCTTCTCATTTTAAAAATTGTTTAGAAAAAAAAAAGACAAATTAAAAAATCCCATATCAAATCTTAACCCAATGCTACACATGTTTGTCTTAGGGTAATAAAGATCTCAGACATTTTCACCCCCTCTCCAAAACTTCATGATTTTTATGAAATTTATCTCAGAAAAGACCAATGAAATCCTTATCTACTTTATTCTGCAGATAACAATAATGTGTATATTTCTGATTTATATTTTTCTGTGTCAGGTAGAAGAGTTGTTAATCCATATGATTTTGCCCAAATTTCCAGACATTCTCAGTATGAGTTACCTATCAAGTACGTAACTGCAGATTTGTTTTGGCTGTCTTTGACCAATACCATCTCTACAGTTGAAGTAATTTGATTACCAAGGTTACTCCTTTGTGATCGACTAACTATACAAGCGTCCCTTTTCTGCACTTTGTGTATCAATAGAAAGAGGCTAATTATGCTTGCATTAGAAAAGCTTTTTTAAATATGTGAACGGTAAGATACTTTGATGATTTAAGCTAAAGTTTGTTTTTCAAAGCTGGAACAGATTTTTTAAAACCACACTCTTCCAAAGGATTTGTGCAGAATCCATAAAACCGTGTTCAGGTGCTGCAGCAATGAAGTAAGGGCAAATAAAATCTACAAAGGAAAGTCTAGTCCTAAAAATGAAGAAAAAAAAGGAAGTGGTCTCCAGAGTGGACCACATATAACAACTGTTAGTTTTCCAAAAGAGACCTCACCTACAATCTCTTCACCCCTCCAATAGGATATTTTTGTATGTAGCGCAGTTCGCAGCAGTATTTTTGAGGGAACAGATTAGTGTCAGTCTAGCTTCTTTCTGTTAGCTGTTAGCTAGTGCTAAGTGGCAGACAAATGGCGCTGTTTTGTGGAGTTTGGGGTAATATTGTTTTATGCCACACGTCCCCTCAAGTAGAGAACTATCAATCTCACATTATATGAGTTAATGCATGACTCTGAAAAGGGTAAACTAATACAGCTGGTGCTTTTCTTTTAACTGACCCTTCTGTTATAGTCTATGAATGTTCCCACATTTGCATTTTATTTTGGCCCAGAAGTGAGGTTTTCAAGCTGATCTACTACTGATTGTCCCCCCTCCCAGTGCTAGATTAGAGATTAGAGCATAGAAACTGGATTCCTTCCGGACAGCACCTAACCAGTTCGTGCGTGCTCAGAGCACACCTCAGGTGTTTCTAGGGCTAGTAGGAATTCAGTCCTCTCAATCAGACTGGAATGAATCTGAAGCACTCCCATCTTCCTAAACTCATACAGTGAGGACATCATGTCCTAATCAACAAATGTTATGTCCTAGATCCACATCTACTGGGAAAAACCTACCTGCTGGTATAAGACATAGCCTGTTTTAACACTGAGAACGGCCAATGTTATCTTCTCACACAAAGAATACATGCTGCTCATTTTATAGAATCATTCTGGTTGGAAGAGACCTTTAAGATCATCAAACCCAACCATTAACCCAGCACTGCCAGGTCACCACTAAACCATGTCCTTAAGTGTCACATCTACACATCTTTTAAATACCTCCAGGAATGGTGACTCCACCACTTCCCTGGGAAGCCTGTTCCAATGTTTGGCAACCCTTTCTGTGAAGAAATTTTTCCTAATATCCAATCTATACCTCCTCTGTGCAATCTGGGGTCATTTCCTCTTGTGTTATCGGTTATTACAGGGGAGAAAAGATCAACCCCCATCTCTCTACAACCTCCTTTCAGGTCCTTGCAGTATTTATTCACTTACTCAAGCTGAAAAGACATTATTTCATAAACGTATTGCAAAACAGAAACAATGACTAAGCAACACTTACCTTTGTGACACTTCAGAGTCATATGTGTATGTGTATTGGAAATTAGACCAGTTGCATCCTTGTTGTGTTTTTATTGGTTCATTTTAGAAGGGCTTCTTTTTTTTACTATATAAATTAACATATCTAAAGAAAAGTCTTGTTTGCATAGGACTATGATATAATTTTAAGTAATTTACTAGTGTACTCACCCTTGTTAATTTAAGCCAACTTGATCTGGGATAGTGTAACATTCTGTGAAGTTATCTGTTAATTTTATATCAGCTCTCAAAATTGCTGAAACAATGCTATTGTCATTTTAATTCCATCTGTCTGTTTTAGATGTTGTCACTGTTATAGATTCAAATTTGCATTTTGCAATTTTCAGGGTCTATTCTCTGATAATTGACTTACATTTCTATTTTCAGGTTTTGTTGACTAGCATTTTATCAGTTTTCTAAGGGATATTTAACATGTTCTTGTTAGATATGTGAAAAACTAGAACATTCTTATCATAGCGAGACATCATAATTAGATACACAACTTTGTGTGCCACAGAGATCATCAACATTCCCTGCATTTCTTCATTGGACAGGGGAAAATAAATAGAAGGTGAATATTATTCTTATAGAAACTGCGGCCTGTCCTCTAGATACATGCTTGTACTCTTTATTAATATCAAACAAATTGATTTTGTCCCATTCCTCTTTTTCCTCTGATAGTGTTTGAGGGTGCTTACTGAGAGGCTTCCCTCACAGCGTAGTTGGCTGAGAAGAGGCATGCAGCATCCTAATGTTCAGGGACTTTATTCATGAACCCAGCGGCTATCACACGGTACATTCAAGCCTATGATCAAGTCTCATGTCGCATTGTCAAAAAATCATTAACTGATTTTCCTAGTGTAGTTCATTGGTATGCTAAGTCAGCAAATGATCCTTTTTCAACAAAATGTCTTTAAGTGGTTCTCTACCACGTTTTGTATTCCAAGAGTTAATCAAAATGACAGCTGGTCATTTTGGCTATTCCTGTACTTAATGGAGAGAACTAAGAATTCTGAGAAGGTAAATCTTATCATCTATTTTAGACATCTATTTTAAAATGGGATAAAATGCTTCTGGGTATGTCTCTCTGTAAACAGAACAAAGATGCTGAAGACAGGATTAATCTAATGTTTATTAGTCACTACATAGTCAGTTGATTAGATTCAAGATAATTACTCCAGGCTCTCTGTATAAAGAAAGAAAGAAATCCAAGGAAAGAATCAGCTGAAGACATGATGTCTGTGAGGCGAAGCAACTTCTGAAAACCCTGTTTTCTCTGTTTTGTGTAAAGGAAGACTAGCTTTGACTACCTTATACAAACAACTTATAGATATTTAAATACATGTGGAATGAGTACCCTGGCATGAGAATGCCTTGCCTGACAGCACTTAATGCCTGTGGGTAAGTGGCTTGAGGAACAGGAGTGCCTATCATTTCTATTTATTCAGGGGTCTAGTGAATGTGTGATTACATACATTAGATAAATGTGCACATAGTGCTATAATGTCCACTGTAGCTTCTTTTCTCTCTGCAGGGGATACACACAGATAATTGATTAAAAAACTATCATAGTCTTTTCTAGTTTTTGGCATAGATGGTGTTTCAATAATTTTCTGTGGCAGTGAATTTTCCTGGCTGACCACACATTGACTTAAAAAGAAAAAAAAAATTAAATTCATATAATTGTGTTCCATTCTACTGACTTTTAATTACATTGAAAGACTCCCTTTGTTATGGGATCATTATGCATTATGCCACTGCTACTCTGCCACAAGATAACGAGGAGGGACTTTTCAGTTCTCAGTTTTTAATGCCTTGCCTAACTCTCTTCTAACTGAGTTCAGCTCAGCATTAAATAATGTTAGGCTTTGTAATTTCTCATCAAATGCTACATTTGCCATGATGCTTGCCAAACACCTTCATGGTTCATCTCCAGAGTTTTCATTTGGTACAAGACACACTCTGATTTCAGGTATCTAAAAGTGAAAAATCTTTTGAATAGCAGACTGCATATTGTTTGTTATGTCTATGCAGTTCCTAATATGAATCAGTATCCTTTAAAGACAATCACTTTATGCAAAGATGCTATCTCTGTTTCCTCTAGGTTATTACAAAACACAGATACAGTGGTACTCTCTTGAGTTAGAACATATCTTTTTTCCTTAAAAGTTTGCAGGATATATAGGTCTTAAAATTGTAATAATATCTTCTGTTATTTTTCTTCCTGCTAATTGTTTTTGTGAGATTTAGTTCAAAATTATCACTTCTTTCCTCCATAATTTCATTTGGTGAGAACTGTTAAGATTTGATTTCTTCCTGGGGCTAATGGAAATGACTGCACATTAAAGAGATTATTTTGAAGGTAGGAAGTAAAGTTTATGATACTTTTTTTTTTAAAAAATTAATATTAGATATCTCATTCTTTGTAATCTTTAGAGTGTAAGTAAAGTTGATCTCTCCTTGTTCATCATGTCACATTTTTTTTATTATACTAAATCAGTGTTCTAGGGTTTTCCAATGTGCCTTTCAGCTAGTAGAAAGGGATTTTTTCCCCTCTGTTACACAGCTCACCTTTTTATTTCCCTTTCTCTACAGTAATTCTGATCATAAAACAAAACCCTACATGATCAGCCAATAAACTGGTCACAGCTCTTATCTTGGATTTTTTTCTGGTCACAGCTATTTTCCTAGGATATTAAATACCCTTCAGGTGGCTGCATGGTTGTTTTGCCTGTATGTTCAAGTGAACGTTGCTTAGCTTTTTAGGGTTTTTTTGGCTTCTTTTCTCCTTCCTCCTCCCCTCCTGTAACTTTAAAAATCAAAGCAGGATACAGTCGACTTTCCAGGACTGTCTGAGTAAGTCAGTGTTGTTTCAAAAGCGTAGGATAAAACCTTCTGTCTCTAGAGTTTGATGCGGCAAAATATAGTTTCTGGCTCTTGGTCTTTTAATGTAGGTCTCATGTTTCTTAGAGTGATGTGTTTTGTGGTCTATAGTGTCCAGGGCATGTGAAACAGAAACTATGTTCCACTTCTGGACTATGAATCTAAGCATATTTATCCTGAAATTTCAAATGACTGTGTTCAAATGTGTCCAATTAACCAGCTATGTCCCTCCAGCCTTCTGCTTCTTTATATTCAAGCCCTGCCATTTTCTCAGTCAGGTCAACATGAGTTTTTGAAAGTAATTTCAGCAGATTAAGACCCATAGGATTGAGACAAATGTTAATGTAAAGCATGTAGTGCTAAATCCTGTGAGATTGTGACCACAGAATCACTCACAGGAGATGTTTGGCACTCAGGGACAGTGCTCAGCATCTTAATGAACTACATAAGCCCTCATCACACAAAAGCCAATATTTGCACCTAGTTTTCACAAGAGAAATTGATTCTGTGGAGCTGAATCTGCAAGTAAAACTGTTTCTGTTAGAACTCATGCCAGGAAAAGATTCTGGGTTTTTTTTTGCTGTATTGTATTTGCACATACACACTTGGCAGGTGTCTCCAAGGAAGTGTGTTTTCATACCAAGCAACTGAATCCAAAAAGATGTCAATAGGCATCCCAGAGCAGCCTAGCATCTGAAATGTTGTAGCACCTTCCTCTTCCTGATCAGTCTTTCATTATTTGTGGAAGACCATCTTCTGGCAAGCAAAATAAAAAGCCAGTGTTAGATAAAAGGCTTAGCATGCAAGACAAATGATGAAATAGCAAATGATGAGGCTCCTTTAACAATTCATGTAAAGTTGATCATTACATATGAGATGTGTCAAACTTTTTTCCAGATATGTCAGCAGATCCCAAGACAGTTTATTATTATCATGTTTTATATTTTCTTAACTTATGGCCCTGTTGAGTGTCTCGGTAAATACTGATAAACTTATTATAGGGAGAAATTATTCTGATTCTTACTGCTCAGGAGACAAAGACACAGGTCTCCAAGGATATCTCTGAAAACCTCTGAGCCAAGTAAAGATCTCCCTCGACATTTTTCTAACCCTGAACCCACAACAACATGTTGTTCCTTTGTTTAGGTCTCTTCTAATGTAAGACCAAAGCAGTCTTCCAACGAGGACCTAGATTCTTGATTATCTTCTAGATATACCCATGATTCATAGTCACTGGCTTGACTAATCAACTATAGGCCCAACAATTGCTAGTAACTCCACAAATCCACATAAATACCTGCATGCAAACGAAAACAAAAAGAAAACAAAGCCTTAAATTAAAACAAAATAATAAAAAAAAAAGACAAAAACAAAACCCAAAGGGATTATATAGTTCAATAAATCTTTCACACACTCATAGCACATTACCCTATATGCACAGATTTATTATTTTGCCTGTGCTTGTGGTCCTTTAAGTTTCAGTGTCAGTGAAATTTGGAAGATACTTTGACTTGTACAAATGCAAATCTTAAGCATCCAGGCTAATTTCTCCTGGAGATATTATATACCACAGGACACTGAAGAAGCATAGGAGTCAATCCCTCAGAAAATTTTAGCATGGAGACATTGAGAGAGTCAGTCAGGTCATAACAAATACTGCAGATGCAATTACTTTCCAGGAAAGTGACAGAAGAACTTTAAAATTTAAACTCAGCAAATAGCTAATAAATCTTTCAGATGAACAATTTTTCAAAGAAAGGAGCCTGAAGCAAGCTCTGGGTGGCCTATGAAGGAATAAATTAACAATCTTACTTGTCTACTGTCCCAATCTAATCTCATACCTGCCCGAATTACCTCCTTTCATGAGATTTGAATGCTGATTAAGCAAATCACTTAAGTATTTGCTTGATTTTAACTTGAGGATGTGCTTTATGAGAGTATATCATCTGAGTATTTCTTCCTCCATCCTTCTTGCT
Organism: Baryphthengus martii; assembly: GCA_013396935.1. Taxonomy (NCBI): domain Eukaryota; kingdom Metazoa; phylum Chordata; class Aves; order Coraciiformes; family Momotidae; genus Baryphthengus; species Baryphthengus martii. The sequence goes on along the minus strand of VWZK01006360.1, from coordinate 1,392 downwards.
GATTATCCATCTAGTTAACAAGTATAAAAAAATACAATATTGTTTTCATCTTTTTCATATCACATTCAATCCAGATTCCACCTTAACTAAATAGTTTGAATTCAACTTATAAATACGTAGAAATATATGAATAATTGTGAAATTTCAAGCTACTAAGATTTGTTTGTACAAATTTAAATATTCTTTCTTTTAAGACAAGAAACAGGAATCAGAAAATCATAGAACCATAAAATAATAGAATCATAGAACGTCTTGTGTTGGAAGGGATTTTAAAGATCATCTAGTTCCAAATCCCCAACATGAGCAGGGACACCTCCCACTAAACCAGGTGGCTCAAAGCCCCATTCGACCTCATCTTGAAGTTATAATATTTTACATATTACATTAGGCTAATTTTCCTATGATGTGAGAAATGTAGTTTAATTCTCCCTGAAACTAAAAAAGACAATATGAAAATATTTGGATCCTCCACCTCGCAAGGTAAAATTTCACCAAAGTTACCCTGTAAATTATGGTAAGAACATTCTTATACCTGTTGCTATGGTAATATTGATGGTTCAGTTAAATGTCAATGTTTCTACCATAAACAATTACAATTAGAACATTTCTCCAGTTTAAAGGAGGTTATTGTCTGCACAGACAAGGTCAGCAAGGGAAGAGAAAGAACAGAACATAAGAGTGTCTCTTGCCAAAAGTTCAATGCTAATGAAATTACACTGCCTCTTAAGTAATGTTTTAGATACTTCTTTATATTGTTTTGTCAGGGAAGAAAAAAAAAAGGAATTGCTAAATGGATAAGCAAAGGAAAGGTGAAGTGAGAAACTGAAGACTGAGAACTAGAACAGAGGGCAAATTAACTAGTTAGGAATATGATACTCAAAAAGAAGTCAGGGAAGTGATGTTTTCATTTGTTTGGTTCCTGTTTGCACAATCAGTTCTGGATTGTCTGTTCTGCCTAAAGTCCCCTTACCCAGAGCTATGATACTGAAAGAAGGAAAACCTGTCTGAAATCTAGAGCCTAGGAAAAGCTAACTGCATGTTTCTGACTGGATTGGGATAGATCCTGTCAGAGGAGAAAACCAGTCGGTTCACATGGTTCAAGCCACGTTACGATTGAAGCGGTTCATTGATTTATTAACAGCATGTTAATGTAAAGATCAATATCATCACAAGTGATAAATCATGATAGCAGACAGTTACAGTGTTAAACAGCGACGCGTTTCCTGGCCCCTGTAACTACTCGGCAGTACACCCTCATCTCCCAGGCAACCCTGCTCGGCTCCCGGCCCGTGAGTCACAGGCCCCAGCTCCCCACATGTGTGGGCCCCGCCAAAGGCCCCGCGGCCGCCCGGTCCCTGCCGGGGCGGGGCTGCTGCTGGAGGCCCGGCCTGG